>CM063526.1:39502160-40102160 GCA_032199755.1 Ambrosia artemisiifolia | reverse complement strand
TGATTCTACCTAGTACCTACATGTACAAGCTAAAAAAACCGAAGGTACAACATGTTTCTGCACAAAAACGACACAAGTACATGAGGCACGTGCCTCAGACCAAAAAAAAACCCTAAAATCTGAGCCTTTTGGGCGCTTCTTGTATTTAGCTTAGGCGCTGAGCGAAAAAGCCCCAAGACCTGTGCCTTATTGCGCCTAGCTCCTAAGGCGGGCTTTTTAAAACCAAGAAGTATTGAGCTGATGAACATAGACGGCTATCAACATACATGTTCAAGCAGCTAGATATCTGAATGAATGAAGCTACTTCCTAAACTTGTAATGTAGGTATAATTGAAAGTAAAAAAGAAAGAATCATACTTCTGTGTGGACATAAAATTGATTTTCCATTTTCCAACTTTTCCAGCTCCTTGCTGCGAAGCTGTTCGAGCAGGTGAATAGATAATAACCTGACATTCATCAGACTTATATTATTATTTTATCACCACAAAGTAAACATTTTACACCAATTCAAAACATTTCCCTCTAAATCCATGCGTACTTAGCTAAAAAGCAACAAACAAAATGGTCTGAACGAATTGAACAACAATTAGGTCAAAACAGATCAAAACGGAAGAATGTCAATTTATAACCAGCATGTATACTTAGAAACGATACAAAACGACGTCGTTCTTAACGAAACCCTAGATTTAAAATCCAATCAATCGACGGACCAAAACAAATAATAATTTATGTTGTAATAAGCTCTAAATCAAGAAACTGAAGACTAATAATAATCGAACGGAGTGGAAGAGATCGGATCGTACCCTCCTTTTAAGATGTTCATCTGGAATACCGGAAACGGTACCGATTTCGCCTGCTTTGTACTCAACGGATAAAGCGTCTGTAGAGAATCGATTGATGAGTTGAGGAATCACTGATCGATGAGCATTAGCAATGCTTGATTGGTGTCCTAGACGACGGAGAGAGGTCGCCATTTTTGTTCTCCGTTTAACGTTTTGGGGGCGTATCAAAGATAGCTAGATATGAGAATACCCTGAAATTATTTTTTTGGAGGGTAGTTTTTCAACCGTAAATCCGTTTAACCTTGTGTTGCAAAGCAACCACTGCCCAGGATCGAATTTCATAGTACCATATGGGTTTCTCCTTTCAAATCCAAGCGGTTATTTTTTCGGTGGAGCATAAAATTTGAACCTGAGATCAAACCCGGGCAGGAACCCTCCAAGGAGGTAAACCTTTCCATCTCAAACCAGTTGGGCTGGAGATCATTGACAAATACACTGAAATTATAAAAATTTAATCATTTTTTAACCAACAATTTCTATATATTTTAATACATAATATACGAGGCACCGAAGTATGCTAGATTTAAACTCTTAACTCTTTAGTTGTGAAATAAACTAGTTACGATAGAAATGTCTGGTTTGGAGACAATTGTTAAAATATAATTAAGTGAGAAGACTTTAAGTTCAGTTTATAATTGTATCCAAATTGCCTAGTTGGTTACCGGTTTCACAAACTTGTTTTGTCTGAGTAACTGAATTGAAATGAATTTAACCGAATAAATCGATTGAAATGGTTTCGGTTAGACACATTTCTAGTCCTGATTAGTTCTTTATCGGTTAGGGCCAAAATTTAAAATTGAATAAGCGGATATCTCAACTAATAAAGATTCGTATTTTTAGCAGAAACTGATAAGATAATAAAACTAATTTGTATACAATGACATTAAACAAACGAATTTATTTTGTAGTACTCATTTGAAGTAGGATGGCATTTCATGACACAACTCGCACACTACATTAAAGGAAAAGGTTTTTAGGTCGGATGACACATTCCGTTTATTAAATAAGTCAGCCCAAACATGACCTGTATAATAAGTGAGTTAACAGAGTAACCTGACATTTAATAAAATAAATTTATGTTATATTTTTATTTTAACGGCCAAGAAATCCATAATCGACTACCATCCCATCGTACATACTTATGTAATTAGTAGTCGAAAGCCCATGTGACGCGGTGGAGTCCAAATCACCTCATAAACTCCACCAACCCACGGTTTTATCATCATTACCCCAACCTCATTCCTTATGAAAACCACTAAAGACGAACACTATGTATACACACACCATTATATATTTTGTTTAACGGCTAATATTATTAGTTTATAAAATACTAGACTAGATTAGATCGAACCCCATGTATTATACAAGTTGAACAAAGAAAATATTAAATACTTAGTATCGATGATTTAAGCAATATAAAACGATATTTTGAGATAAGATGTACACAAAAATAAAAGATAAAATACGAAATAATGAAATTAGAGAAGCGGAAAATCAGACTGAAAATTATTTCACATGACATGACATAAGCAACTAGTTCATCACATCCATGTGCAAGTGATAGGTTTTACAAAGAAAAACCCACAAAACTTCCAAGAATATCAAAGATGGAGAAGAGAACTTGGGACAATTTTCTAGTGATATTTCTCAAAAGCAAAACATACAAGAATTTAAATATGCAATGTCCATGAACACATGATGTCCATGTCCTTATTTCCAGGAGACATGCATGCTCCACTCCTACCATGCTCCACTAATTAACTAACCAGTAAACTACTAAGTCAACAATGCAATGCAAACATAATTAAAATAAAACAACATAAATCAATTGAGCAGACGGGCTGGTTTCTTCACTTCACAGACTGGCCTGTTGGGCTTCTGCTGGTTGGACTGCTGTTGGGCCTGGCCTACGGCTGAATCAGCTGGATCATTCCCCTCCCCTTGAGAATGGACATTGTCCTCAATGTCAACAAGACCTGGAAATTGCTCCAGCATTAAATCATAATCCTCCCATGTTGCTTCTTCAAGAGCTTTGTTTTCCCACTTAATGAGCACCTGATGTTTCCCATTATCCTGACGATGATCCATGACAAAGTCTGATAGAATAGCAAGCTCGACGGCTGGAAATTCCTTAGAAAGATCACCTGCTGTGGTAACAACGTTCCCATGCGCTTGTTTCAGCAAAGAAACATGGAAGACCGGGTGTATCTTTGAGCCATTCGGTAAGTCAAGCTTGTAAGCAACAGCACCGATTTTTTCCAGGATTTTGTATGGACCGTAGAACTTCCGAGTAACTTCTGATGGGAACGAGAATGCACGGACTGTTGACGATACTTGTGAAGACGTAAGTAGACCATATCACCTACTGCAAAGTCTTTATCAGTGCGTTTCTTGTTGGCCTGTTTCAGCATCCTTTCTTTTGCTGCAGCAATTGAAGTCTTTAGCGCTTGAAGAAGACGTTGGTGCTCGGCCAAAGAGAGTTCAATGGAGCCCGATTTAGCTGAACCGGGAACGTACTCGTGAATGGCTGTCACCTTTCGACCATATAATGCTTCGAAAGGAGTCATGTTGATAGAAGAATGGTGACTTGTGTTGTATGAAAATTCAGCAAGATAAAGGTACCTTTCCCAAGTTTTCGGAGCATCAAAGACGAATGCACGTAGATACATCTCCAAACAACGATTGACCACTTCCGTTTGGCCGTCGGTTTGCGGATGATAAGCACTCGAGTGTAGCAATTTAGTGCCCATTTGTTTGAACAATTCTTTCCAGAAATGGCTTACGAAGATTTGGTCTCGGTCCGAGACGATAGTCTTTGGCAAGCCATGTAATCGATAAATTTCCCGCATAAAGATGGAGGCCAATGAAATTGCGGTATAAGTAGTCGGTAATGCAATGAAGTGAGCAAATTTTGACAATCTATCCACGACTACCCAGATCGAAGTTTTCCCTTTCGAGTTCGGAAGACCCGTAATAAAGTCCATGGAGATATCAACCCACGGGAATTCCGGAGTAGGAAGCGGCTGCAGAAGACCGTAAGGTTTATGGTTCGGGGTTTTGATAGTTTGACAAACCGGGCATTCTTTAACAAACTTGGAAACATCCTTGCGCAAGCCGAGCCAAGTGAAAGATGATGCTAGGCGCTTCGCTGTAGCATTGACACCAGAATGTCCGCCCGTAAAAGACGAATGAAACTCTTCTAATAAACGACTTCGGAGATCCGTAATTGGAGGAATCAATAATTTGCCCTTAATGTAAAGCAATCCGTCTCGAAATGAATGTTGTGGAAAGGAAGTAGGATCATTTTGAACCGTAGAAGCAAACTGCGAGCCCACTGGATCCGAGATGTAATATGATCGGAGTTCTGCCAACCAAGTAGCCGTTGGAAACGATATAGCCAAAAGAGATGGAATATCCATTCGACTCAAAGCATCGGCTACAGTATTTTCCTTTCCCGGTTTGAAGTGAATTTCGAAGTCGTAACCCATAAGCTTTGTAAGCCATTTTTGTTGCTCAGGCGTTTGAATTGTTTGAGATAGGATATGCTTCAAACTGTGATGGTCGGTGAAGATGCGGAAACGACGACCCAAAAGATATTGACGCCATTTTTTGACGGCTTCCGTAATGGCGTAAAGCTCTTTGGTGTATGTCGATTGGCCTTGCATTGTAGCACATAATTTCTTACTGAAAAATGCAATTGGCTTGTTGTGTTGGGACAGAACAGCGCCAATGGCTTGACCAGATGCATCGGTGGTTACATCAAAAGGTTCACTGAAGTCAGGTAGAGCAAGAGTGACTAACTGTTTCATATGGTCTTTGAGTTGTAAAAAAGCTTCTGTGGCTTGAAGGGACCATTTGAATTCTTTGGATTTCAACAAATCGGTCAAAGGTGATGCAATTCGGGCATACCCAGGAACAAAACGACGGTAATACCCGGTTAAACCAAGGAAAGCTCGAAGGGTGGTAAACGAGTGAGGCGCTGGCCAAGTTTGAATTGCTTCGATCTTGTCGGGTTCGGGTGAAACACCACTAGCCGAGATTCTGTGGCCTAGAAATGATAGTTCGGAAACACCGAAAGTACATTTCGAAGCCTTGGCATGAAACTGGTGTTGGTGAAGTGCTTGGAAAACGAATTGGAGGTGAGTATAGTGATCTTCACGATTTCGGCTATAAATGAGTATGTCATCAAAAAAAACCAACACAAACTTGCGTAAGACATTACGAAAGAGATCATTCATGGCGGATTGAAATGTCGAAGGCGCGTTGGTAAGGCCGAACGGCATCACGACAAACTCGTAATGGCCATCCATGGTACGAAAAGCGGTTTTGGGTATGTCTTCGGAGGCGACCCGAATTTGGTGATATCCGGAACGAAGGTCAATTTTTGAGAAAACGGTGGCGCCATGAAGTTCGTCAAGAAGCTCGTCAATAGTGGGTATTGGAAAGCGGTCACGAATTGTGACGGCATTAAGGGCGCGATAGTCGACAGAAATTCGCCAAGTACCGTCTTTCTTTTTAACCAAAAGAACCGGGGAAGAAAAAGGGCTTTGGCTTGGGCGGATGATGCCATTAGAAAGCATTTCGATGATAAGTTGGGTCATAATTTGCTTTTGAAAGTGAGGGTAACGGTATGGTTTAACGTTGATGGGTTGATCGGTTGAAAGTGGAATGTGATGGTCATGCGGACGTGGTGGTGGTAAGGAGGTTGGTTCTGTAAAAATTGGTTGAAAAAGGTCTAGGAGGGCTGTGAGTTGGGGGTCTGTGATGGAATCGGCTAATGGATTGGTTGTAATGGAAGGTTGGGTTGTCATGGTAAGAGTGTGTAATGAGTCAATTGAACCATGTTTAATGAGTGTAGATAATGAACTAGGTGAGAGGAGGTTGGTAAAAGGTTCTCCACGAAGTGTAGTATGAACACCATTATGGTTGAATGAGATCTCAGGTATGGCAAAGTTAGCCATAATGCAACCAAGGGTGCTCAACCATGCAATACCAAGCACAATGTCGGCGCCTTGAACCGGGAAGATGAAAAACGGAATTGTGAAAGTGGTTTTTTGAAAAACGGAACGCCACAAATGTAACCGGTGATCCGAAGAGTTTGGATCGAACTCAATCCAAAGAAGGCCGCATCCGAGAGCGACATGAGTTGTGGTATATCGGTTATGTCGAGGGCTGAGGGATCGGGGAGGGGTTGTAAATCGTCGTTATCAACGATCAAAAGAAACTGAGGTGGAGAGCATTTGTGACCCGGAAAGAATTTTTCCGGACAACGAAAACAAAGTCCCTCTTTTTTTCGTTGAGCGATGGCTTCAGGTGAGAGCTTGTTTAACGGAAGAGGTTTTGGTGGTGCAGGTAGTAAGGGTTGTTGAGGCAATGAAGAGGTAGAGGGAGTGGTGGGCGACTTCTGTGAAGATGGTGCAGAATTTGTGGAGGGGTGGTTGATAGTTGTTATGGGAGTAGGAGATGGATAAGTGGATTTTTGAGAAAAGTACGGGTATTTTGTTTTGGTAGCATGAGCCAATTTGTCTTCCAATAAACGTGCCAGACCACAAGCATCAATTAAAGTCGTGGGTTTCAAGACGGCGAGCTCGGATTGGATTTCGGTTTTGAGTCCAGAAACATAACAGTTACGTAAGGTTTGTGGGGAAAGACCGGTAATACGGTTGCTTATCCGTTCAAATTCCGTGGTGTAGTCGGTAACTGAAGTGGTTTGACGTAACTTGAACAACGTAGACTCATGGTTTTCATAGGTTGACGGACCAAAGTGGAGCTCCACGGATCGTTTGAACTCGTTCCATGATCCAAGGAGGTCGTTGTTGGCTTGGTTTTGGTACCACGAAAGGGCGTCGCCAATAAAGTGGAAAGCGGTGAGGGCGACACGTTCATTCGGAGCAATGTTGTAGTAGGAGTAAAATTGATCGGCCTGGAATATCCATCCGAGAGGGTTAGTACCATCGAATAGAGGCAAGGTGATTTTAGGTTGGCGATGGTTGGTATTGGTTTGATTGGAAGTGTTTGGATTGGAATTGTTTTGATTGGAGTTGTTGTTACTGCCACTTGCTGGGGATTGGTTCAGAAGTTTTTCGGGGTTCAAATGATCTGAAAGCTGGGCGACATGGGTGACCAACCGGGCTGTGGTTTCGGTTTGGGAATCAAGCTTGGCATTAAGGTTTGAGGTAGCCTGCACCAAGGCTTGTAGTTGGGTTCGGATGTCGGATTGGTGGGTAGCGGCGGAAGAGGAAATCTGAATCAACTGTGCCAATTGGTCGGAGACCGAAGGCGGCAGATCATCGGCGGAGGATGTGTCACGGCGAGGAGGCATGGTGGAGGTGATTCGGGAATGAAAGCACCAATTGATAGGTTTTACAAAGAAAAACCCACAAAACTTCCAAGAATATCAAAGATGGAGAAGAGAACTTGGGACAATTTTCTAGTGATATTTCTCAAAAGCAAAACATACAAGAATTTAAATATGCAATGTCCATGAACACATGATGCCCATGTCCTTATTTCCAGGAGACATGCATGCTCCACTCCTACCATGCTCCACTAATTAACTAACTAGTAAACTACTAAGTCAACAATGCAATGCAAACATAATTAAAATAAAACAACATAAATCAATTGAGCAGACGGGCTGGTTTCTTCACTTCACGGACTGGCCTGTTGGGCTTCTGCTGGTTGGACTGCTGTTGGGCCTGGCCTACGGCTGAATCAGCTGGATCAGCAAGCAAGTAAAGTTGCATAAACAAGATATATCACACCAAGAAAATGGATAGAAATTTCTATTATATATTGTGGCCGATCTACTTTTTATCATATCAAACCGAACACATGGTACAACAAAACAAAACAAGTGGAACCTTAGTCCATTATTCAAACCATATTAGAAACTGAAATGGCATCCATTGATATGATTAATACGTTTAAGGATTTGCAATGGCATAAGCCTCGAGAGTCTTGAAGATGTTGCTGTATACATCCTTTTCTTTGTGAAGAAACTCTTCAGATGGTTTCTCGCTACCTTTGCAGTTATAAACAACAGTTTGTTTGAATACACTTCCTCCGTCAGCAGAAGGTACAACCTTAACATCATGGTTGATCGAGTCTAATATGCCCATTAAGACATCACCTTCGATAACCGAATAGCTATAGCTATACTTGCTCACATCTACACTTTCAGTCTTGTATTTTCCGCTAGTGAATGGGATACCTATAACAAAACAAATATTAAGAACATAATGATACTAATAATGACCAATATAACAATATTTACTTCGTTACAACTTCTTACCATCACCAAAGGTAAAGAGCTTTATTGTTCCGACATCTCCGTTTCCTTCGATGGTCTCAATGGACTTGAAATATTGAGGGTGTAACTTAGGTCCGAGATTGTCTAAGTCGGCGAAAACCTTAAAGACTTTATCGGCAGGTAACTGAGAAGCAACTTCGATTTCGAATGTAACGGATGTCATGATGAATTACTTTAGTAGTTGGAGATGATTTTTCTTGCAATGAAATGTGCATCAACTTTGTGTTATTTATAGATCGATAGGGTTTAGAAGAAAGCCATCAACTTTGAACAATGACTATTGGAGGATAGATATTATTTGCTTCTTCGTGTCTTGCGTTTAGACTTTAGAGGATAGTAGTGTCGTATTAGTGTCTTAAGAAATTGGGGTACATTACATTATTATTTACTCGACTGGGATAACCTTGACTTAGTTGAAAACTTTTAAGAATTAATCTATATTTTAGGATTTGTCATGGTTTAAACTAGAAGTAGCAGCTTGACCTTTTATCATATATGAATTTATAATATTTATATATTAACTAGTGGGTTACTTGCGCTTCGCAGAGGGTTTGAAACATAGATAAGAATAAGCACAGGCCGAACGTGACGATAAAAAACCACGCCGCGCTGTTATATTAGAAAGTCACGAAAAATTGTGTCGTATATGGAAGTCAAGTTATTCGAACAATATTTAAACCAGAACGCATATAAAGATACAATGAATGAAACGTAGACGTAAAAGCTTTGAACAACGTACGCCCGTCGCAGAGTGGTGACACGCAAAAATTAGATCGAAATGTAATACATAGAAAATAATAACTAAGACGACCTAGAACCCCGCACGGTATAGCATGTCCGTTAAATGAGGAAAAATAGACATAAAAACGTTAAATCACATACGCAAGTTGTAGCTTATTAACTCGCAAAAATTTAGGTCGAAACGAAATAGCAAGTATTTTGACAAGTTTAGAAAAGATTAAAAGTATAGGGTTAAAAGTAAAAAATAAAGGAAAAACACAAAATAACAAAACCACAAAATGACAAAATAGTCACTATTGCTAAGAGTTCAACAATTGTTATATATAATAATAACTAGTGGGACTCCCCGCATTATGCGGCGGGAATTCGGTCGTATCGGTTTAGTTCGTTACACCACCGTCACTAGCTATGGAAAACGAAGGAGAAAACCTGAAAATTAAGTTGTAGTATGCCCAAAAGGATATCTTCACGTATTTTACATCGACCAAAAAACTATAAAAACGAACATCGGTACCGATATCGATAATAAAGATACCAATATCAATGTTGTTGAGTTAGAATTAGTTCATTGTCATGTTTTCGATACCAAAAATATTCGATCTTAATACATTAGTAGAGGAATAAAATTGACTACTAAGCACAAAACCTCAAGGAACACACATTTTTCTGCTTCTAATCCCGTCTCTTTCCCTCTATGTCAAACCGTGGGAAACCTAAAACTTATTATTGGTTCATACTTAAATACAAATATTTAATTCTAGTAATTTTTTTCATACACATTCAAAAACCACACACCACAGTCCACAACCACAACCCGGTCCACCCAAACCTCCACCGCCGTCGCTGGCCATTAGTATATCGCCAATCTTCTCTGCTGCGCTAAATATACCATATCCCTAGTGTGGATCTTCTCTCTTTCTTTTTCTTTCTTACTTCCTCTCTCCCACAGACTATGAGATAAAGCATGATGTGCAAGTCTTAAACGTGGCAGAGAGGAGGGAGCATGTTGGATTAGGTAGTACTTGATGCTTTAAAACTTATACAATTTAAGGAGAACAATAAATTTACAATTGTATGTATAGTGTGGTGTTGAATGAAGCTCATGGCATTTTTGCAGATAAGACTCAAATGAGGGATAATTTGTATACTATTCATAAGACCATTCATATTTTGTTTATATATAGAATTACTTTGTAACTTCGTATATTAAGATACTAGTCAAACACTCCTTGTGATGTGATGGGACATTGGTCGGTGTCGGTTTAGTCTGTGATAATACAGGCACAATACTGACAGTGGTACTTCATATAGCAACAGAAAGAAAAAACTTAAAAAATAAAGTCGTGATATGCCAAAAAAGATATCGACACCTGTTTTTGCATTGATCAAAAACTGTGGAAGTCGTGATATGCCGTTTAAAACCGCTAATTATTGAATCATTTCGGGCACCAATGCCTGTTTGGAGGAATACAGAAGAGCATCCCTAGTCGAGAAATGAGGATTAGCCTGTTGGGAATTCCGAATTAATGAAACTGACTTGGCGTGCAAGGCTTAATGAGGGTTTTAAGGAGTGGATGACTGTATATGGTTTAAACGTGATAAGGTTTAAATTATTAGTTGTAATTATCATGTCCTAGGTCTATACTTGTCGAGATTCCTATACGTATTATGTTAGGATGTGTGTTAGATAATTATTATGTAATTAGTTAAGAGGAATCCTAAGTATATCCTAACGCGTTTAGGTTAACTATATACATCATGTTAATTGGTAGGAATTGTATGAAGTTTTGAGTTAGTTTCTTTATGAATAAAACTTGTGGGACTTAGCCATAATTTTTATGTTCGTTTAATTGTTGATTGGGACTTGAATTGGTATCATAGCCAAATTCAATTGTCAAACCAAACCAAACAAGCACTCGAGATTGGCGGTACAGGTCCGTCAAAGCAGAGGCATGGTACTGTTACAGCGACGAGCAACAAGTATGTTGGTCGTGTGGAAGCGACACGAGAAAAAAAAGGTATCCGATCAGATATTACCCACTCTGTTTTGGCGAAGTAGAGTTACGAAACCGGCAATAGGCTCGCATCTGTTTTTCCAGCGGCAGTACTTCACAGCTTGGGGCGGCAAGCAGGTGAATAGGTTTTGCAAAAAGGTTTGTTTATGTGGTGATGGCTTGTTGAAGCAATTAACGAGATAACAACAAAAGTCAAAGGTGTGCAAAGGGAAAAAAACTGAATAATTAAAAAGGTGTTTTTTTCCTTTTGAAATTTAAAAGATTAAGACTTGACTTTTGTGGATCAATCAACATCTTGCACAACGGTTCGGTTCTTTGAGAGAGAGACAGTTCAATTCAGGATTTGATTAGTACACGAGTCGAGCGAGTTAAGATTTGTCTTAGGTTTGAATCAAAGGAGTTGAATTGGTAAGAAAGAACCGACAGGGAGGATCAAGACTAATAAGGTCATTGGTAAGAAGATCAAAGGCTCGGTCGAGTTTCTTTAAGAAGCCGAACATGAGCCAAAATCCTGTGGGAACATGTAATGATCTAAGAAAGCTAATGTTTGCTCAAGATCGCAACCGGGTCAATAGTGGTGGGAATTTTTATGACTAAAGGATGAGGCGCGAACAATGCACTAGTTGAGTACAAGGTTGTAAGAATGTTCAACGTAGGAACGGGCCAGAGAACATAGCTAGAGATCAAGAGGGTTTCCAACAGGGCCGTCTCTGAGAACACTAAAAAAAATTTGGGCCTCTGACGAAAAAAAAATTTGGTCCCAAAATTTTGTAAAGAGGAATGAATTAAAAAAAATGATTATAGTGCTAGAGTCAATTGAACTTGAGACCTCTACATTAAATTACCATAGTTTTTCCAACTTCACTAATAAGACTTTAATATATAAACCCCAAATATATATCCTAAATATAGAATTTAATATATATATATATGTGTGTGTGTGTGTGTGTGTGTAAATTAAAAAAAATGTTCGGGCCCTGAGCCGGTGACCACCCGGCCATGCTCAGGGCCGGCCCTGGGTTCCAATAGAATCAAGGCAAAGAAGGCATGGTTGGAGTTGAAGACCCTTTTGATACGAGTTCGAAATTCCAGGGGTGATTGTTGGGAATTCCGAATTAATGAAACGGACATGGCGTGCAAGGCTTAAGAAGGGTTTTAAGGAGTGGATAATTATAGATGGTTTAAACGTGATACGGTTTAAATTAGTAGTTGTAATAATCATGTCCCAGTATATTAGTTAATGCGTCGATAATTGTCTAGATTCTTACACGTGTTATGTTAGGACGTGTGTTTGATAATTGATATGTAATTAATTAATAGGAATCTTAGTTATAGTCTAACGCGATTAGGTTAGCTATATACAGCATGTGGGAGTTAGCCATAAATTTTATGTTCATTTAGTTGTTGATTGTGACTTGAAAGCCATAGGATTTTCCGAACTCTATTTTTCAAGCGCGACATTTAAAACATAGCATCACTTGGCAACCCCTCTTCCTCATTCAAGCCACTTTACTGTATTATATTGGTCGGTTTTCGATTGTGTAATGGGTGTGTAACCGGGTTGGAACATAGCTTGTTTTGGTATTGGTATTGGAATTGTCCGGGTTGATACTATTGTGGTTTCCACCCGCCAAACAATAACTGCGGTGATGCAAAATTCGAATTCAAGTCATATTGTGGTGGTTGCGGTGATGATGTGTAGAAAGGGTTATGGTTGTTTGGATCGCTTTTTTTTTTTTACTAAAGTGTAAAGAAATTAAAGGCTTACGAGAATATTGTAGTTTATGCTTGAAGTTGTTTGAAAGGTTAATAGTGTGTATATTCGAGTAAATAAATGTTTAAGAAAACAAAATCTGGTTTTTACCAGATATTTTTTTAAACTTAACTATTTCAATGCGTGGTAAAAAAACCCAAGCATTGTTCACTTGCAAGGGCAACACACGCCTGACACGGTGTTCCCTGCGTGATCATGTGGTCTGACGGTGTTCCTTGCGTGTTCATGTGATCCCGTCAGACCACACACCCGGCCATGCGTCATCTGGAGACTTAGTCTTAGTACCAAACTATCGATCACTATCACCCATTCAATATTTTCTTTCATTGACTAGAAAAATCAACTTTAACATTAACAAACTGCTCCTCATTTGTCACGGTATTATCAATTTTTATTTCTAGAAGTAAGAATTCATATATTAATGATCATGACCGGATCAAAAAGTAAATTTGAATAAATGTATTTTTCGCAACATAAGGTCATGGGTTGTACACTACATCTTGAGTGTTAAAGGTGACATGACATGTTAACCAGCATTGCACACCTCTCCTTTCTTATGCTAAGGCCTAAGGGGCGTTAAATGGGTTATTTGTTAACATGTTAACGGGATATTACGAGATTGACTTAGTTTGTTTACCTTTTTTAAACCTAAAACCATTAAAAGGTGTGGTTATGTGATGTTAAACCATTTTCTTGGGGTGAAATGAGGTGACATAGGAAAAAGCAGGTGATGTGACATCTAGGTGGAGTTGAAGATGGTTAAAGTATAGTGCCTAGTATTACACACGGTTTTGGATAACATTAAACGTGTGTTTAAATATTTAGATGTCCAGAATAATTGGAGATATAAAGGCTTGTTCATTCATTTGGATGAGATTTGACTTTGTAAATTTTCCCATGTAATGTTTTGCTCTTGAGCAAGGCCCTTTAATTGTTTATGAGGGGCTGGTCTGCCTGGTCATGTTTAATATTGTTTCTCTTCTGTACCTGTACTCCTTGCTTGAGCTATTTCTTTTAAAGCATACCCGCCATTTAAAGAAGAAGAAGATTAGTTTGTATTTAGGTAAAAAAATTATGTTAAAAGAAGAAATTGGGTTAATAAAGTAAAGACATATGGATACTTTTGGCGGGCTGGAAAATAATTAATGGCTGACCCAAATTAAATCCTTTGAACCATTTGGTGCGGAGATGCATTAGGAACTAAATAGGCCATTGGTTGGAATAAAAAGAAAATAAACCAAAGTTGTTGGATGAAGAATCAAAGTAGCATCTTTGGGCCTAGATCTTACGACTGGGCTACTATTAATTGGACTCTGATGGAAGTGGAGATGCAAAAATCGGGTATTGAGTCGTATCCAGAAGTGGGAACTTGGTAAGGCCTAATCAGGTATATAATCGGATCAGGATTTTTCAAGGAACAAGACCCGGGTTCAGTAAGTATAGATGGATACCCAATATACCTGGTTACGGTAGAGTCAGATCTCGTTCCTACCCGAAACCAAGTACAACTAACTCTTTTTAAAAACATGTTTTTTAAGAGTTGGAACCCGAATTGTGTAACTTTAATTTCTTATATATAAAGAAATAAATATGACATCAATAAAACTAAAAAAAATCATTATTTATTAATTCATAATACTTCACTAATACAACTTTTTTCTTTCAATACAACTTAATCTTCCACGAGCTGATGCATCATCTACGAGTTTTTCATCAAATACGCCTGAAGATGGTCCATCCTCCATTTCTTCATAGTGTACTTTTACTTCAAGTAATAGTTCATCTTCGAGGTTTGTCTTGTCTTGTATACCATCCACTGCATCCAAATGATCTTTTAGACAAATGCACATATCTATTGACTCGGGATTAAGTCTTGTTCTTCGTATCGACAATACCCTGCCACTAAGAGAAAAAGCAAATTCCAAAATTACCATAGAAGCTTGGACGGTTAGTAAATCATGGACCATGGCGGATAGAATCGGATATTCGTTTTCGTTTCACCATGTCAAAATATTAAGGTTGTGATAATCATTGGTAGACATAGTATCTACATAATTGTAATGACTATACCTACCAAGTTCACTTGTTGGACGCGTGACACCTTTGACGTTTATTTGTCTCATCCCAAACAAGATTCAACATAGTCATAATCGGGCCCCTATCAAGCTCTCACTAGCACTTGAGCTCGATTCTTGAGACACATTTATGTGTGGTTGACCCATATTTAAATAAATAATTAAATATTTTCAATTGCCGCGGTATTGTTCGGTGCATTATCGAATGATATTGAAAATAATTTATTTTCTAAATTATATGTTATAACTATAGTTTTAAATAAATATTTACGTTATGTGTAGACCTAAAACTAATTGGGATCTATCCAATAGGCAAAAACACTAATATACGATTTTGGTAAACCATGTGGAGCCGACCAAACATCATTAGTTAAGTTCTCACTGGTGTTTAAACTTTCAAAAAATATAATCAAATCTTTTTTTTTTTTGCTTTAATACACAATTTAAACAATGACGTCTACGTTTGTTACCATATACGTGTAAAGACAAATACTTTAAACGTAATTTTCCTAAATAGAAGAAAAAGAAATCTGAATACAGTAAATTAAAGATGCATGAAACTGGATCTCCTAAAAGTTCTTGTGATGGATATGAAAGTGTAGGTGCTCTTATGGATCATAGAAGAGCTAGTAACCTAGTAAACTATGATTATGGATCATGTGATTATGAAGCATTTGAATGATTCAAAGAATGGAAAATTGAAACACAAACCGAGAAGATGGTTGAAAACATATACTAGTTGTATAACTATAACTGGTTCGAATAAATAGGCTTCTTGCATTGTGAGATGATGTAGAGCATGCTAGATTATCTAATTGCTCGTTTACCCACTATTCAGATGTAAGTTGTTGTTTGTTTAATTTGAAATCGTTAATATATTACCAAAACAGGTAAGCACAAAACTACATGTCACCGTCATTTTTTTATTAATAATATTACATATTTTTTAAAACTGGCAGCCAATGTCATCAATAAAATGGTCAGGACTAAGGTCACAAAAATACTCAACCACTAATTGGTCACTTTTCCCAATTTACCCTCACCCCTATTACGACCCAAACCCGATTTCCTAAACACACTTTTTAACCCATCTATGACCCGTTTTCCAAACCGTCTCGGACTCTCATCATCACCCGAATAATCCGACCCGTTACCCGTATCCACCGTCCTAAAACTACCGGAAGAAACCGACCCTCTTTGCCCCCTTTCAACCCGCCTCTCGGAACTAAACCGAAAACTCTCGGACTTGACCCGACCGGTAACTTGACCCGAATCCGACTTGTTCAAAATCTTTCTAAGCCCATTTATCTCGTCTTCCAAACTTTGGATACGTGAGCTCGTGTAATACATGGTGTTTCTTAGGTCCGTCACCTGGCGGATTGCGGCGTCACGTTGGAGGATTGCTCCAAGGGTGACGGAGGTGGGGGCCGCGGCAGGTTGTTTTGTTGGGCGGTGATTGGTGGTTTTTAAGGTTTGAGCGGCGCTGAAAACGGATCGACGAGTGTTGAGTTGCTCGATGAACATGGCTTGTACCACGAACCTTAGTGGCATTCTCGGGTTTTGAACTGCGTGCATTAGCATTTGCGGCGAGAGATTTGAACAGTCGATGTAGTTGCAAATTTTGCTTCCTTCTTCTTCTGTCATCTTCTTGCCTTCTGCCTACATGTAGAATTGAATAAAAAGATGTTACACAACTAAAATCATATTAAGTGACATAACAAAAATAAAATAGCAAAACTATAAAGAAAAAGCGACAGTTCGGTTTAATATTTTTTTCTAAACGAAATTTTAATGTTTGGTTTCAGTTTTGTATTTTCTTATCAACTAACTAAACTAAATAACCAAAAATCGTTTATTTTGATTTTTTTGTTGAATTTTTGAAATATTTTATATTTACAATGTTAAGTAATTCATAACACATTAAAAAAATTAACAAATATTGTAGCATAAAAATCATAGACCAAAATGTGTAATGGGACGCAAGGTTTTGTGCCCAAATTTATTGAAATTGAGACATTTTTTTCGTCCCTTAAATTTCTAAAATCAAATCAAACTCATTGTGAAAAAAAAAAAAATCGAAACGGTACGGATTTCAAAATTTCACTAATTTAAACATTTTTTACCAAAAACTTTTTAGGTCCAAATAGGAAAACCAAAATACCAAATTCAAATCCATTGTTAAAACTAAAAATTAGACTTGAAGAAAATAAAATTTGTACGGTTTTCAAAAATTCAAAAACCGATTTTCAAGTTTTTGTCCGGTTTAAACCTAAAACCGACCCAAACTGACCAATGTACACCCCGGTTTTACCCAAATCAATTATCACATAATTACCTTAAAATAGAAGCCGATGATTCTATATAGCAAATCATGACTACCATTCAATCTCTTGTGCAAACACTCAACAACCAACCGAAACTCCTCACTAGAAATCTCCTGAACACCATCAAACAAACTCATATCATCTCCAATAACACCATCACAATTCAACTTCATAGCCTCAATACACCTACTCACAACGCCCGTTCGCGTCTCAACCTCAGGCAAAAGCCCCATGCACGACTTTAGCACCACCGCGGCATAGTTCCTGTCCACAGCAACCGTCCGACAGAAGTAAGCGTCCGTCTTTTGCCTTAGACTTTCATAACCATTCGTATCACACGTTAAGTCCAACAATTCAGACGCTAGCAAAAGAGATGCCACGTTAAATGGAGTTATGAACAAGTGGCCTCCATAACAGTGATCAACTACTAGAGTGAATGTATGGGCCGTTATTTTTAACGGTGGAGAGATTGTAACGTCCGAGGATTCCGTTAACTGTCGTTTTAAATAACCACTGCATCGTACTAGGGGATCCTATGAAACACACAAAATTTAGTTGTGGTTTTAATAAGTTGTAACTTGTAACAACTTTTTTATATTAATTTTTGACACCCACCTTTTGTGCAGACTAATAAATTTAGAATGATATGTTTGTTGATTATTAATTTTGGGCATTTAATTCGTGAATAGGAATAGCTAAGACGTAATGTTTTGATGGTTTATTGTTGTAGCAATTAATTTGTGTATGTCTTTTTAAATTCTATGTTTGAAAATTGGGTTCGTTTTTTTTTTCACTGATTTTAATTACAAAAGTACAAGAATATTATGATCATATGTACCCAACAGGATTATATAATTTAAAAAAAAAACATGATTATGTAGTTTTAATAGTTTAAATGATTATGGATTTAATTAAGATTTAACGGCATTTATATGATAAAAGAATTTAGGATTATTAAAAAATTAAAAAGCTTAACACATTTAAAAACTTCAAATTTTCTTAAAATAATTTGGAAAATTTTTGCTAACGACATATTTTTTTTTCTTTGAATGTTCAAAGCATTCAGAAAAAAAAAGTTCTGAAAGTTTCATGCATACTAGATGGTGTTTTATTGCATCCTGTTAAAGTTCATAATTTCATAAAATTTATCTAAACCTTTTTACAAATTTATACCTTGAAACAAAAAAAAATATATATTATTTTGAACTTTGATCAACAAACTATATAAGAAAACAAAAAGATGTAATTATATACTGAATTACAATTCAAGATTAATAAGTAAGATTTTTTATTATTATTATTTCTAATGTTTTACATACCTTGTGTAATCGAAAACTTGAACCTTGAACACGTATGATCACATTGGTTTCAACTCCATTATTTTGGGACCTAAACCATATCATAAAAATGTTAGAATAAACTACAAATCCTTAAACAAAATGTACCATTTGATTTTACAACAAATAATTATAAATTAAAATGTTTAAAAAAATGCTTAATTGACAATTAATATGAACAATTAATTATTGGTTTCAACTTTCAAATACGTTACTTGTAAACTTCAAAATCTTTCCAATCTCTCAAGAAAAAAAAAAGAGTCTCTAGCAATTGATATAAAAACACACAATTCTAACATATAAAGATTTAAAATGCAGAATTATTTTTCACCTATCATTTTTTAGATCTAAATATGTAGTTGTATTGATTTAAACTCACATCACTTTTGTGAGCGACAAACACCATACCACTAGACCAGTATTACATATGTTGAAATGTAGAATTATTATATTTGAACATTTGAAACCAAAGACTTACCAAAGTTTAACTCTGGAGCGGAGAGAGGTGGCCGAAGGAGAGGAAGGAGGCGGTGGAGAAGACGGTGCGGTAGACGAGTCTTCGCAGGAATCCTCCTCATAGATGGTTTCCACCACCCTTAGATTTTGCCAATCCTCCGATTCAGAAACTATGGAGTTGATCATGGTGAAGAGAAGAGACTATAGAAGGTGACCAAAAACTATTAAATGAGATTTAATATTAATTCTTTGGACATTTGAGGGGATTGATAAGCTACAGGTTTGGCCCATTCATGGCGTTGCATGTGATGAAACTTAAATGCCCTTACACCTTCCTACTGTACCGGTTTTGTCCTTTAAGTGTTTTGTTTTTTTGAATTTGGGTTATTTGATTTTGGGCGGTATATTTATATTTTAAGAAGTGAACATAGACTTAATTTTCTTTAACATAACATTATTTGTGTTTCATAAGAAAGTCTATCTTAAACCGCAAACTCGTGAGAGTAGAGGAAATTCCAACTGATTTTCTCTTAACGTTATCTTGTTAAAATGTATACATAACCTAAGTGAGATAGAGCATTCAAAAAGCAGTCCCGAACGAGACAATCCAAAATTTATCTCTATCAGCAGGGGCGATCCTTTTAAGGGGCGGGGAGGGGCGGCCGACCCCCCCCCCCCCCTGATTTTTCACTAAGAAGTTCCGATTATATAGTATTTGTATAGAAATTTTTTGGTATATAAGGTTTCGACCCCCCAAAACTGGTTTTTGACCCCCCGAAACTAGTGACTTCTGACCCCCCCCCCCCAGTGACTTCCTATCCCCTGAAGTTTCGAGTCAAGATTCGCCACTGTCTGTCAAATAAATTTTCGAAGGTAATGAGACATACTCTAAAGGGTTAACCTATATGAGTGTGTATATATATACTATAAATGCATATCACATTAAGAAAATATATAAAAATTCATAATATCTTAATTTTATAAACACGTCTAATGTAAATTTAAAAAAAAAAACATGAAACTTTTAACAACAATAAGCATGTAAAACACAGTTATATATTGTTACATAACCAAATTAGAAAACACATTAATTAACATCATAAGTACGTAGCACTAATTACATAAAGGTAGGACCACTAATTACATAAAGGTAGGACGGGGGCATCCTTCGGCTTGGGCATGAGGCTTGTGAAGCCCCTTAGCTACACCACCTCTAGTGATGTGGCTTGCATCTTGGGCTTCAAAATTTGGCTTAGGCAAGCCACTTGGCTAGGAGAAAGAAGCCGAAGGCAGAAGAAGAAAAGTGGGGTTTCTTGGTGGGGACTATCTCATAGGGCGTGTGTGATTGGTGGATATGGTAAGATAGTGGGGTCCTTGATTTCAAACTACTTTGAGCTTGACGTTTCCTGTGTTTTGGCTACTTTAAGCTAGTTTGGGAATGAAATGACGTGACGCGGTATGATTGGTGAACCCCCTTTTTTTTTTTTTTTTTTAAAAGATTGGTGAACCCCTCGCTACATGGGGCTTGTGCCCCTTCCCCCTAAAGTTTTGAAAGCTTTTTAATGGTGAAATTGAATGAAGAAGGTGAGATGGGATTGTTATGTTATTATGATTGAAAACTAGGTTTTAATAAAGAGATTATATGAAAATTTTGAATATCAAGAGGCGCAGTTTAGAGTAAAAGGCACTGTTGGGGATCAAGTAACAAGGTGAAAAAATATTCAAACCTAAAACCGTATCTTTTGTTTTTTTTTTTAACCGTGTCTTTTACGCGTAATTAATTTGTACGTAGTAGTGCCCTCATGCCAAGATGGCCTTTCAATATCACATCACTGTTACTATTATTGTCAAACTCCATAATGCATCACGCATGGTCTAGATATATATGTAACTCTTTAGGGTGAATCAAATGTACCCACACTCCATAATGCATAACTAACGTTTCTATCATGTTCTAGTAGAAGGGCAAAGAGCTCCCGTCATATTCTTCTAACGACTTTATTCATGTAAGTACATGCAAAATAATATACATATGGTCCGATGGTCGGACTAGAACACAAAAGTCATGCAACAAAGGATTATTCAGTTATAATCAACATATACAGCAAAAAAGTGGTTGACGTGTTTAAATAGTTGTGAATCATATGCCGGGGTATGGAATAAAGGCTACTATGGCTTTAAAGCGTTACATATGTGTTACATCAACGACATGTCGATAGAAGGGCTTTATATCCTACATCCTTAACTAAGGTGCTATGAAATAAAGTATCTTTTATAATTTCTCAATCATGTTTTTTTTAATTTAAATTTAAATCTATTTCTAATCTATAAACATTATAAATTTAAATAAAAATTACACAACTAAAATAAAAAATACATGATTAAAATAAAAAAATACCTAATTAAATAAGAATGACTTAAAGACTGTTATTTCACTCCGCATAGTTTCTCAAAACTCACCACGCCAAAGCGTGAGCAAATTGCTAGCCATTGTGCAACGCTCTGTTTTGTAAACAATGATGTATTGAGTCTGTTTTATTCTGTGTTCAATGTATTGGAGCTTTTTTAGTTCGTTAATGTATTGTCAATTTAAGTAGGGTGATACTCTTTTAATAGGTTTGCTGTACTATTGTGGTTAGTTTCTGCAAGTTTATAAATCTTCTCGTGTATTTTTAACTAATTTGATATTAGGACGTAGTATGCATACGAGTATTTCAAAAAAAAAAAAAAAATCATGAACGACACTTACATTTGTTACATTGAAAGGGAACTACTACAACAAGTTTTGGTCGAGAATGTAATGCAACGTTTTCAAAAGATGAAAACTTGTAGGGAACAACTGTAAGTATGTTCTTTTATCCTTAAAGACAATCGTATTTATATTGCATGCTTTAAATTTCTAATGACAGATGTTTTTTTTTTCATTATTGTATCGTATTTTTATTATGTGATTAACTTATCCTACCCAAACCGTCAAACCAACCCGAACCCTTGAACCGATCCAAAATTTGTATGTTTGATCATATGAAATGGGAACACCTAAAAAAGGAACCCAGTGAAAAAAATTTCTGGATCCGCCACTGTATGTTTAACTTGAAGACTGGCGTAAGGCAACCCCAATGAGATTTTCCACCGGCGTGGAGCAACTGAGCTCGGTGACGTGCCAGCTCCCGGTTAGATGATGGAAAAAGAACCATTCTTCCCCACAAAATCATTCTAATTAAATTCACTCGGTTTTTCAAGCGTTTTAGCGAACACGTTGACAAGGACCCAGTGGGATCCTTTGGGCCAATTTCCTTCAACTAGTATTATTTCATCTAGACAATAATTAATTGTACGAAATTTCCTTACATCAATAAAAATCTATCAATTTAAGCATGTAAATTTCTGAATCTTTTCCCCTAATTTATTTGGTTATTTCTCAGTGGTTTCTGTTCATGTAGTATATATACACGTAGTACATCTTGTTCTGGACTTGATTTTGGTCCATATACGTAGTTTTAAAATTCCGGTGGAGCGAAGCCGAATGCTTCGCAGGACGAGGTGTTACATAAATGGCTCGATATCAAGTAGTGTAGTAAAAATGTTGTTTTAAAAATGGTTGAAGGTTATAAGCCACTAGTCACGTTAAAAACATGTGTGGTCTTGCAAGGCACCGCGAAGACAGGTTTGTTTCACCGCGAACCTCCATAAGCGAAACGAAGTTGCTGCCATGCATGTGCGTACGAATCAGGTTAGCAACTAGTTTTATACATTGATACCGCTAGGCGACAAGTACTTTATAATAGTTAGATTTAGTTAGGGATATGTGGTTTGTTATAGTAGAATAGAATTCGTACTCAATAATAACCTGCTAGAATGGTACACGATTATGTCTACAATTTAATGATGAAAAAACATGACTTTTGATAACTACAAGATTAATACTAAACATTAAAGTGTGTGTTTAACATTATCTTAATTTGCATCATTCTTTCCTACAAGATTAATAGTGATTTGAACAGAATGTTCTAATTCCAATCATAAAATATTATTTTTCAATAAATATAAAAATACATATTTTTTATTAGTTTTATGTAAATTACTCATAACTTTAGTTATTCAAATTAACATGAATTCAGACAGATTTCAAATTGGTTTTTCGAGTTGGAGTTTAGTTTCAAAATCTTACAAATACGAATAACCCTACAGGCCTACATACACTATTAAACAACATAAGAAATGAATTTTGGAGTGAAAAAATTTTGTAAAATTAAATCACTAATTCAAAGATTAAAAACTGAAACAAGTATATATGAAGGGTCATTAATCCACAAGAAATTAGTGGATAGTAACAATTTGAGTTGAAATCGAAATGTAAAAAACATTGTTGAGTTGTTAGTGGTTCAATTCTAATGTCTAAATAAACAGAGTTAATTAACAAGTTGTCACATATATGATGGAATAATTCACTTACTATTTCGGGATCTATTTAATCACTTTATTTACAAAATTCACTGAAATGTTGACAAATCATATAAACATGATTTGTGCACCTTTTGCAATAACCAAATTGTAGCTTAATGTCAACCAATCTCATAAGCCATAATACAACACAACGAATTCCCTCTATAATGGAATAACATCTTCGGGTTTTAACGATAAATACATGGATTCATGATGATTCAATTACATAGGGTTATAATAAAATCCTTATGAGTTCTTCCATAAAAGAATGACTATCTTGGTGAATCAACCGATAAAAGTCTTTTAGATTATAACCAATCAAAGTGTTGTGTTTCTCAAATTGTAACATTTAACGTCAAATATTCATGCATACTTATGACCCGATCACAAGAAATAAAATAACCATAATTAGATTAGATACATTGATATTTGATAATGTGAAAGTGAATAAAAGATTTATAGAAAGATACTAAAGTTAGTTTGGATTTATCCATATGCTTCGGTTGTAATCTGCCCTATATAATGGGACGTTTGTTTTGATCAATGAGATACAGAAAATTACAACCCTAATTACTTTCATGGTATCAGAGCCATAACCGGCTCCTGATATCCCACCTGTTCTCTATTCGTTTTTTTTTTCTATTCACCGGATACGTTCGGTATCGTCACCATGACGAAAGAAGATCTCCCTGAATCGTCGATCAAGCCTGTGCCACTTCACCCAGCCTATTCCGTGTCGAATATTAACTCTAAGATCCGGACTTTGGACGGAAAACAGGTTACATACTCGGCATGGGTGAAGCTGTTTCGTCTTCATGCCGTGGCATACAAGGTTTCCGATCATATCGATGACACTCCACCGCCGGCCCCTGATTCTCCTGCTTACGAGCAGTGGAAAGAAATTGATGCGCTGGTCCTTCAATGGATCTACAGCACCGTGTCCGATCTCGATCTGAAACGGCTCATGGACACAACTGTGGCTCGTGCGGCTTGGACCAAGCTCGAGAAGATTTACTTGAGCAACAAGAAGGCTCGCGCTGCGGCGCTCGAGACAAAATTTTGTAACCTGACTCTGACAGCCTGCACTTCAGTTGACGACTATTGTCAACAACTGTCAGATCTGGCGAATCAGCTCGCAGACGTGGATCAGCCCGTTTCCGAATCTCGACTTGTTCTTCAACTTGTGCGAGGGCTACCGGCCGAATACAACACCACTGCTTCTCTCATTAATCAGCAGGGTGTTGATTGGGACCAGGCAATCACCATGTTGAATGACGAAGTCATTCGGATCGAGGCTCAAAAGGGTTCACAGCCTACAGTGTTGGCTGCCACAGCAGCCCCGGCTTCGGCCGCTCCATCTTCCAACATCCAGCAACAATATGATGCAGCTTCCTCTTCAAATCGGCGGGGCAATCGAGGACGCGGCGGTAATCGCCGTGGCAGAGGCAGAGGACGGCCACAACAGTTTTCTTTTTCCGGCTATCCAGGTCAGCAGCCGTCGTATCCTGCTTGGGCTTGGTGGACACCCCCACCTTGCCCGTTTCCAACTCAGCAGCAGCAGTGGTCTGGTGCTAAGCAACCCGACCCACAATCAGTTCCACAGGTGCAGTACGCGGGCTATTCCCCGGCTCAGTTTCAATCGGCTCCACCAGGATTCAATCAGCCGGTATATAACCCCCTCTGCCCAACAGATTTAAGTGCCGCCATGGCAAGTATGCAGGTCAACGCTCCTACCACGGCCTGGAACTCGGATGTTATGGACACCGGCGCCAAGTCCCATGTCACCAAGGACCAAGGTAAAATTGTTATCCCTGATTCTAATCCTGTTTGTCGTAATATATTGGTAGGTAATGGTATGTTTTTACCAATTAAAAGATCGGGTACGGGCTTTCACACTTTACCAAACCGTACCTACATACTCCCACATGTCCTTTATAGCCCTCAAATAATTAAAAATCTTATATCCGTTCGTCGTTTTACTCGTGATAATTTAGTGTCTGTCGAATTTGACCCGTTTGGTTTTTCTTTGAAGGACCTCAAAACTAGGAAGACACTATCTCGTCATGACAGTACCGGGACGCTTTATACGTTCACGCCACCACAACTGCCGCCTCAAGCCACCTTCCTAGCTTCCCATCACCTTCCATGGCATGATCGTTTAGGACATCCCGGGGCGCAAGTTCTAGATATTTTAAATCGTAGTTTTAATTTTCAATGTAATAAGGACAAAAGTCATCTTTGCAATTCTTGTCAAATTTCAAATAATAAAAGATTACCGTTTTATTCGTCTAATACTTTTACTTTTGCCCCTTTTGATATTATACATTGCGATTTATGGACTTCGCCAATCCCGAGTAAAACAGGATATAAGTATTATATGGTGCTAATTGACAATTTCTCACACTTCGTGTGGGTTTACCCCCTTAAATACAAGTCTGAAACTTTTCCTACCATTTCTCGTTCAAGTGCCGAAGCTGAGTACAGGGGTGTTGCCAATGCAGTTGCTGAGGCAACATGGATTCGAAATTTGTTGTTCGAGCTTCACACACCACTAACCCGAGCTTCCGTCGTGTTTTGTGATAACGTCTCTGCGGTTTATTTATCCAATAATCCGGTACAACATCAACGAACGAAACATATTGAAATTGACATACACTTTGTTCGAGAGAAGGTTCGTCTTGGCCACATTAAGGTTCTTCACGTCCCATCTTCCATGCAGTATGCGGATATTTTTACAAAAGGATTATCTCGCGAACTATTCCAGTCGTTTCGGTCCAGTTTGAGCGTCGGTCCTCCTCCCGCTCAAACTGAGGGGGTGTCTTAGCCAGCTGATGACAGCCGATAGGTTGCTATTATTTAGGAATCGGTTGTATTGATTTAAGTAGAGATAATCATTGTAATATTATAGATATAGCTTGTATTATAGATATAGCTTGTTTTCCTTATCTGCTTCGGTTGTAATCTGCCCTATATAATGGGACGTTTGTTTTGATCAATGAGATACAGAAAATTACAACCCTAATTACTTTCAATCTTAACTTGGGTCCACACTGGTTTCAGTATGGGGCTTGGTGTTCCACGAGAACCGTATCTTAACACGCCAACAAAAGCACCTAGAGCCCAAGTAAAAACAAGTCTCTAAGGTAACCCCATCGACCGGACAAAACTCAGTTACATTTAGCTAACCCTTATATGTATTACCAAACTTTTGGTGAAAGTATGTATGTGGACAATTTATATAGCTCCAATTACTGACTTCGAATACTCATTGATGAGAGCAGATCCAACTTACATGGACCAACTTGGAAGAAACATGTTAGAAAAGACCTAAACTTTTGAAATATTATTTGAGCTTTGATTGGAGTTACGGGACCCATGAGCAATGGACAAAAAAGGTCTCGACCAGCCGGATCAGATGGAAAATACAATAGGTGGTTTGACCCAGCTGTGAGACCCAATTTTGTCAATTAAAGTTTTCTCCCGCTTTCGTCTATATTTAGTACTTTTTCTTTTGTAGTTTAAGACACATGAATCTTTTAATCAATTTATGTGTTAATTTATGATCTTAATTTCAACATTTTCTTTTTAATTTGTAATTTTAAAAGTATTAACAAATCTGTCAAATTTAGAAAATCCATATAAAAGGGCATCATGTCATACTTCATCCATTTAGGAAGTATCCATATTTCATTGAGAAGAATTCTCTCTATTTATTAGATTTCGCTCTAAGTCACCTATCAAGTAGTGACTTTAACTACAAAAGAGTTTGTAGCCTGGTGGCACATAAAGACTTTAAGTTAGCTTATGTTAAATATACCAAGTAAGAGGATTAATCCACCAATTTAGTCAAACTGCATTTAATGAGCTAATCCACCAACTAATTAAATAATAATGATTAAGTTATTATTTACTATTTATATTACTATTCCACTACCACTTTTTTTATTTATCATTTTATATTTTGTAGTACTATTATTAATAATATTGATACCAATATTAATAAAAAAAAATAACCTTTAATAAAAAATATAAATAAATACGAAAATGCAAAAGTTCATTATAAATAAATATACGAGTCTCTAATAAAAAAAGTAAACACGCAAACATTAAAATACTTAATCAACTAGATCGATAAAACCACTTTCACGGTGACAAAGTTGGGTATATAGTTCTAGACACGGCCTATACATGGTTTCCCATCTAGTTGCTGACTGGCTAATGTTGCAAAAATTCCAATAAGGCGTGATAGTAGGCATTGGGTACCCTTCTTGTAATTCCACCATGATATAATGGTTCTCATCATTAACTAGGGCAATTGTAAGAGCTCTGTGTTGAATCTCTTCTAGACCACTCCAAAACGGAAAAATAGTCATACTGCCTGACATGCTTAAAGAATGGACGATTACACCAAACTTATTAGCAATCAGAACACCTAGTGCTCGATATCCACAATTTCACGTAGATATCATATTGACTTTTTAACTCTTCTCTCATCATATGTCGAATGTACTCATCAGTGGCGGATACAGAATTTTCATGTAGGGTGGGCACAATATCGGTCGGTTAAAAATAGATTAAAAACGACGATAAAATAACATAGTTTATTAAATATTTAAATATGATAACGACATACATCAATTACAACTATCCTCTACGTGTTTTCATCTTTTGGAAACGCTTGATTACATTTTCGTTAATAACATGAGACATATATCTACTTCTACAACACAAATTAACCAAGCGTTAGTAATCATCACAATACGATTGTGAAACAACATCAATTCACCAAACAATAATGTATATTAGCATTTAAACCAATATTAAAAATAAAATATGTACTAGAAACATTTTATCAATAGATAGCCACTGATTAAAATTATGAGATAAAGAGATTTTTTATTAAAATAATTAGATTAAAAAAATATGAAATAAGAATTCTAACATCGTCATTTTGCAAAGATGTCGATGATGAAATATCCAGCTTCCTCTAAAAAATATCAATCGAATCCAAGGGAACATATTGATCTACATACAAATATAAATAAGTACTATTTTCTCTAAAATTATAGAATGAAGAGTTTAAACAATAAATTGGATGTACATAAACATACTTACATGAAGTTATATCTTTTTATGGTGTGTTTCATGATTCGAATTTGTCTATTCTTTAAAGGAGCCCTTCAAAAAAAAAGATATGAGTTAAAAAAGAATAAAGATTCTATTTTTATATCATATCATAATATATTTTTTCTTGTACATGTAATTTTTATGTCTTTTATTTTTTAAAATGTCTCTCTCTATGAAAACAACATTAATAAATAGTAAAACAAAAAATAATGTTGATTAAAGAACAAACAAGTTAACTACATATTGACTATAAAAAATCGTAAAAGCTAACATCCTTTTTAAATGGTACAAGGTATTATGTATACATGGGGAAGCCAAAAGGTTTGACCAACTTGGTATGTTTAACAATACCCCTTTAAGTTGTGTAGGTTCTAGTACTGTTGTAAATATTGGTATGAAGTTTAGGAGTGGATGTAGTAGATGAGAACCAACAAAGATTTTTTTTTTTTGTTTTTTTTTTTGTGTGTAAGTGGATTTCTTTTTCGACTTAGGTTTTTATTTATAAAATTTCGATGTCATTCAGAAAAACAAACAAAGAACAAATATTGAGTTTAATTAATCCATCCGTTGTGGCTCAAGGTGACTCGAAATATTATCCTATCATATGTTGACAACTTGGCGCTGATATGACATTGAGTAAAGCCTCAATCATAGTCACTTGATCTTGTTGTGACTCAAGGTGAGCGATGTTTTTTTAAAAACATTAATAAATAAAAAAACATTAACGTTTTACATAAAACTATAAAACATTACATTAAATTAAAAAAAAACATTACACTAAAAAAATTACTAAAAACCCCTAAAAAAATAACACCTAACGTAATTTTGGGCGTAACATTTGCCACACCGAAACATAATGAAAGTCATGCCCAATCTCAGAAAAGATACTCGACGTGAGTAAAAGCCAGGAGCACGTCCTCTTCTTTACCGGGAGATCCCTAGAGACTTTTTTTATATGCTATTTCGAAGTTTTTACACTTCGTTTTGAGACCCCCGTACTTGTGGGAAATTGAATCCCAAGTACATTGGGTTCCCCCGACGAGGTTACCAAACTCGACTAGCACTTTACCCCACTACGGTCAACGACTTCGAACACCACGACTCATCGACGCGCCATCGCCGTGGACTTGATTGTACGCGATTATCAACGTGATTTCCTCCTCTTCAGTCCATTGCACCATGATTTCGAATGATTTTTAAAGGATTTTGATTTGTTGTGGAAGGAGAAAAAGATGAGGAGAAGATGAAAAGAGAAGAAGATGAAAATGAAAGGTGAAGAATGAAGAAGATAATTTATATGAATAAAAATGTAATGGCCATTAATGAAAATTGGTAATTTTTTTTACAAAAATTCAATGGTCAAAAGGTGGCAAAGGAGCCGTCAGCGGATCGCGCGTGGTCACGTCTACTCACTCGCGTGCCGGCTAGCGTGTGTCAGTTGTCGTGTTCGTGAGCCACGTGATTTGTTGGGTGGCTCGCAATAGTTTACTCACGGACCACAATGCATAGTCTTAAAGAGGTTATGCTAAATATAAGCTCCTATCTTACTCTAAGAGGGTGTTTGGGATTGCGTTTTGAATCTGATTTTTAGATTATTGCGTTTTGAAAAAGCAGATAATCAGTTTTTAGTGTTTGGGATTGCGTTTTGAAAACGCAGATAATCAGTTTTGTAGGCTACCAAAACGCAATAATCTATAAGCAGCTCCACCCCTGCTTTTCTAAAACGCATAATTTTGAATAATCACTCTCAAACACCCCTAAATTGGCATATCTCCCATTCAACAAGTCATGTCAAAATTCGTCATATTCTCCCCTCGGAAAGATCTTTATTTTTGAAAGGTTCAAACTGTTTTTTTTAAGATAAATATAATATAATTTTTTTTAAATAATAACTTTTTTTCTAAAACATTAAAAACCACCTTCTCTAAGAAAACCTCAAAAATGATTTTTATTTTTAGAAACACTTTCTCTAAATAGTATTTTTTTTCTTCCCTTTTTCTTTTTATAAAACGTCTTTAAAAAGTAGTCATATAACCTAATAAAAAGTGATAAAGGAAGGGTTTTTTTATATTTTTTATGTATGGAGACATTAGGTCGAAAAGAACCATTGATCGTCGTGGTGAAGATTCACTGAGGTTTCATTACGATGGTGGTTTGGTGATGCTTTCGAACAACAAAATCAGACGAGGAATCATCAAAATCCTGATAATGTCAAAGATTTAATGTGGATTATGTGGGTTGATCTCAGGTTCGATTCCCACGAAGGACGCAATGAGAAATGATGGATGACTCATGGCCTATGGTCATGAGTTCGAGTCCTGATCTCGCCAGGTTTTACCGGTTCACTACTGTCGTGCCTTCGGGCGGGTATGTGGGTCGGGTTTTCCCTGGAAGCGGGCTGTCAGGCGGGCTAGGGGCTTCGTGCGTCCGGGGTGGGCCGGGCTGTGCCCCTGTCTTTGCCACTGGGGGGCCGTGTACAAAGTACCCCGCGTTGTTTAGTTGGCCGTTAAAAAAAAAAGATTAAGCCAATATTTTGTTTCCTTCTTTTAGATACAAGTTATTTCATATCACTTAAGATGGATGGGATGGTCATCACCCCATCACACTATCACACCTAATCATTTTGTGCTACTTTATTTTATCACATTCCATCACATTTCATCATATTTCATCACTAAACCCATGTGGTGGTGTTCACATTTCATCACACTCATCACACTATCACACCCAATCATTTCAGCAGATATGTTTTTTTAATAATCTTTTTAAAACAAAAAAAATGTTTACAGAATTTAAAACATAATTTTATAAATATTTAAAACTTAAAAAAAGAAAAAAAAAGGAAATGGTAAGCCAACCAGCGTGATGTGTGTCACGGTGTGATGGTTTCGCGGTCGCGATGGAAATGGTGGGGCGGTGTTCGTGATGATCACGACCATCACAGCTGGTCCATCACGAACTACCCCGAGTACCCTTAGTGTATTGTTATTTGAACAGAAAGAGTAAGACAAAAGAAAAAAAGAAGAAGAAAAGAACATATCACTTAGTGTGTTTTTATTTGAAAAAAAAAACCCTAACTTTTTTCACCTTTTTATCAACCCACGTAATCCGCATTAAATCTTGTCTTAATTTGTATTTTGTTTTCTTCTTTTAGATACAAGTTATTTTGTAAGAGTGAGGTTGATAACACGGATCCAGATTATGTTTGCGCTTTGAAACGCTTGCATGAATATCTCTTTGACTTTGATGTTGACGGTTTCTCAAATAAGGACGTCGCCCCTAAAAAGTCATAGAAAACCCTGACGAATGCTCTTTATTGTCGAATCGCACGAAGTCTTGGGGAAGATTTATGTTTGACCCCACGCCTCAAAGCCGTCATGGAATGCTTAAAGAGGCTCCATGGTCAAGATTTTCTAACTGTTATCCCTATTGAAAGACTGAGGCAACGAATGTCAGCAGTAGAGTATAGGACAATCCTTAAATATCGCTTGATGATCCCCATTTTTTCGAATGACGAAACATGTCCGATTTGTCGTAAAGCGTGTTTGGATAAATATGGGCAGCATGCGCTCCACTTTACGTCTGACTGACCTGCCAGTGTTTGGTTGGAAAGGTGGGAAACATGAATGCGTGGACCTTACGGGTGTGTCTCCCTTAGCAGGGTTCAAGGAGAGTGGGTTCGTGGCTGAGCAAACAGTGCTTAGAGCAAAGTCGAACAAGATGGCAAAGCACGCTAAGGCATGCGAGGATAACCAACATGCTTTTGTTCCTTTGGCTTTTGACACATTTGGCTCATTGGCACCGGAGACCATCAAGATCCTGACGAGAGTCCAACGGGTGGTCTACAACAACTTCTCGACTCTCAGGGACAAAGATTTGTTTTCAGTACATTACGGTTCTCTATCGAGAACGAGGTGGCAGTGTAGCTTGTCTCCCGCTTTATTTGCTATTCTTATGTAATTTGGCCTTTTATTGGAATGTATTTCTTAATGTGGTGTAAATAAACTTTTTAAAAAAAATTGTAGAAAAAAGTTACATGAGAAAAAAATAATTTTCTTTAAGTTGTATTTAGATGAGAAAAAAAAATATTTTTTTTAAATTGTATTTACGTGAGAAAGAATATATATATATATATATATATATATATATATATATTTAAATTGTATTTAGATTAGAACTTAAGGGAGCGATACAAACAATAAAAATGAAGTATAAGGTAAGTTCTGCCTAACCTCTTTTTAACAAAAAGTTAAGTAAGGCCTTGCATGTTGAGAAAGGGAGTTTCTAGAAACTCTATTCCGCCATGTAAGCGTCACGTCAAAAAGAAGCTTGCTTCATTCTCTTTATTTCATTAACAATCAGAAAATAGAATAAAGTTTCATCATCAATACCACTCATTTATTTATTTAAAAAAACAAGAAAAAATGAAAGAAAAAAAACCGATTGGTGCAAAATAAAAGGGACCCACGTTAATGCCCGTTATCTCATTGACTATGTTTGGTGAAGAGATAAATGAACGCCCTCTATGACACTCAGGAAATAAGGAGTGGACGCTATTGAACAAACAACCACTAAGATGACGGGGGCGCGACCCCCACACCACTCAGCATTCGTGGTATGAGACTTCCTTGAGATGGGTAGTTGTCCCTTGTAATATATATGACTTGGTCTATATCTATGACAAATGTTCAACCAATAAGAAAACGACAAGTAGATATAATCCACCATATAGGCATATACATCTCCTACAACAATACAACTAACTATACATCATCACTTTACTAATTTAATAATAATAAAGTAAACTAATTTTTACATTAAACAACTAGTTAATTCATAAAGCATTATTCTACACGTCAATTTACGCGGTTCTTACGCGTCTTTGTTCCCAAACACGCTGAATATGACTTTTATAAAAAGTGTAGTCAGCAATTGGACCCTTCGCGCCAATTTCCTTATTTATTACGAGTATTATTCTGGTACCTGTTCTCTTCTCTTTCTGCACAACTTCTTCTTTATATCTATGATATGTATTAATATATTAATATTTGTTCAATAATAATTCTAAGAAGTTTCCTTGTTCTTTCATCCAATAGAAAAAGGTTTCAATCAAACGATGTAACTTTTTGAATTTTGTCTCGATTTCTGTTTACATGTTATATATATACATCTAGTTCTTATGTTTTGAGAAGAAGCAATAATATAATAATAATATTAATAAAATAAGAAGAAAAAGAAGAACAAGAGGGAACAGCTGATTCTGTTATATTCTGATACTTGATATTGTGTAGAGTGAAGTTGTATTTGTGAAGGAAGGGTAATTAGGTAATTATGATGGAGGATTATTTGAATCAAAATTTCGGTGGTGTGAAGGCTAAGCATTCATCAGATGAGGTGTTGAAGAGATGGAGGGATGCCTGTGTTCTTGTGAAGAACCCGAAACGACGGTTTCGCTTCACTGCTAATATTGAGAAGAGGAATGAAGCTGCTGCTATGCGCCGTACCAATCAGGTTAGCTACTCTTGGTTTTAGACAATTGGTTATTAATATTTGTTGCCCGCTGTCTTGATGTAATTTTCTCAGTCGTGGAGAAAAAAAATATTATGTAATTGTTTTGTTTTTTTTTGCTTAACTAAAGTTAGTTAGTTAGTTAGGTTGCATATGACTCTTTTAGCACATTTTCACAAACACATGGTGAATGTCACTAAAAACGTCATGCTTTGAGTGTAAATTAAGAACGTCTCAAGCGCATAATAAAATTGAGGCCCTGTTCATTAAAAAAATTGTTTTTAATACCAAACTTCCTATACGATCTTTGTGTACTCAAACGTAAATGCCAACAATCCGAAAGCTAAACTTACCTATATCAGCTTTGTTTCACTCCCCTGGCCTCTGAGGCAGTGCGTTTCTTAGAACGAGTGCAGAAGGTGGTCCACAACAGAGCCCTAAGAACGAAGGGTTTGTATTTAGCAGGATAGGCTTGGGTAGCGGCGCAGCTTGTTGCCTGTTTACCCGTTATCCAAAATCCAAATGTAACTTGTTTTGCGTTTAGTGAAATATATAAATACTGCTGGTTTTTAATTAAAAGGAAAACAAGATGAGTTAGTTAAAAATCACTAGAGTACCTAATTCTAGGTCTTGTGTGGTGTGGCATTATTTTTGTCCCAATTTTTTGCAAATGTATATAGTTTCAGTTGTGTAATGATTTATACCAGCTGTTTTTAGTGATGTTATGTTGATAGTTACGAATTAACGGAATTATATTGATCGTACGTTTTATGCATACAGAAGTTGAGGGTTGCTGTCCTGGTATCAAAGGCTGCATTTCATCTTCTCAATGGCGCGGACACCAGCAGCGATATTATACCCGAGGAATTCACTGCAGCTGGTTTTGGTATCAGTGCTGATGAAGCAAGTTCTGTTGTCGAAAGCCATAATCCCGAAAAGCTAAAAAGCCATGGCGGGGTAGATGGAGTCGCAAAAGAACTTAAAACATGTACCACCAATGGGCTTGCTATGGATGACAAAGAGTTGAGTTGCAGACAGCAGCTTTATGGAACCAATGAGTTCACTGAACGCGAACAACGAAGCTTTTGGGTGTTTGTGTTTGAAGCCCTTCAAGATATGACTCTTATGGTCCTTGCTGTGTGCGCCTTTGTGTCTCTGATTGTTGGCATAGCAACAGAAGGATGGCCAATGGGAGCTCATGATGGTCTTGGCATTGTGGCTAGTATTCTGTTAGTCGTGTTTGTAACCGCAACAAGTGATTATCGCCAATCATTACAGTTTAGGGATCTAGACAAAGAGAAAAAGAAAATATCCATTCAAGTTACTAGGAAAGGGTACAGACAAAAGCTATCAATATATGAGTTGCTTCCCGGTGATATTGTTCATCTTGGTATTGGAGACCAAGTCCCTGCAGATGGGCTTTTTCTTTCCGGGTTTGCAGTCTCAATTGATGAATCAAGTTTGACTGGAGAAAGCGAGCCTGTAAAAGTCAACGCTGAAAATCCTTACTTGCTGTCTGGAACTAAGGTTCAAGATGGTTCGTGTAAGATGTTAGTTGTGACAGTTGGAATGAGAACTCAGTGGGGAAAACTGATGGCAACTCTTACTGAAGGCGGAAACGATGAAACACCGTTGCAGGTTAAGTTGAACGGAGTGGCGACTATCATTGGAAAGATAGGGCTTATATTTGCTATAGTGACTTTTGCGGTTTTGGTTCAAAAGTTATTTGCTAGTAAGATTGTTGAAGGAAGTCAATGGAGCTGGTCTGGTGATGATGCCTTGCTGTTGTTGGAATATTTTGCTATTGCTGTCACCATTGTTGTGGTTGCGGTTCCGGAAGGGCTACCATTGGCTGTCACATTGAGCCTTGCATTTGCCATGAAGAAGATGATGAATGACAAAGCACTTGTCAGAAATCTAGCCGCCTGCGAGACCATGGGGTCTGCCACAACTATATGCAGTGATAAAACCGGGACGCTAACCACCAACCACATGACGGTTGTCAAATCATGCATTTGTTTGAATGTCAACAAAGAAGAAATTCCTGATAGCGCTAAAAAGATTCTTGTACAATCGATATTCACTAATACAGGTGGTGAAGTGGTGGTTAACAAAGAAGGAAAACGTGAGATACTCGGGTCACCGACAGATACAGCCATATTGGAGTTTGGGTTGTCACTTGGTGGTGATTTTCAATCCGAACGCCAGTCAACTAAAGTTCTCAGAGTCGAGCCGTTTAACTCTACAAAGAAGCAGATGGGGGTGGTGTTGGAGCTTCCAGAAGGTGGTGTAAGAGCTCACTGTAAAGGTGCTTCGGAAATTGTTTTGGCTGCTTGTGACAAAGTGATCAATGAAAATGGCGAAGTTGTTGCTCTTGATGAAGAATCTCTAAACCGTTTAAAGAGCACAATCGATTCTTTTGCTGGTGAAGCCCTTAGAACTCTATGTCTTGCCTATATCGACCTGGAAAGCGGTTTCTCAGCTGAAACTCCAATTCCATCAAATGGGTATACTTGTATAGGAATTGTGGGTATTAAAGATCCTGTCCGTCCAGGTGTCAAGGAGTCGGTGGCTCTTTGTAGATCAGCTGGTATAACCGTCCGTATGGTTACAGGAGACAACATAACCACTGCAAAGGCCATTGCCAGAGAGTGTGGAATACTTACAGATGACGGAATTGCAATCGAGGGTCCAGTTTTCCGCGAGATGAGTCTGGAAGAACTAATCAAAGTAATTCCCAAGATCCAGGTTATGGCTCGATCTTCACCTCTAGATAAGCATACACTCGTGAAATACTTGAGAACAACGTTCGGTGAGGTTGTGGCGGTTACTGGAGATGGAACTAACGACGCCCCGGCTCTTCATGAAGCCGACATAGGCCTTGCCATGGGCATTGCTGGAACTGAGGTAGCCAAGGAGAGTGCAGATGTTATTATTCTGGACGACAATTTCTCCACAATTGTCACTGTGGCCAAATGGGGACGGTCAGTCTACGTCAACATTCAAAAATTCGTACAGTTTCAGCTCACTGTCAATATTGTTGCTTTGATAGTGAACTTCACTTCAGCTTGTTTGACAGGTACATTGGTTCAAAATTTGCCGATTTCAACTAATTATACTTACAAAGTTAAAACCACCCATATCTTGTTTTCTAAATGTACTTTATTGTTTATTTAGGGAGTGCACCCCTCACGGCGGTTCAACTTTTGTGGGTCAATATGATCATGGATACATTGGGAGCACTTGCACTGGCAACCGAACCTCCAAACGACGAGTTAATGAAGAGAGCTCCTGTTGGAAGGAAGGGAAATTTCATAAGCAATGTCATGTGGAGGAACATATTCGGGCAGGCTGTGTACCAATTTGCAGTAATATGGCTACTTCAATCAAAAGGGAAATCATTTTTCGGTCTTGATGGAGACAGTTCTGATCTCATCCTCAACACGCTCATTTTCAATTCCTTCGTCTTCTGTCAGGTAACTTCATCTTAAATATTAACCGAGTTCCAGGTTTCCATCATCATGATCACGAGCTGATATTTGGCTGATGAATTTTGCAGCTCTTTAACGAGGTGAACTCTCGGGAAATGGAGAAAGAAGACGTGTTAGATGGCATATTGAAGAACAAGGTTTTTGTAAGCGTCATTGCTGCAACTGTCGTTTTCCAGGTTATAATAGTCGAGTACCTGGGTACGTTTGCTAACACATCGCCACTTACAGCCACACAATGGCTGTTTAGCGTTGTTACTGGATTTTTAAGCATGCCAATTGCTGTGTTCTTGAAGAGAATCCCTGTTTAAGAGTAAAGTCCTACTTAGAAAGCCGTTAGACGTTGTAGATAACCTCTGTGATCCGCAATTTGGCATGCCATTCACCCGAACGGAAACTTTATCCATAATTCATTTTAGTTTTTCAGGGGATTTAGAGTCATGTATATGCTGCAACATGTCTTGATTTGTTATTTGTAAAGTACATATCAGGACAGCTATGTACTTCACTTGCCTTTTTATTAATTTGAATGCATTATCATTGTAAAACTTTAACTTAATGTTAATTGTAATGTACGTTACGCGCAATTACTTTGTTAATCTTTGTGGTTATTCTTTGTTATCAAGAAATTATCAGTAATGGTGTTATTATTTACTATTTAAATGTTAACTACCAGCCTGGATCAAGAACTCACTGGTTCGGTTATCGGTTATGGCGGTTAATTTGCATTTTCATGTCGACTTCCATGTTCTTGAGCCATAGTCTCCATCTGAGGGTACATTTTTTGAACAGATTCCATCAGTTGCAGGTCAACCCATTTCCTGTTTTCATGCTTCACGAGCATCGTGCACACAAATGCAACACCCCGTATAACAGCTCAAAACTCTTTCTTATCCAGGTGAATCATTGAACCGGCGGATAGAAACGCCACAAGTGCATCTGCCATACTCTAGTTAGGATGTTGGGTGTGGGGCTTGTCCCCGGGTTGTCAAGGACCGGCGAGGGACGGCCACACCGCCCCCTAGGCCTGTCCCTGTTGAAAACGTAGGGTGGAGGACAAAAGCGACGAGCCCATTTACTTTTTGAACGTTATTTTTTTAACGTTAAATTATGACGGCTATAAAAAAAGTCTTTGTGGTTATTCATTATTATCAGAAAAACATACCATGGGAAATAAGTCTAGCAAAACAGGCAGGGGTTGGTTTGGTTGAATGTGGGTTTGGTCAAAACCGGACATTTAAAAAAAAAAGTATCTATCTGGTTCTAGTCAAAATTTAGACCAGGTTGATATTGGTCGCTTTAAAAACAAATATCAAAACGGTAACTATAGATGTACATTGGGTCAGAAGCAGACCAGTTCGAGTGAACTTGAATAAACCAAAAACCGGAAACATTGAAAAGCTCAAACCAAAAACCAGAGTGAAAGATGTTTGGTATGTCTCAGTTCTTTTCAGGTTACTCGGGCGGGTTAGACCATGCTCTTGCTGTTTCAAATCGCGCCTTTTCATGTACACTTCCAAGTTCTTGAGCCATAGTCTCCATCCAGTCGAAGAATTTCCAACATCAGTTTCAGGTCAAAAGGCATGAAAGAAAACCACATTTTGTTGAAAAAGTTGGATGATAAGGCTACTTTCTCATCATTGTCATCCACCCGAAGGAAAACCAAATTTTGTTTCAACAAACGAACTTGACAACGACAATGATGGTTTCTTATTTGCAAGGATCAGATCAGGCAATTATAGCTTTGCTGCAGAAAAAACAAGTGAATATATCTGGAGCCCAGATGTTCTTCAACTGAATAATGAGATCATATAGATCCTTAGCAAGGTTCTGTGTCTGGTGACAGTGAGGTAGATTTCGAGGAACTTGTGACGACAACTAGATTTAGTAACTTGGCTGCACAAGTGAAGGAACTCTTGAGGCATAAAAATCTTTCGTGTTGAACGCTTACATTTGACTGAAACTTTAGTACCATGTATATTCTTTTTCTTCATTACCGACAGAAAATCATGTCATGTTTCTATCTATGTCATATACGTCCACACATCTATTGGTAGTCTTTTGCATACACTTTCAGTTCTTCAAGCATATAGGCATCAATTCATGGACCGACCTCACTTGTGCTTGTTTTCCTTATCATCACAGCCCAAGACATCTTGTGACCATCCCCATGTCTATTTTGCGAAGAGCACCAGGAGCATCAGGGTGAACAGTGGACACAGTGTTGCACACAGATGCTTTAGCACGGCCCGAATGTGCAGCAACAAATAAAGACATAAGCTTTCTACTACTTAACGCATCCTTAAGGGCGGGTTTATACCTTAGTTCAGTACCAAGATTCTTGCAGACATTAGCAGCGGCCATAAGTATGCCATTAATCTGATATGAACCCATGTCAACTGGTGACAGAACCAAATTGAAGCTTAAATTCATTTCCGCATAAAGCAAGTGAGCAAAATCTATTTCCTAAATTCAACTTAAAATTTCTTGCTCTTTCTGTCATTATGTTATTTTCCATTGGACAGTATTTCACCATTTGCAAGACATTGTTCAACTCTAGAACTTGGGCATTGTTTTTCTTAAACATACACAGCCTACTCTGTATTGAAATTCTTACATCACTAATTTGACCAATGAGATTTCTTTCAAATCGATTTTTCGGTTACATACATATTGATGGACTAATGAGAAGCGAACATGTGTTGTATTTTAACGATGCCTTGTTGTCACTATCAGGTCATTGGGTATTTTAACGATGCCACCCCCCCCCCCCCCCCTCTTAACGCCCATAAAAAATAAATATAAATTGATTGCGTCACACACCACCCAAGATTCTTTCACGCTTGTTGACCTGTTAACGAGTGGTACTTTTAACGTATCCTCTATATAATTTCTTTCTTATATATATCTAAATTGTAAATTTTGTTATCACCTTGCAAAAACAAAAATGTTTCTTGCATGATTTGTACTTGGGAACTTTTGATATGTTTAACCGTTTTTATTCCCCTATGCTTTCCAACAACATTCCCCCAAAAGCTTTTTCAGTATCTCAAAAAGTACAACCCTCACAACACACAGTACAACTAATAACCTTCACCATGCAGCAAGAATACCTTCCTCTCCACTCAAACCATAAATTCCCCACACATCTCCCCCATATAAACACCAAATCCCACCTTTCCCCTTCAAACCAACCCTCATTACTTCTAACCATCACATCATGTTCAAGATCACTATCCTCTTACTTTCTCTCTTCTTCCATTCTTCTTCAGGTAATAATATAGTTACGACTTATTACCCGTTTACCTGCTACTTTATTTTATTCATCTTACTAAATATTATATAAGGCCGGGTGGTATGGGCTCAGGCCCCTCTTCACTCCACCTCAGCTCAATAGCACCCCACCCCATTTTCTGGGCGTCATTCTCTCATTCGCCAACCAAATAGCGAAGGTTAACAGATTGGATGGCGGGCCCCACTTAACTTGTCCAACAATATAAAAAAATTACAGGGGGGCGCTATTGGGCTTTAAACCATTTCTTGAATGTTAAGGGGCTATTGGGCTTTAAACCATTAGCGCTATTGCGCTAATATGGGGCAATGAAGCCCGTAGGAGCTCCAGTCCATACCACCCGACCTAAGCATAACATATATTTGTTCATAATCATTTCTAACTTATTGTTTTTTTTACAGTTTTATGTCAACAATCATTGCATATGTTGTCTCTGCATGTCTCTGATTCATCATATACAACTCCATTTCAAACAATTGGAGTCTCTGTTGATGAACATAAGCTTACTGAAGTTTCAAACAATATTATAACAGCTGAAAGTTGGTTAAGGACTCATGTTTTATCTTACTATCCTTTTAAAAAAATAAACTATGTTATTGTAGCTAACAAACATCTTTGCAATGATGAGAATGTCATACACAGAGAAGATGTTGTTAAGTTAGTTATGGCTTCAATGAAGAATCTGTTTTACTCTCTCACTAGATGGGGTTTAGAGAGAGAGATTAAAGTGTCTGTTTCTGTTTCTTATGATTGTTTACATCAATCATATCTTAAGCCTGTGTTTAGCTTGTTGGAGATGATAAACTCAACTTTTACTGTGAACCCAACTCGGTTTTCTGATCAAGTTGTTGACTTGTTGACTTCTGAGTTGAAATCGATGAACGGTTTGGGCGGTTTTCGATCGGTTAATGTGATGTTGCCGACGTTAAATCAAGCGAAATCGACGTCGAGAAAGCTTTCGTTTATCGATGACTTGTGGTCGGTTTCAGCTCCACCGCCGCCGTCGCAAACGGCGGTGGTGGTTGAATTCTCGCCGGCGCCGGAGAGTCAGCCGTCGGCGCCGGCGAGTAGCCCGTCGCATCCGTACGGGTACAGTTTGCCGCCTTGTAATCCGTATCCTTACGGATACCACACAGTTCCGCCGGTGGTCGGTGGTGGTCCGGTGGCGGCGCCGCCGCCGATGGTCGGAAAAGTTGGTGTACCTATGGCGGCTCCACCGATGGTGAAGGAAGAACTATGGTGTGTGGCGAAGCCGAGTGTGCCGTCGGAGAAGTTGCAAGTGGCGTTGGATTATGCGTGTGGGGCCGGTGGGGCGGATTGCGGTCCGATCAGGCCGAATGGAAGTTGTTACTCGCCGGACTCAGTGGTGGCTCATGCGTCTTATGCTTTCAATAGTTACTGGCAGAAGAACAAGAATAATGGCGGAATTTGCGGGTTTGAAGGGACTGCAATGCTCATTAGTTCCGACCCAAGTAAGACTCTTACTAGTTACTATTACTGTTATTATTACTGCAATGCTCATTGGCTTCGGCCCAAATAAATTTCCCTTTACTATTATTACTATTATTGTTAATGTCACTGTTACTAATACTATTACTATTACTATTATTATTACTGCAATGCTCATTAGTTTTGACCCAAGTAAGATCACTGTTACTGTTACTATTACTGTAATAGATTCGACCCAAACAAAATTAATATTATTAGTAACATTACTAATACAAATACTATAACTATTAGTTAGTGTTACTATTTTGTTTTTATCCAGGACTACGTATATAATTTTGTTGTATTACACGTTTGATACGATTATATATATGCAGGTTTTCTTCACTGTCGTTTCATTCTGGCTTGAATTTTGATGTTTTGGGGCCAATTTGGAGGAAAAGCTGCTTTATTTTCTGGGCAAGTTTTGCAATCCAATGAAGAAATGAGTTATGTATGATGCATTAGAAGCTGTATTATTTATTTAATAATAATGGTAACTGTTATCATGTTATATGGATGTGTATAATGATGCCATGTTTACAAATTACAATACATGTATAAATTTTTTAGAATATTTCTTACATGACTTTACATTTTTTTCTGATCTGTAATTACTTATATGATATGCGGCATTATGTCGCATTTAGATTTGTGTATGCATTGTTTTATACGCGTATAAAATAAGATTATCAAAGCTTTAGCAACTAAAAATCAACACGTTACAGAAAGTTCACATATTCATGATTGTATACATGAAAATGTAGAATGTTACCTTGGATGTGTGACACGTAAATTATATGTATTGGTCCAAATTTTGCGAGTTAACACGCGTTTTCTTGCGATAATGTTCTACGTTTCGTTCTATATTTTGCAAGTTAACATGCTATGTGTTGTGTGGTTCAAGGTTTTACATCTATTTTTCGCGGTTTAACGATCTCGTCGCAATGTGCGAGTCCTAAGTCGATTTAATTATTTTTTCTATGTTTTACGTTTTGGTTTAATTTTTGCTATTTAACACGCCACAATACATGTGCGTGATTCAACATTGTTACGTAAATCCGGTCCCCCACAAATGCGAATCCTAAATTCTAGTTTAAACTACACACATAAGTTTAGTTTCTAAACTATCACTCTTATATCTAATAATCATTGTTAATCTATTATATAATTGAAAGCAATAAATTCTACATAGCATTCAAAGAGGACATCCTTCTCCTTGAGTACGGAGAAAAAAAAACGATAATTTAATTTTTGTGGGGTTTGTTCATATAGAAAAAAAAAACACAAAGTGTTCAGGTAATTCATTAATAATGTATAGGCAAGTCACTAATTATGTTTAAATCAGTAAATATGAATTCTATTTTCAAATGTGTTAGCATTAGAGTTGTAAATTGGTTTAGGTTAGGTATTAATATTAGAGTTATACATTGTTCAAGGTTAAGCGTTAACATTGGAGATACATTGTTAATTGTTTTTGTTTAGGTGCTACCCGAAGCTTTCCTGCATGTAACTATAAAGCGCATCATTCTATTCCGTATGTAAAATTGATACGTTATATTAGATTTCTCAACTCCGGAACGTTTCCGGAGTATAATCTAGTAATTTATAACTACTGAAGTATTTAATATAAATCATTAGAGTTTGTAAAATGTAAAAATAAAAAGTAAGTGTCATTGCTAGGCTAGAAACTCATGTATTATACGAGTTTAATATAAAAAAATATCAAATACATTTTATTAAACGTTTATAAGTTAATAAAACGATATTTTTTAAATCTATCTATATATATATATTGCAAAGGGGAAAATCTTACATGTCATCTATTGAGTCAATCACTCCTTTGAAAGGTGTCATGTAGGATGTGAGGTGGCACCTATAGACCAATTAAAAAAAAAACAAAAAATATACTAAAATCTAATCTACTAAAATAATTATTAAACCTTTATTATTTTCTCTCTCATGTTTTCTCCCATAACTTTTAAACGCTAATATTTTTTATATACGAGATTTTTTAAAGAAAAAAATTACACCAAATTAACGAGCGTTTTATTATCTTTCCAACGAGTACCATAGTGCTATATAAAAACGAAGAAAAAAACACGACTATTTTTTGTAACCCGACAAGTATTGTGTTGGGTTTGGGATTAGTTTAAAACAAAATTGTGGGTTTGGGTCGGGTCTGGGATTAGGTGATACCCGATCCGATTACCCGAAACCACATACCCAAATACCCGATCATATACCCATGAATTTTTTAACGCATCACATAACCCTTAGATTAATGAGTTCGATATTTGCAATACACGTGCACCATCATACACTAAAATCTTTAGAGCATTCACAGTAGAGCCTCCATAATTTTGTGAGAGGGGCCTCCATATTAGATACAGTGTTTATAAGTGTTTGTGAGTAGAGGAAATGGAGAATATATAGAGAAGTTACTGTTCATCAGCAAATTTGATATGGAACTGTTCATCCTCCATAATTGTTTAATATTTTTGAAAGTGATTGTGAGTAGAGGAGAGAGAAAAGGTAATGATAAAAGTATAGAATAAATATTATTAAATAGAAAGAAGTGAGAAAAAGTAGTGTTTTTAGAGTAATTATGGAGAAAATATGGAGAAGCTAGTGTGAATGCTCTTATAGTATGTAACTAAAATATATGTATGGTTATTATAATACTATTTCAATAAATAACTTTTTGTTTCTTATTTCATGTTAGTTCTTTTTAGAATGATCGATTACAAACTTCTGAATTCATTTGACATTATATAATATTTTGTAATGGCACTAGATTTATACCCCGGCGTAGAGATTCGTTTTTTTATATTTGAATATGATAACTTATGACAGAGATTTCTTCAAAATAAATAATAATAATATTCATTAATCATATATTAGCAAGTCATTAATTATGTTGTCATATTAGATATTTAATTATGTCATATTAGATATTTCAACCCGGGACGCTCCCAACTTCTTACTTTTATTATTGTATAGCCGTATAGGAATAATATCGTTGCTATGCTTGAAGATAATATGAGTTTGTATATTATTAAAGGGAAAAGTTAGTTACATTCCAAGATCATAAACTGGGCAAAGAATATATTTCTTTCCTAATGATCACTTCAAGTTATTAAACATATTTTATGGTTTTGTGAATATTCTCATTAAAGTAAGAAGCATCTCATTATTTTGTTTTATATAATTTAGAGGTTTTCAAGTTCTTAAGCAAAAAAATTATCATATATTTTGTATTGGTTTTATTAAGTTGATTATCAGAAATAAGTAATAAAACCTAAAGAGCTTAATGAATAACCAATTCTTTTAAAATCACTTTGACTATACACAATTAATGATTTTCTTCTAATGACTTATGTTAGTTAACTTTTAGAAAAAAACACGCAGGTGGGTTTATTTCCTTTTGCTGTTTATGTTTAGGCATAAATTTTGTTGTAAACGGAGTTGTATTCAAATTAGACTACTTTTTGGTATCGTAAGCTATATAGCGAGTGTCGGTACCGTATTGAAACTGTAACAAACCAATACTGGGATGGGTATCAGTATTATCGGATAATGGTACTAGTATTCAAACATGTGTCATGGTCCTTTTGGGTATATAACGACTGTCTTTTTCTTATTTACTCTTTTGGTTGTCATATCAAGTGCTATGATTGTAACGAACCGTAACAATATTGACAAAAAAGTGAATTTCCAGCGCATTAAGAGGAGGAATCCCACTATCTTGAAGTATTACAATTAGGGGTGAGCATTTCGTGGTTCGGACCCATGAGAACCTTAAACCCGACTCGCGAGAACCTTGGACCCGAACCTTTTTCAATATATGGGTCGGTTCGCGGTTCTAGATTTATATGAATTATCGGTTCCGGGTCGGTTCCAAACCCACTGTTCTAATATAAGAACCACATGAACAATTTTTATTTGAATTAGAACATGACTTATTAATAGATTGATAATGTATGAAAAAACAATAATTTATAAAAATGATCCAATAGATATGTATTGTTAACGGAAAAATAAAACAATACCCTTTTTTAGTTTTTACACTATTCTTTTTTACGTGTTATTGTAATCGATTTAACGTAATGTTAATACAATACTAAAAAATATTATTTATAAAACTAACAATGTATTTTTTCTTGAAATATTTTCCGGCTTGATGTATATGCATAGATGTGATATATTATATCCAAAATTAAAGTAAATATTTATGTATGTCGCTCTGATGTGTGTGTGTATTTGTGTGTATACATAACATATTCACATAATGTTTCGAGTGATGATAATGACAAAATTGTTACCAAAACATACGTCAAGAAACGAAAAATGATTAAAAAGGCAACTCAAGAGCTATTGTTAGAACCATATGGAGGAACTCTTTACGAGCATTGTAAAAAAATAGGAATATGTAACCCTCTAAAAGCCTATCACATTAAAATGTTCTAGAGAGTCAGACCCTTTACCCGATCCAAGAGAACCTTTAGGACCCGAAACCACAAAACATTTTAAGGTTCGGTTCATAGTTCCTAATTTAAACAATAAAAGTGTATACGGTTTTGGTGAGTCCGGATCGAGTTGGATCGGTTCCTGACCCTTTGCACAACTTTATATTAAATTGTAAGGAATGTTACGTGGATTATATAGAGAAAGACGAAGACTTTTAATGGGCTTGTATTAAATTTAGGGGATCTTTAGGCCTTTTAATGGGCTTGTATCAAATTAAGGGTAGCTTATAGACAAGATGTTTGAGCGATTAGGAAAAAGATAGTTTAGGGCTTTAAGCCTTTTGACAATAGGCCTTTACAGGTGGGCTTTATCTCAATTACAAATTTAAAACTTGAGCTCAAGCCCAATTGTAAAACTCCAAGGAAACTTGTCTCGAAGTCTATGAGCCCTTCTTTCTCTACGTTGGAGATCGACGAAGTGATCATAAATACGTTTGACTCCGGCTAAACTAATCCCATTGCTAGTTGTTATAAACGAGTGGGTTGGCTCACCAAAAAAATAAAGTCGTGATATACACAAAATGATATCGATATGTGTTTAATAAACAATTATACCAGTTTTGATAATACTGATACCGATACTACTGTTGTTTGATCAGTATCGGTTCGATTTATTACGGTATCGACACTCATGTAGTTTATTGTACAAAATGTAGTTTATTTTCTATCAACTATGTGTTCAATAAAATTAATGGGGAAAAAAATAGACATAACTGTGTGTTTAATCTTTTCTTTTTGAAAATAAACTATCAAATAGCTAAGTGTGTGTGCATACACACACATTTGTATATAATAACCATACTACTTACACAATCATTTGTGCCTTAAGTTAGTGGAAAAACACATTTTCCACTTAGTTTAAACAAACACACTTTTCACCAAAATTTCTACCACAATACACATTCATGCTGTGATGTTCAAGAGCTCATAATTTTGCCCATCAAAAACAAAGTCCCATAATTTCGAATCTTGTGCTATAAAAGCCCATATGGGCCAGAGATAAAAATAAAGAAGATAAAAGTAGAGAGGTTGTGGGGCTGATTCTAAACTATAAAGCGATGAATAACAAGCAAACACCGATCAATGTTACCGTGAGTGTGCGATAGTCTGATCAAACCTTGGCTTTTTGAGACAACACACTGTTCTTTAGTCTATATCTAATCTCCAGCCAATATTATGCCACAAGTTTCCATCTTTTGTTTTTCCTTTTATGTTTGTGATCAATCCAAACCATTCATTCATTTATAGCCTTCACATTCAGTCAGTCAATGTAAAAAGATCAAGTCAATTTAGTGGGGTGTGGGGTTTCTTTTATCTTGTTTTGTCCCTATAATCTATTTCTCCAAATCCTAAGAAGAGATAAGTTTGCTTAAAAGCTTGAATTAAGGTGCGCTTAAGTCTAAAAAAATATGATTAATAAACACACACGAGTCTGTGCGGAACTTAACTTATTGAGCTCAAGTAAGCTCGCAAGCCTATTATTTATATAAATTTTTATTAACAAATATTTATACGATGATAAAAATAACTAAATAATATATATATATATATATATATATATACATATAAAACTAACTATATACACACACAAATTAAGTAATAAATAATAAACAATCCGAACCGGAGCCGAGTTTAACCTTTAAAAATTACTCATGAGCTCTCGCTCACGCTGTGTTATATTTAAAGGAGTTCAACTTTTTGATTTCATCGCTGGTTGATTCATTATACACGGTACCATTCCTTTTCTTGTTTGGTTGCCATGTGGGAATGGAACAAAACATTACTTTGTGTTGTTGGATAAGCAGGAAAGGACGAAGGAATAAAATCGGTGGTGAGTGGTGGTCGGTGGCGATGATGGTGAGTGGTGATATGTGGCTGTAGCGGCGGTGGTGGGTGGCGGCGGCGGTGGAAGGTGGAGGTGGATGGTCGTGTTGGTTGGTGGGTGGGCGACGATGGTGAGTAGTGGCGGTGGTGGGTGGCGGTGTGTGGCGGTAGCATGGTGCTAGACTGCTAGGGGCGACGACGATGGTGGGTGGTGGCGACGACGGTGGTGGGTGGAGGCAACGATGGCGATGGGTGGAGGTGGATGGAGGTGATGGTGTGTGGGTGAAGATGGTGATTAGTGGCGGTGATGGGTGGTGTGGGTGGCGGTAGTGGTGGGTAAAGGAAATAGTAGTGAGTGACAGTGGCAGGTGGTGGAGGCGGCGGCGGGTGACGGTGGTGGGCGGCGTTAGGTGGTGTTGGATGGCGGCGGTGGTGGGTGGGTAACGGTGGTGGGTGGTAGAGGTGGTTGGTGGCGGCGACGACGGTGGTGGGTGGTGGCGGCAGCGGTGGTGGGCGACAATGGTGGGTGGTGACGACGGTGGTGGGTGGTGGCGGCATTGGTGGTGGGTGGTGACGGCGATGGTGGGTGGTGGCGATAGCGGTGGTGATAGTGGAGGTGGTGGTGGTGATGGTGGGTTATGGTGTTGTTAGTAAAGGGTGAATGAGAGATGGAATGAAAAAAAAAACATGGGAGGTGGATGGAATGGTTTTGAGGGAATGAAATGACTTGTGTAATGAGTGATTCCATTCCTTTAACCAACCAAACACACTATTTTTCATTACCTCGTAATGGTTCATTCCATTTCCCATTCCATTCTATCATACCAAACGCTACCTAGGTTTTTTTAAGTATTTCCCCTTACTAAGACAATGAGTTACATATTTACCCGACCCCTAAAATCAATTACATATTTCCTCTCGGGAAGAAGAAATATGTAATTGACATTTTACATTTGTATGTTTTGGGAGGGAGAAATAAGTAATTAACTTTTTAACTTTTTAAGTATATGTAATAAATGATTTAACAAGGGAAAATATGTAAATGACCATTCATTCTAATTATTAGTTTGATATCTCCATATAAAAGGTTTCATTTCACGTTCCGTTCCAAAGAAGACATTTCCGTTATAAATATGCTTTGTAATGACTATTCATAAAAGCGATAAAAGCATGGACTATCGTCATCTAGAGTTGGTTTATTTCTAAAAAATCCTCTTTTCAAACATGGACAATTGTATGTGATATTGTCAAGAGTTAAAAAGCGACACGGGGTTAAACTACTAACATTATATAGAGATGGTAGCGTGACAAATAAAACAACAAATATTGTATACAAAAAAGTATTTAGAGAGTCATGAATTACTTTTGTATTTTTTATCCAATATTTTATATAATTTTATTCAAAACATCTATTATAAATAATTTCACATGTCATCTGTTAAGAGTCATCTAGCTTAATATCATCTAATAGCATATATTGTAAATATGGTGTTGATTATGATTTGATGTAATTTAGGATATCTCCCCAAAATAGTGAAGATTCTGTTGTAATTATCCATATATTACCATGTATCACCAATTGAGAAATCAATGAAGAATATTATGACAAAATTACAGAAAACGTCCTTTGTGTTTACCCAAAGTTGCAGGTTTAGTCCTTTAACTTTAAAAGTTGCAGGATACCTCCTTTATCGAAGTTTTTGTTGCAGGTAACATCCTTTAATGAACTTTTGGTTGCATAAAACGACCTTTACCACTAACGGTGTTAAATTATCCTGTTAAGTTACCCTCACATGCCATGCATGTGAGGGTATTTTCGTCAATTTGTATTTAAAGGACCTTTTCTGCAATTAAAACAAAAATAACAACATAACAATAAAGGAGGGACTAAACTTGTCAAAGTTTGGAAGTTTTTAAAACAAACTCATCCTCTCTCTCTCAGACTCGTTTTTCCGGCGATGGTCGCCGCCGGCGACCACATTCCGGCCAAGTACTCCGACGAAGGTCAAAAGGCGGTTTTTAAAGCTGATTATTAACGTTTAAACTTTTCCCCACTGTGTATAACCGTTTTTCCAAGTATGAATCAAACAGATATTATGAAGCTAACGAATACGAGTTTTCAAAAGGTTTACCAGCAGTGTCCCACAAGCCTAGATTAACTGTGCTGCCATTGACAACCACATTGGCACTGAAATTATCAAATACCGTTGGGACATAATCCTGTTTAAACCATAATCGAAAAAGGGTTTAGATCAGATCCGACGAACTGAATGTGAGGTTTAACTACAAAAGATTTCAAATGAATGGAAATAATAAAACAAGGTTACTCATGTTAAACTCAATGCAATGCAGAAAGATTTGAAAGTAAAAACCTTGAAATTCTTTGAATCATAAAATCAACAACGAGAGAAGACTCGCCATGTTTACATCAATCCTCTCATAAACTAGGAGCCAATAGAAAAATCAAGAACAAGAACAATAGAAAAATCTAGGTAAAGTTAGCATCTTTATCAAAAAAACCTCAATCAAGATTATACCCTTTTTCTACAAGCACTAAAATCTTTAAGAAAAATAATAAAAATCAATCATAACCCATGAACAAAAGAGAAAGATTTACCGTAGGGAAGGTATTACTAGTGTAAGAAATCAATAAACATGTCTTTCCAACAGCACCATCACCAACTGTAACACACTTTATAAACCTTCTTTCTTTCCTTATAACAGATTTAAAAAAAAAAAAAAAAACATTTTTTGTTTAAAAAAATTGGATGAAAATTTGTAGCCAAACCCCTAGTGGAATATTGAAGGACCCATGTTGTGTAAAGAGTAGGAATTGTTTGAAGGGCCTTTGTTTTGCCGGGAAACAATGCAGTTGAATAGTTCAAGTGATGAGTTCTTGATTTTATTTAAAAAGTTGAAAGAGTTTTGTGTTTTTGTTGTGATTGGTAGACCTGAATTTATAAATGCAATTGTGTGATGAAAAAGGCTTTATTGATTGTTGTTGATTATCGGAGTACTTGGCCGGAATGTGGTCGCCGGCGGCGACCATCGCCGGAAAAACGAGTCTGAGAGAGAGAGGATGAGTTTGTTTTAAAAACTTCCAAACTTTGACAAGTTTAGTCCCTCCTTTATTGTTATGTTGTTATTTTTGTTTTAATTGCAGAAAAGGTCCTTTAAATACAAATTGACGAAAATACCCTCACATGCTTGGCATGTGAGGGGGAGTTAACGACAAACACTAACAGAGTTAGTGTAAACGATGAAACCTGCAACAAAAACTTCGATAAAGGAGGTATCCTGCAACTTTTAAAGTTAAAGGACTAAACCTGCAACTTTGGGTAAACATAAACGACGTTTTCTGTAATTTTGTCGAATATTATTTCTCACATGGTATCACTGGCCTAGTTCCAACCCTAGACCACCCTTCTGCCGCCGCCGTCGACCTTCTTGTCCGGCTGCCTTCTCCTCTTCCAACTACTACCTTCTACCTCTACCCCTCCTCCTTTCTCATGGCTTCTCCTCTTCACCCGGCCCTTGCGGTCACCAACATCAAAACTCATATCCCAATCTCCCTGGAAAAGGACTCCCCCCATTACTCCACTTGGTCAACCCTGTTTCAGGTTCATTGCCGTGCATACGAGGTGCACGATCACCTATTACCACGACCCGCACCATCGGCTTCGTCCTCTGCTGACGCCGATAAGGCGGCAGCCACTTCTGCAGCGGAGGCACTATGGTCGCGTCTTGACGCCATAGTCCTCCAGTGGATTTACGCCACTATCTCTCAACCCCTCCTTCATATTATCCTTCAACCCGGGCAATCCGCCTACGAGGCTTGGTCGCTGATTCAAAACGAATTCAACGATAACAAAACTACCCGTGCTATCTTCAAGAATTTGCCACTCTAAGCCTTGCCAATTTCTCCTCCATGTCCGATTACTGTCAACATGCTAAGCACCTTGCCGATCAGTTAGCGAGTGTTGGTGCCCATGTTGAAGACCACATGCTCGTGTTCAAGGTTCTCACCGGTTTAACAGAACAGTACGATGGTATCTCTACCGTGCTCCGGAACAAAGATCCTCTCCCACTTTTCAACGAAGTTCGCTCTTGGTTAACAATGGAAGAAACTACGAAAAAATCCCAGCTTGCTCGTGCTTCTCAGGTTGCTTCCACGGCGTTGGCTGCCACGGTGTCTAACACCGCTTCTTCCCCGGCGTCGCAGGCTGCTTCTTACTCTTCGGATCGTCCTCGTGGTCGCCCCAGACGTGGCTCCAGTTCTGGAAAAGGGAACGCCAGCAACACTCGTAACCGGCCAGGTAGTTTCTCAGGCCCATCTTCTCAGCCCAACCACCCATACATTATATTTCCTTCTAATTGGACTGCACAGCAGTGGGCCAGTATTTTGAATAGCCCAAATCAAACCTGGTCTCAACCACAACAGGCCCAAACTCAGCCACAGACCCACCCGCCCTACCCCTACCCCTCGCGGCCCAGCAGCCATGGTTGTAGAACTCGCTAGGCGCTACCAACTCGGCCGACTGGGGAGTTGCGAGTACTCGGCCTAGTCGGGCGAGTACTCGGGGTTCGAATCGGCCTATGCGGGGAGTTCTCGGAATATTCGGCCAACTCGGCTATACTCGGTGAACCACCCTGTAGCGAGTACTCGGCAAGTAATCGGTCAACTCGGATGACTTTTGCAACTATGCCAGCAGCAACAAGCCCGGGGATATTGGGCTCCAGACCTGATCAGGCCCACGTCACCGGTTACACGCCAACGGACATTGAACATGCCCTATACACTATGTCCTTGAACCCTCCGGATCACGGGGTTATGGACTCGGGAGCTTCGTCTCATTCGGCAAATCAGAAAGGTATATATTCCCCGTCTAATTTTAATTCGTGCACTAATAAAAATATAATTGTTGGTAATGGCATGTCGATCCCTGTTTTGGCTCAAGGCAACCAAACACTCCCACCACCATTCCCACCTTTAAAACTCAATAATGTTTTATTTGCACCTCATATTATTAAAAACCTCATTTCAGTTCGTCGCCTTACGACTGATAATTTGGTTTCCATTGAGTTTGACCCTTTTGGTTTTCTTGTGAAGGATCTCAAAACTTGGGCTCCTATACTTAGATACAACAGCACTGGCGATCTTTACCCACTCACGCAACCACTTCTGCTACCTCTTGATCAACCTACGGCCCTCACCACCACCACTCAAGATCGCTGGCATCAAAGACTAGGACATCCTGGCAACAATTTATTACAATCTTTAAAATTGTCGTCTTTTATTGATTATGGCAAATGTAATAAAACCTTATGTCAATCTTGCATTTTTGGTAAAAGTGTACGATTACCTTTTTATGACTCTGTTAATGTTACTCGTTTGCCATTTGATATTTTACATAGTGATCTTTGGACCTCTCCTATACTTAGTACAGGGGGGCACAAGTATTACATTCTGTTTTTAGACGACTTCACCAACTTCCTTTGGACTTTTCCCCTTGCCAATAAATCCCAAGTGTTCACAACCTTTACCCAACTCCACAACCTAGTTCGTACTCAATTTGAGCGTTCCATCAAACAATTACAGTGTGACAATGGTAAAGAATATGCAAATAATAACTTTTATACCTTTTGTCACTCTACTGGTATGCAATTCCGTTTTTCGACCCTTATACATCTTCACAAAACGAAAAAGCTGAACGCAAAATTCGAACCATAAATAACATGATCCGTACCCTTCTAGCCCAAGCATCCTTGCCACCATCTTTTTGGCACCATGCTCTTGAAACCGCCACCTACCTCCTCAACATTCTCCCTAACAAAACCTACAACTTTCGGTCACCCACCTCACTTCTCTACGAAGTCATTCCCGAATACGATCATCTTCGTGTTTTTGGATGTCTTTGTTATCCTCTCACTCCTTCCACTACTATACACAAACTTAACTACCGATCGAACCCATGTGTTTTCCTTGGTTACCCATCTAACCATAGGGGATACAAGTGTCTCGATCTCACCACCCATCAACTCATTATCTCTCGTCACGTTCACTTTGAGGAAACCATTTTCCCATACGCCATCCAATCACCCACCACACCTCCATCCTACGAATTCCTTAACCCCACCATAAGCCCACTTGTTTGGGACCACCTCACACAAAACCCACCCGCCCCTAATCCTCCTGTTGGGCCGTCTCCTACTTCGGCCCCAACCACACCACCTTTTACTGGGCCGTCTTCCCCTTCGGCTCCAATCCCACCTCATGCTGGGCCGTCTTCTGCTACGGATCCCAGCCCCAACACCCCCACCCCCTCCACCACCTCCCCCACCTATGCGCACCATACACACTCGCTCTATGAGCGGAATCACTAAACCAAAACAACTCTTCAACCTGCATGCCACCACCATTGCACCCATTCCCAAGAACCCTCAGGTTGCCTTAGCCACTCCAGAGTGGTACAATGCCATGTCTAACGAATTTAGTGCCTTTATTAAAAATAAGACCTGGGAACTTGTACCTCGCACACCCGATATGAACATTATTCGTTGCATGTGGTTATTTAAGCATAAGTACAGGTCGGATGGCAGTCTCGAGCGTTACAAGGCTCGTTTAGTGTGTGATGGGCGTAAACAGGAACAGGGCATAGATTGTGGAGAAACTTTTAGCCCGGTTGTAAAACCGGCTACTATTCGCACTGTTCTTTCGTTGGCTTTGGCAAAATCGTGGAGCATTCACCAACTTGATGAAACCAACGCTTTTCTGCACGGTAACTTAGCAGAAACAGTGTACATGCATCAACCCATTGGTTTTCGCCATCAGGACTTCCCAGATCATGTCTGTCTTCTGAAAAAGTCTCTCTTTGGTCTCAAACTTGCACCTAGGGCCTGGTACCAGCGGTTTACAGACTTTGTTACTTCTCAGGGATTTTCTCAAAGCAAGTCAGACAATTCTCTGTTTGTCTACAAACATGGCAGCGACATTGCTTATCTTCTTATTTATGTTGACGACATCATTCTCACTACTTCTAATGATAGTCTTCGTCAGCGTCTCCTCAGTACTCTTGCAGGTGAATTCGCCGTGAAAGACCTTGGTCCTATGTCTTACTTCTTGGGGATACAGGTTACTCGCTCAGGTGACACGATGTTCTTGTCACAACAGTCTTATGCTCGAGACATCATTCATAGGGCTGCAATGGATGCATGCAAGCCTGCGGCTACCCCTGTGGATACTCAGTCCAAGCTCTCGGCGGATTCAGGTCCTTTGTATGATGACTCTTCCTCTTATCGCAGTCTGGCAGGTGCTCTTCAGTACTTGACCTTTACCAGACCGGACATCTCTTATGCTGTTCCGCAGATATGTATGTACATGCATGCGCCACGCATCTCACACTGGAATGCGCTCAAACGCATTATTCGCTATATTCAGGGCACAACTGACTATGGTCTTCACCTCACACCTGCTCAGTCCTTCTCTCTTGTTGCATACACTGATGCGGATTGGGCAGGATGTCCGGATACTCGACGCTCTACATCAGGTTACTGTGTTTATTTTGGGGACAATCTAATCTCCTGGTCTTCAAAGCGTCAATCCACCATTTCCAGGTCCAGTGCTGAAGCTGAATACCGTGGTGTGGCTAATGTTGTTGCTGAACTTTGCTGGCTTCGCAACCTTCTTCTGGAACTACAGCATCCGATCACACGGGCTTCGATAGTATATTGTGATAACATCAGTGCCATTTATCTCTCTGGTAACCCGGTGCAGCATCAACGCACCAAACACATCGAGCTCGACATCCACTTTGTTCGTGAGCAGGTTCAGAAAGGCTGTGTTCGAGTTCTTCATGTCCCCTCTCGTCATCCGATTGCAGATATCTTCACTAAAGGTCTCCCGCGTGTGCTCTTTGATGATTTTCGGAACAGTCTCAGCATTCGTCCGCCCTACGCTTCGACTGCGGGGGTGTAATAGCATATATTGTAAATATGGTGTTGATTATGATTTGATGTAATTTAGGATATCTCCCCAAAATAGTGGAGATTCTGTTGTAATTATCCCTATATTACCATGTATCACTAATTGAGAAATCAATAAAGAATATTATTTCTCACAGCATCGATAAATTTTTCTCAATAAAATGATGATGATTCAAACCTCGTTATTAGTATTTAAACGATTTTTAAATGATTAGAATTAGCGAGTATTCATTGTAAAAAAAAATTATAAATGAAAAGTGGTAAACTGTAAACAACATTTAAAATGCAAAAAGATGTTACGTGTGACAGATAACATCACGATTCTAACTTGTTAGATTAAATAATATACAAAAGGTTATTTTATTAATGGTAAAAGACCAAATTATCCCTTAAAAGAATTCAGATTCGAGGTGCTACTCTTTGTCATCATGATCCAAATTAGTGAATTAATTAATAGTTAGTCTCTGTCATTTGTCTCATGATATTGATGCATCCCGTGAATCATGCTCATTATAAAACAAGAAATGCAAAATTAAAAATAACTAAGTGCAATAAGCAATCAGCTTGGGATTTTAACTTTTTGTGTGATCAATGATTTAGCGCAATAAATTATAAATTTTATAATTCGAAGCTCTTGATCCAACAAACTAAAATAACAAAAAGTTTCAAGACAATGTAGCGTGTGTAATTGTTAAAATGGATAATATTATTATTTTCTATCAATTGTTTTAATATTAAGGTAACTTAGTTAAGTATTGTTGTTTTGGGGACGATATTTTGTTAGTAGCGGAAAATAAACAAGACTTGAATGCAAGGTTAGAGGAGTACGTTGCAAGTAACTTTAGAAGGTAAAGGTTTAAGTATTAGTTGCTTTAGGACTGAATACCTTTACCAGTGATTTCAGTGGTGTAGGTGACGATGAGAGCATCCAGATCAACATTGAGGGTCAAGTGGTGCCGAAAGTAAGTAAGTTCAAGTATTTAGCATCGTACGTACAAAGGGATGGGTAGCTAGATAGTGACGTGGCACACCGAAAACAGGCTGGATGGTGCAGGTGGCCGGAGAGCAGCCACTGGGTTTTTGTGCGCCAAGATGTTCCCGGCTAAGTTAAAAGGAAAGTTTTATATAGTTACAGTTAGACTTGCTATGTTATTTGGAACAGATTGTTAATCCATTAAGAAGACACATACTCGTAAAATGGAAGTAGCAAAGAGAGAATGCTAAAGATGGATGTGTGGGCATACAAAGTTGGATAGGATAAGAAATAAGGTCTTTAGGGATAAATTGGGAGTGACTAGTATATCGGAGATGAGAGATGGGAGGTTGAGATGGTATGGACATATTAAGAGGAGACATAGGACAACCACGGTTAGAACTGTGAAAACTTTTACAGTGGAGGGGATGAGAGGTAGAGGCAGTCCGTAACTGATTTAGGAAGAGCAAATTAGGCATGATCGTTACACTTGCACCTTTCAGAGGAAATGGTCCAAGATAGGAGTTCGTGAAGGTGTAAAATTAAGTTAAAGACTTTTAGGTAGAGTGCTCGGGTTTGTTTTTACTCCATTGTTTACGTGCTTAGCTTTGTAGTGCTTCTTGGGGGTTATTGCATTTTAGTGCTTGTTGTACGTCTATAGGATGCAGTATTTGTAATATCATACGTTTTCGAAGTTGTCTTCCTAGCTTACTCGCTTACTTTCTAAGTGGATTTTGGGTCCTTACATGTTATTACTCGGTGTGTGTTGGTATGAGATGTACATCTTTTTTTTATCTTTCTATGTGTGGTCTAGACTTTAGAGATGAGGATCTCCCTGGAAGTAGTTTTTCACCCTCTTGGGGTAGACACTCTCCAAACCCTGCCAATAACTTCGCTATGAGTGAGATTTTATTGGGTATATATTATTGTAGTGGTTGATAAATCAGAAGCATGTTACTTTTTTAAATAATTAGTAAAGTCAGTTTAGTTATTTTTTTAAACTTGAATAAACCACCCACCCCACCATCCTCCTTTCACAATCGTGATGCATTGAGTCTTTCACCGTCAAATTTGTACTTAGGGTGGTGTTTCACACTATCACCTATCATCGGACGCCCCATCCACCCTAATTATATAAAATGTTAAATTTAAATCATGTTTGGTCACTATATTTTTTTTCTTCGTGAAATAAAATTTATTTTTAACGAAACTCATATTTGAAGGAATTGAAGGATTTTCTTTTCCTTTTTTTGTTTGGTTGAAAAGAAAATCATTTATGTTTTTTAAATTTGTTAAAGCTATATAGATATCGAAATATGGTGATAGTGACAAAGATCATGAAAATGGCATGGAGTGTGACTAGGGGTGCTAAAAAAATTTGGATTCGAAAGAGAACCTAAAATATCTAAAACTTCATATCCGAAGGTGGATTTCTAAAAGATTTGAATAGTTAATAGGATATTAAATATCCCAAAACTAAAAAAAAAATAGTAAAGATCTATAATCTATAATCTATAATCTATAACTTATAATAAAAGAATTAAATTTTGATGAGGTGACATTCAATGGAGGCCTCAACCCTCCTTTGAATGTGCCACGTAACACATTGAGGTGGGAGTTTTTAATTTATTTTTTTATTTTGTTTTCATCCATTCTTCTACACTTATCTAACCATAATCTCTTTAACAATTTAAAAACAAATTTAGATTTTTCTCTTTAATGTTTCCTCCCATCATTTTTAAACGTTAATATCTTTTATATACGAGATTTTTTACAGAAAAAAAATTACACCAAATTAACGAGCGTTTTATTATCTTTCCAACGAGTACCATAGTGCTATATAAAAACGGAGAAAAAAACGACTATTTTTTATGGGGTTTCGTTCATACAGGAAAAAAACACAAAGTGTTCAGGTTATTCATTAATCATGTTTTTTTTTAAACCAGGTTCTTATATACAATGTTGAAATTTAGCCTAATCGCCATGCTATCACTGGAATTTTACTCTTCTAAAGATGGATAGGCATACTTCATCAAGAGAAGCTAGGAGAAAGAATCGCGCAATACTGCAACACATGGTGTCACCTTATAGCAAGGTTATTTTTTATTTATTTAATTACAAGAGTAATAATTATTACTATTAGTATTAGTATTATTAGAATGGTTATATTTTTCAACCCCGGGACACTCCCGGGATAAAAGCTAGTATATTATATGAGCATTAAGTTAGTTTAAATGTAATAAAAAAAATAGTAAATAATCGGATTTTGTGAATTTCTAAATATATTTTGTTTTCAATATTACAAACTTGAAAATTCGAATACATATGTATGGTATTTAAACCGTGCAAGAAAAATGAATTTATATTCACTGTTTGAAACTTTCTCAATAATTTGATTTTGAACACCCCTAAGGTGTTGTTTGTTTTTTCTGTAGAAAAAAGTCTTCAGTCTGCGGACCACATCTGCAGGTGAAGAGGTAGACCAAAGGTTTGCAGTCTGCAAGAAGAATACTGTTTGTTTTTTAACGTCTGCAGGCTGCTGAAATAAACTGAAATTTGAATAAACTGATTTTTTGGTAGACGGTGGTGGTGGTGCTGGTGGACCATGGTTGTTGTGGTGGTGGTGGGTGGTGGACCGTGGTGGTGGACCGTGGTGGTGGTGCTGGTGGACCATGGTTGTTGTGGTGGTGGTGGGTGGTGGACCGTGGTGGTGGTGGACGGTGGTGGTGTTGGTGGACCGTGGTGGTGGTGGACGGTGGCGGTGGACCGTGGTGGTGGTGGACGGTGGCGGGCGGTGGTGGTGGACGGTGGTGGTGTTGGTGGACCGTGGTGGTGGGTGAGTAGAAGAGAAGAGGAGAAGACCTTAGAAGACCTTGAAACAAGTCTGCACCAAGAAGAGGTCAGGAAGACCTTTTTGAGTGAAAGGTTTTCAAAAAACAAACAATCTGCAAACCTCAAACGTTTGCACGCGTCTGCGCAGCGCAGACAAAAAAGATCAGAAATGATTCTAAGCAAAAAACAAACAGCCCCTAAGTGTTTATGACCATTGCAGAGGTTTTAAAGTCACCTCGCATGTTGAAACCCTCCACCATATAATATCATTTAAAATTCCATATAACAACAATTGCAATTGTAAACAGTAATAGTTCTTTATTGGTCTGTTATGTGACTTTAATTTAAATACAGTTACAATTATTGTTTCTTTTAATTAATAATTTACATTTCTAACCCTTAATATTAGATAACCAATGAACTCTAATAATCTATATATATAATAAAAGAAAGCAATTTTAATGACATGTCATTCTAGGAGGCATTCTTTCCCTTGAATGGGCCATGTGTCATGCCATGTGGTAAATTAAAAAAAAAACAAATAATAATATAAAATCTAATCTACTAAAATTAAATTGAGTTATTTTAGGAAAAAATAATTTAAAAACAAATTTAAATTTTTCTCTCTTATGTTTCCTCCTATAATTTTTAAACGTTAATATCTTTTATATACGAGATTTTTTAAATCTATATATATAATAAAAGAAAGCAATTTTAATGACATGTCATTCTAGGAGGCATTCTTTCCCTTGAATGGGCCATGTGTCATGCCATGTGGTAAATTAAAAAAAAAACAAATAATAATATAAAATCTAATCTACTAAAATTAAATTGAGTTATTTTAGGAAAAAATAATTTAAAAACAAATTTAAATTTTTCTCTCTTATGTTTCCTTCTATAATTTTTAAACGTTAATATCTTTTATATACGAGATTTTTTAAAGAAAAAAATTACACCAAATTAACGAGCGTTTTATTATCTTTCCAACGAGTACCATAGTGCTATATAAAAAAACGGAGAAAAAAATGACTATTTTTTGTGGGGTTTCGTTCATACAGGAAAAAAAAACACAAAGTGTTCAGGTTATTCATTAATCATGTTTTTTCTTTTAAACCAGGTTCTTATTTACGATGTTGAAATTCAGCCCAATCGCCATGTTATCATTAGAATTTTACTCTTCTAAAGATACATAGGTATACTTCTTCAAGAGAAGCTAGGAGAAAGAATTGCGCAACACTGCAACACATGGTGTCACCTTATACAAATGTTATTTTTTTATTTATTTAATTACAAGAGTAATAATTATTACTATTAGTATTAGTATTATTAGAATTGTTATATTTTTCAACCCCGGGATGCTCCCGGGATAAAAGCTATCATAATAGATTTCTCAACCCCGGGACGTTCCCGGGGTATAATCTAGCTTTTTTATAAAACGATTTACGTTATGCGCCTGAATGATAATATACAGAGTTATCATATTAGAGTTTAAATAATTCTTTTTCAATACATGATCATTTACGTTTCGACACTTACATTTAATAGAGTTATCATACGACTCTTTAAGTTTAATACCATTAATTATTTGTTTGCTAATTTTGTTTAATAAATATTTGTCCTTTTATCTGTTTTACAAGTTTATTCCTTTTTTTTATTTAACTTATTATAATTAAAGCCCACTTCTAACTCTAAACGTATTTACTTTGTTGTGTTGCATGTGCTATAAAAACTAAAATATCAGAATACAATATATACTATTCCTTTGGTCACACTAGTAAGTGGGTAAAATAATTAAAATTTAAGAACGGATAAAAATGCAAACCTGTAGTGGACCAGGAATCTAAAATCTAACTAGTTATTGAATATATAAGAGTTTAGATTTTAATTTTTCAATCTTTTAAGTGTATGACCTTAAAAATGATTATAATTTAATTTTCCAAATGGATCCAAGTTAATAAATTTGTAATCCAAATTCATTTATTTTCATTTATAAATTATTTTTACATAATATAGTTAAGTTTATTCCATCATATTTATTTTATATATGGACATTTTAAATGCTTACAATAATTATAATAGTAATTATCAATGTGAAATAACGATATGTCAAATCAGATATCATTTTGGTATATAAGAGTATCAAAATAGACGAATTTGTCTTCTGTTTATCTAGACCAAGATGATAGGAGATGCACATGGTGTTAGAGGAAGATGCCAAGCAAATCATGAACACTTAAAATGATACTTATGCCAACTTAAACCCCACCGTGACATGACCTATCTCTTTTCTCTCATGTGGTTCACAACGTTACACAATTTAAGTAAATGATAACAAACTCATCAAATAAACATTTCCAATTCTCTTATTTGGGACAATAATTCTCCCAAAGAGTTAATTCGGATTTTCGCTTGATGGCATTAACAGTGTGCGAGGGTAATAAATAAGATTGACTAAGATAAAACTAGGATAGAAAGATTGAAAATAGTGATATTGGGGATTTATTTGCATAACATTAGTTTGATGTTGATTTAGTGCATAACATTAGTTTGATCTTTATAAAAAGGAATTTTCACAAATCCCTTGATTGCATTAACGGTGTGTGATGGTCATATATAAGAGTGACTAAGATAAAACTAGGTTAGAGAGATTGAAAATGGTCATAATATTAGTTTGATGTTGATTTAGTGCAAAGTTTAGAAGTGATTAACAGTAGTCTAAACACCTTATGTTTGACATTTGTGATGAATGTAACTCCTTAACATAAAGAAATTATGCTAAATATCATCATCTATCTAGTATATAACTCATTGAGAACGCTCACTAATTGGTTGAATGTATTACGATATATAAAACATAGGTGGACAAATGTTTAGATATAATAGTGATTGACATATTTGTATATCTAATGTACCTATTGTTAAAGTAAACTAGCAAGATAGGGGCCCATAAAACATGGACACATATTTTATTGATACGGTTGCTTGATTAAATAACCATAGGCGGTTAGGTTTATGGGTGTGGGGCTCGTTCCCGGGTCGTCAAGGACCTCCCCCTAGGCCCATTCCCGTTGAAAACGTCAGGTGGAGGATGAATCCCACGAGCCACCACATGCCTATATTCTTTTTAATTATTATTTTTAATTAAAAGGGAGAGAGGTCTATCTCCGACACCCTTGCTCCATTCCTCTCTTGATGAGCCTACCCCTTGTTGATGTGATGACTGATGTGAAGGACCATCCCTAAAGGTTGTTGGGTAAGTCATCGGAGATTAAATTTGATGAAAGATCGATGTACTTGAGGGTCGCCGGAAAAGTTGTCGGAACTTCGCCGGAGATGGAGACGGAGGTCGGTGACAGCAGGAGCAGGCTCTTATAAAGGAGAGGGAGGGTGACGGTGGAGATGGTGGTGGTGGGTGGGTGGGTTGGTTGGAGAAGAAGAAGAAGATAGGGGTATAATAGTCATTTCACAAAAGATTGAGGGGTATAATAGACATTTCACCCACAAACTAACAGAACAACTAACGGGCGTTAATAAGAGGAACGTAAAGTGTTAGCCCGACAAACCACAGGGACTCTGAGTGTTATACTTGTGCTGAACCTGTTAATTGGGGCAAACCATAAGGACGAAAACTGCAATTAACTCTTAAGAATATAATAATAGATGATAAACAAGCCAAACTCAAACTTTAAATGAAACGAGCTCAAGCTCTATTAATCCAAAATTAGCCGAGCTAGAGTTTAAACTCGTCTTATACACCAATTCCTTCTAACGAATGAGTGATAAAAATTTAAGCATAGAGTATAAAATAGGGTAATTTTGTTTTAAGCATGGGTGGATCTTTTCATGGGTCAGGTTGGGTCCTTTCCACCCACACAATTAATCGAAAACGCAAAATTTGAAAATATAGCACCATAGAAACACAAGAAGTGATGAGATGTTTGTGTAGAAGGTACATGGGAGTACAGAGATCCCTATATCTAGTGAACACCATGTGTACCTCCCTACCTCTTTTAGATAATTCCATACAGTTTTATTGCAGTAGTTAGATGTTTATAGAAATATTAAGAAAATGATTATAAATCATGTGTGACTTGTCATAGTTTTTTCAACTAACAAAATATGATTATAGCACAATAGATTCCAACAATTGCTTAAGTGACAGAGAAGACTGTTTTATTCGATCTTCAAGTTATTTTAATGCTAAACATGTTGCTGCTGCTATTAAAAAGATGTATTTTGCATGTGAAAATGAATCTTAAAGCCTTAAAGAATAATTCATTAATGATTTGGTTTAATGAAGGATGTTTATTTCATTATAATATTTTAATCCTCCCCCTTATCTCACATGGTTGATTAATGCTAAAAACGGATTAATAGGATCTTCATGGAATCAAAGGAAATCAAGGGAACATAAGTTCATTTGTCAATATACCGAATTTAAAATAGATATAAGGTCACAATAATCTGTTTTGTTATAATTTATAATTTTTAACATCAAAATATTAGAAAATCAAACTTTGTTTTGTGTGAAGTCAGATTTAAATTGTATTTTCTTTTTAGTATTTGTTTGTAAAACTAGTGGGTTATTACCAGTGTTTGCATTTTGCAAGGGGTTCAAACATAGATAAACATAAGCAAATTGTGAACATGCCGATAAGAAACCGCGTTACGACGGTATATTCAAAAGTCATAGAAAGTTACATTGTTGTATATGAAAGGGGAATTGGATTCTAATAACCTAAACTATTTGAAATTGGTCATTGGCACCCCCAACTAAAAAATTGGCCACATATAACCTGAACTATTAACCTATTGGAATCTAACACCCAATTGACTGACGCCGTTAGTGGGTTGCTGACGTGGCATGCTGATATGTCAATCCACGTCAGCATGCCACGTCAGCACTGGTGCCACTTGGATTGACACACCATCATGCCGCGTCAGCAACTGGTGACACATCAGCATGCCACGTCAGCAACTGGTGCCACGTCAGCAACCCACTAACGGCGTCAGTCAATTGGGTGTTAGATTCCAATAAGTTAATAATTCAGGTTATATGTGGTCAATTTTTTAGTTGGGGGTGCCAATTGCCAATTTCAAATAGTTTAGGTTATTAAAATCTAATTCCCTATATGAAAATGAAGTTATTCGAACAAAATTTACACCAAAAGTATACAAAGATAAACATAACATGCGTGCATATTGTGATCACAAACATTGTTTACATGATAAATACTAAATATCATTCATTTCACATAGCAAATAAGGTCTTGATGTCAATTAGAGTTACAGGCCATAGCAAATGCGTTCAACAACTACATCAAATAACAAAAAGAAAAGACTTCTTCATGCATTCCTAAGCTTGCCACCTTATTGTCCTTACTTGATTTCCTGAAAAACATGCTTAAATGTGTCAACTAAAAAGTTGGTGAGTCCGTAGGTTTCAATGACTCGATAAAACAATTTGTTTTCCACAAAGTTTGTTGTCTGTGTCCATGCAGAATATAGTTACCTTGAGCCCCATAACCAAACCCTGACTTCCTTGTACTCCGCAACCAATGCTTTATCACAGAACATTGAAAAACATGGATAATATGCAATCATTTGACAACAGTCAAGGTTAGCGCGACTAACCATGAAATGGGGTGTCAACCCAAATAGTACTATTCACATGATCCACAGCTTATTGCTAAGTTAATGGTTATGGTTGTCGGGGGACTTTGTTGTGATAATGTTGTCTAACTCATATAACACATATTGGTCTGGGGGGGGGGGGGGGCGAAAATCACTAGTCACGGAACGAGACCTAATTTTTTTTTCTATAGCTATGTTTCAGATTATATGTTCGGGTCGGTGATTCGATTCAGGTTGAGTCAAACATTAAATACAATGATATCAAAGATGTTATGGTTTTATTCTTCCCCATATTATAATCTAATAACATAAACATTAAATCAAGTCATATTTATTTTCAACCCTAATTCTTAAACAATTTGATAACTTGACATAAAAGACTGAGTAATAAATAAATAAATAAAAAACACCACCGTCCAAAGTAGTACTAACAGCCAACAATTATAAGAATATGAAAGCTAAAGAGAAGATGATAGATATAGTTATCTTGTGGCATTTGAATGGTGACACAAACAACAATCGACCCTCATTTGTAAATATTATATTGGGTTGGTTTAATCAACATTCAACAAGACAACAATCTATGAATATATCCATTAATTACTAACCGTCAAAAATAGATGTACCTTGGTTCTTTGAATGAAAATGAAAGTATGAAACTATCAACTATGCGTAGGGGTTGAGAAGTGAGATTAAGAGACAACAGAGGGTTTAGAGTTTTACTTAGGTTAAGAGTTTTAATTGGGCTTTTCCTAAAAAAAAATAGGCAAAATCAAACAATTGGGTTGTACCTCTCAAAATGGGCCCAAAAAAACAATGAAAAACGATAAACTCGGTAAAACAACTGATATTTGGGAACCTTGTATCATCCGACATATGGTTAGTTTTGGTTTATATAATACACCTATTTTTTTTCACAAAAACGGGGGGTCAAAACCGTATATACCTAAAAAATTCTCTGCGGATACTATATAATCGGAACTTCTGAGCGAAAATTCGGGGGGGGGGGGGTCGGCTGCCCCCTCCCGCCCCTTAAAACCTACGCCCCTGTTGTCATGTACAAATGTAGGTCTCAAACATGTTTCTCCCCTGAAGCTGTAAAACTGTAAAATAGAAAAAGGGACCACGAAACTCACCTTGTGTTCGTACGAGTAGACTGGCAAATGAAAAGCTTGAATGAACTAGAGTCTGAACTATAGTACCCTAGAATTTAAAAGGACAATTTAAGTCTTGATTGTTTAGCATACAAGTTGTTCACATGATTCGCATGTCTTTAGAATACATGTACTGTTTGTTCTTTCAAAAAGATTTATGGTTTTAACTTGTGGTTTTTGTAAATCCTCATTAGATCCGATAGTTGATAGTTTGAAATAGTAACTAATCTTGATGTGTGCACGCGTAAACGTGTGTGGGTGCATGTAAATGTGTGAAAGTACGTATGCATGTTTGTGACACCCGGCAAATTCAAGTTAACAACGTCGTCTAGATTAAAGTCTACCTTAGCGAGTCACGCGTATTCTGTACTTAACTGGGTTAGTTGAGTCGGGTTATGGTTCGGGAACTGTTATGTGAGTCTAGGGAATCATTAGATGTTGGCCTAGAGGATCGTTAGATGTCAGTCCTTAACCAAGTGTACAAGGGGTGACGATTCGGAGAATCGTCAAAGCATAGGGAACATGCAAGTCTCGAGTCCCGGGAATTGGTGAACGAGTGTGAATGTGTTTATTTACAAGTGTTATGTGTTTACAATCATTATGTGACTTGTCGGTATGTGAAAATGTGTTAACATATGTTAAAACGGGGTTTAACGCGCAAAATACTTGGAACGGGACACTATAGGCGATTAGGGTGAGCTAATCACCTATAGGGTGGCGATTAGCTCACCCCAGGTGGCGAGTAGGCCACATCAGGTGGCGAGTAGCCCCTCCTTTTAGGCGATTAGGGGGCTAATCGCCTAAGGGGGTGGCGATTAGCAGCCCTAATCGCCTGCAACTGAAACCTAATCGCCTGCAACGTAAGTTACGACTAAAAACGACTATAAATACAATACTTAACCTCCTAAACATCATATTATCAACCCTAGTCGCCCCACAACTCATCCCAACACCCACATAACCTCTGGAACACGATTTTGGATCAAACAACTCGATTTCAAGCATATTTCATCAATCTTTCACAATCCTAAGGTGTGGTTTTCATCCATGCAACCTTGTTAATGTTTTTTTATTCAAAACCCTAATGTTCCAGACCTGGTTTCAAACAATTGTATCTTCTGAAAATCGTTAATAATCATTATTGTGTGGATCCTAAGTGCTATGCATGTTGTATGTGTATGTTTTGATGAAAAGATAGGATTTTGATGATCAAGAAGGGTTATTAACATGTGATTAGGGTGGTTACTGAATATTGATGTTGATAATATGTGGAAATCTGATTGATTGTTCATTAGGTTATGTTTATGCATGTTAGGGTGTTGTTTTCATGATGCTTGTGCTATGATTTAGGAACACGGATGCGTTCAGGACTGTTAGAACAGGGATAAACAATGTATTTTGATGTAAACATGTTTAGGATACTTGTTTGATTGATATTGGAGGTTGTTACACGTTCTAGGTTTGATTTGGAGTGTTAAACGCGCGAAAAACCGGAACAGCTGGGTAGCATGCGATTAGCAAGGCTAATCGCCTAAGGGTTAGGCGATTAGCAAGCTAATCGCCTGATATATGAGGCTAATCGCCTGCTCTTCAGGCAATTAGGGGCTAATCGCCTGCTATGTTGTGTTTTTGCATGCTGCATGACCCTAATCGCCTGATAAGTTCTGAAATGCATGTCACATGACCCTAATTGCATGCAAACTCAAAAATTTGCATGTCACATGACCCTAATCGCCTACACTGTAGGCGATTAGCATTCATAATTGCCTGTTGACCAACGTAATTGCTAGTTGACTTTTCCTAATCGCCTGTACTGCTGCTGTATGTATATTTTAGCATTCCGAGACCCGTTTTGACATCTAGGAACATGCTAGGAACCCCGTAACATGTCTAATAACTCAGTAACATGTGTTCGGGTCAGTAACGCGTTAATTGAACTATGTGCTAGAACTTGTTGGACTGTAACGTATGTTAAGTGTGACTGCATGATTGTGTGTTTGTGAGTACTAGTGTAACACGGGAAGTCTCGGGTCACCAATGGGATGTCGAGTCTTGTACATTTGGTCATGTTAACAGTGAACGTGTTTTCAAACAAACTTGGTTATGGTCTGGACATCTAGGGACTAACTAACCTAAGGGTTATTAGTCTAAGTACTTGTAACTGTCATATGTTAGGTCGCTGTTTTACGGGACTAGCATAGCTTGTTGAACTATTCTATTATCTGAAGTTAACGCAACCTAAGGTGAGTTTACGGCCCCACTTTACTTGGTTTTCGTTTTCGGGGGAGAAAACATGTGTTAAACAACTATTTGGTAACAACTGTCATACTATGGGTTTTCAAACGGTTTACTATACGATCTTTGGAAGTCCCGGGGGGAACCATGAATGTGCTGGTTTGCACAACGGGGAAATGTGAATAGCGCTATTGGGAGTGACCAACCCCACCCGTCGGCATGGAGCGCCGGGCGGGTGCATATTGTCTCAAACAGGAACAGGTTTACTATTCGGGCACAACATCTGGTTTGCGAGTTAGTAATGGTTTTCCAATCGTAGTAGTAATGGTACATGCGCCTAGCTAGCGTACTTGGTTTACAATTGTTATAGTATGGACAGGTTATACTTGGAACTTTGATTACAAACCTGTAAACTCACCAGCATTTTTGTGCTGACGTAAACTCTTACATGTTTTCTCAGGTCGCTAAGGTAGCAAAATGGAACTAGGGCGCACGCGTCTGCACGGCGTCTAGTTAGAGTTGCATGGTTTTGAACATTAAACATTTGGTTTTGTTTTGTTTATGTAACGACATTTAGCTTCCGCTGATGTTTGGGATTTTTAAACTATGCTTTTGAAATTCATTTAGTATTGTTTATTGTGATCATTGACTTGGATCCTGGTTTGTCATGCGCCTCGCGGTAAAACTCCGCAAGTGGATTTTGAGGGTGTGACAGATTGGTATCAGAGCCAATGGTTATAGTGAACTAGGACTGCATGTAGAGTCTAGTCTATAACTGAGTCGCACACACTAGATGATCACATGGTACTAAACTTTATACTGGGTTACTTATAGACTTGTCGGGGTGTCTCTAAATCATCTTACCCTTCTGTGTTACATCATTCATTCTCTTTTACTGGGTTACTTACTTACTAGACAGTGAGGTACATTGGGGTTAACTGTATACTCTTGAGATTGGTCCAAGACTCGGACATCTCCCTTCCTACCCCAATAGAAACCCTTGTCATGAACTACCGTAGTATTACGGTGTATAGCTAGGAATCTATGTCCGGTGATTTGAACTTTGAACTAGGAGAACACTTGGAGGACCATGTAGAGCGGTTTATCATTTTGGGTGCACACAAAATCATAAACCGAAATGCATGAAAGCCCTAGTGAGCTCTGGGTTCGAATGGATAGTCCTGGGTTGGATCTAGCTTTGATCTTTTAAACGCTAGTGGTTATCATTGGCTGTGGAACTAAATTTTCTCGTCCTTTTTGCCAGAATCATGTCTGGAGCACGAGGAGGACGTGGAGGTGGCCGCAATGGTGGGCGTGGTAATGGTGGTCGTGGGGGTGTGAACCTCACGCAGGATGACTTGAACAACTTGCTGCAGGCTGCCTTCCAGCTAGGGCACAATGGCGGTAAGTTGACCTAACCACTTCTATCTCATCGGTGAACTTTGTTTACATTCCCTGTGGTTTTCTTACGTGTTTCTTTACAGGTGGTCATGTTAATCCACCACCACCACCCATGTGCACCTACAAAATGTTTCGGGACTGCAAGCCCCATGAGTTCTCGGGTACTGAGGGTGCAGTAGGTTTGCTCAGGTGGTTGGAGAAAGTGGAGTCTGTTTTTATGATGTGTAACTGTCTCCCGGAGGATCGAGTCAAGTATTCTGCTGGGCTGCTCCAGGATGTTGCGTTGACCTGGTGGAACGATATCACCCAGACTATGGGTATAGGGGAGGCTTATGCTATGCCTTGGGAGAACTTTGTGCAACTGCTGAAGAGGGAGTACTGTCCCAGGGAGGAGATTCAAAAGCTGGAACACGAGGTGTGGAACCTCAAAATGACTGGGTCGGAAATCGAGAAGTATACTGTGAGGCGGAACGAGTTGGCTGTACTTTGTCCTGATCTACATGTGCCGGAATACAGGAGGATTGAGCATTATATCTCGGGTCTTGTGCCAGAAATCGCAGGGTTGGTGGCTGCGGGGAATCTTCCTACCTACGCGGAGGTGGTCCGATCTGCTCATAGGATGACTAACTTGAAGGTGAGTGAGGGTATTTTGCCTGCCAAAGGTTCAACTGCTAAGGCTCCAGAGAGCAACAAGCGAAAGTGGGATAATGATGTGAAGAGTTCTACACCAGCACCAGCTCAACAGGGGAAAAGGTTTGATAGTGGGGGTTCGTCTTCATCGGGTTCTAAGCCAAGTGGTGGTTATGTAGGGAAGTTACCAAAATGCAATAAGTGTGGACGCCATCATCATGGGGGTTGTGATAATAATCGTTGCCATCGCTGTCAGAAGTTGGGGCATTTTGCCAAAGACTGTAGGGCGACTCTTCCACCGACTCAGGCCTCAACTACTACTCCGACTTCTGCTACTCAGGGGAATGCGGGCAAACAGGGATGTTTTCACTGTGGGGAAACGGGGCATTACAAGAAAGAGTGTCCAAAGCTGAAACAGGGAGGGAACGGGAATGGTAATGGGAATGGAAATGGTAACAACGGGGGCGGAAACAGGAACGCACGTGCCTTCGTTATTGGGACTGCAGAGGCAAGACAGGACCCTGACACAGTCACTGGTACGTTTCTTCTCAACGATCGCTCTGTTAGTGTTTTATTTGACTCTGGTGCCGATAAAAGTTTCATATCTATGGAAGTTAGTCGTTTGCTAGATGTAGTACCTGTTCCTCTAGAGGCTAATTATATTATAGAATTGGCGGACGGTAAGAAGATAGAAGCTACTTGCATTCTTCGGGAGTGTCGCATAGAGTTATCGGGTTTGTCTTTTCCTATCGACCTTATGCCGGTATCTTTGGGTAGTTTTGACGTGGTTATAGGCATGGATTGGTTGTCGCTGTATCGCGCTGAAATCGTTTGTTACGACAAGGTCATCCGGATTCCTCTCCCTGATGGAGAATTTCTTTCTGTGTACGGGGACAAGAGCGGTGCTCCGCTAAGTCTCATCTCTAGCATGAAAGCCCTTAAGTATCTTCGGAAGGGTTATTCGGCTGTTCTGGCACTTTTATCTGTTTCCACTTCCAGCGAGAAGAAGATCGACGATATCCCGGTTGTCCGTGAGTTTTCTAATGTCTTTCCTGATGATTTATCTGGTCTCCCTCCCCATCGTCAGGTTGAGTTCGGTATTGATCTTGTACCTGGCGCTGCTCCTATTGCTCGGGCCCCCTACCGTCTTGCACCTCCTGAGATGCAAGAATTGTCTAACCAGTTACAGGAACTCTTGGATAAGGGTTTCATCAGACCTAGTTCTTCCCCTTGGGGAGCCCCGATCTTGTTTGTTAAGAAGAAGGATGGCAGTTTTCGACTGTGCGTGGATTATAGAGAATTGAACAAGGTGACCATCAAGAATCGTTATCCTCTTCCTCGTATTGATGACCTATTTGACCAACTCCAGGGTTCTAGCTATTATTCCAAGATTGATCTAAGGTCCGGTTATCACCAGTTGCGCGTAAGGGAAGCTGATGTTGCTAAGACTGCCTTTCGTACACGTTATGGCCATTTCGAGTTCTTGGTCATGCCTTTTGGTCTCACTAACGCACCGGCGGTTTTCATGGATTTGATGAACCGCGTTTGCAAGCCGTATCTTGACAAGTTCGTTATCGTGTTTATTGATGACATTCTGATCTATTCCAAGAACGAGACCGAACATGGGGAACATCTACGGTTAGTTTTGGAACGCTTACGACGAGAACAACTGTACGCCAAGTTCTCGAAGTGCGATTTTTGGTTACGCGAAGTCCAATTCCTAGGGCATGTAGTCAATGAACTGGGAATTCATGTCGATCCAGCTAAGATCGAAGCGATCAAGGACTGGGAAGCACCGAAGACGCCAACTGAGGTGCGGCAATTCTTAGGCCTTGCGGGCTATTATCGTCGTTTCATTAAGGGGTTCTCGGAGATCGCTCAACCCCTCACCACTCTTACTCAGAAGGATAGAAAATTCGACTGGGGTGAACCACAGGAGTCCGCATTCCAAAAACTGAAGACTAAGCTTTGCTCTGCTCCTATTTTGTCCTTGCCTGAAGGCACTGAAGATTTCGTTGTTTACTGTGATGCTTCTATTCATGGTCTCGGTTGCGTGTTGATGCAACGCGAGAAGGTGATTGCGTACGCTTCTCGTCAACTCAAAGTGCACGAGAGGAACTACACTACCCATGATTTGGAATTGGGTGCGGTGGTGTTCGCGTTGAAAATTTGGAGGCATTACTTGTACGGTACCAAATGCACCATCTACACCGATCACAAGAGTCTCCAGCACATTTTTGACCAACAGCACCTGAACATACGACAGCGCCGTTGGGTTGAACTCCTGAACGACTATGACTGTGCCATTAAGTACCATCCTGGCAAGGCGAATGTTGTGGCAGACGCCTTGAGCAGGAAGGAATCGACAATCTGTAACACCTCGAGGTGTTACGGGTCTCTTAAACGGGTCGGGTCGTACCCGACCACCCGATTATCAAATATATTATTTAAGTTCGAATCTCGCGACTAACCGGTTCAACCGAATATATAGATAATAATTATTGGATTTTTATTATCTCGGTTAAACGCTACTTATCTGCTATTAAATCGTTGTCAAACGTTCTTTATTTTATTATTATAACCGTTACCAAACATCCCGAGTTTCAGTTATTATCCCCGTTACCAAACACCCTCTATTTTAATTCCCTTATTAAAACCCTCCACCCCTTGCTCCTTTCTTCTTTGCAGACAAACCTCACACACACACTTGTGTGTGTTTCGACGAGAGCAGCAGGGTACCGGACAGCCATGGCAGGCCGCCGCCGCCTCCGCTGTCGCCGGTCACCGCTGCCGGAACGCCGCCGCCGCCCTTCCTTCTATTTTCCGGTAAGCTCCTTCACCCTGATAACATAAAATCCTCTTCTATGTCTAGACCGATGACCCTTTTCTTCTGATTCGAAACCCAAACAATCTCCGGTGACCATCCTTTTATCTTAACCCGATAATCACTCGATAACCATCATCGATGATACAACCTCTACCCTGCTACTGTTGTGAAACCCGATACCCTGTTTCAACTGTGTAACCGGCAACACACCTTCAAACCACTACAACTACTATGGAACCAACCCATATTCTATTCAGATAACCGGACAGTCACCAAACCCGGTGACTGTCATTGTATATTTATAACTCGAACTATTCTTCTGTACAGATCTGTTCTTGATTAAACCTTGTTATCCAAACCATCCGGTTAACCTGTAATTCACATACATATCGGTTGATATGTGTGTGGTATTATATCCTGTTAAACCTAAGATGAGTTGATGATGATGTTAATGATAACCGAGGTCTGGTTAATCTCTGATGATATTCCGATGTTAACCCGGTAAAGGTCCGGTTATATCTTGACATAGCTCCGATCTTATTTCCAAACTATGTTATTAGGTATTAAGGCTACAATTATCTTTGGATTATTAATTATAATCTTGTGATTATTGTTATAGGGTACCAAATACGGAAGACGGGCCCGATACCCGGTTTGACACAACTTCCGGTTAGTCTCCGTCACATCCCAACGATAATCCGGTGAGATGGGTTACTTATCCGATAATATTTATATCCTATTAGTTAATTGGTGATATAATATTATAAACCGATATTAACTTACGGGTTATGGTATTTGCGAGGTACCGATAATCAAGTCGGAGGATACGAGTCGTTATCAAGTCGACTCGGTGACTCGGTCAACACCCGGAATAGAACCCGGTCCAATAGCTAGACGAGGAATATTATTAGAATTATACGATTATATATATATAATACGGATAACGTACGGACTTGATAATAATAATAAGAGAATAATAAACATATATAAAATATATATGTTTATATATATAAGATTCGATATATAAAACGATATACTAGACTCGGGTTAGCTGTGTCTAGAGTTCTTTAGGTTCGCGTGCCAAGCTGTAATGGCCAGCTTTATTTCTTTTTGCCTAGAATGACCAAACCCCGAGTTTAGGACTATCTAATATATACCGAATTCTATATGTATAAATTGTATATAGGATATATATCCTAAGTATTACAATCTAACAAGTCCCACGCGTAAAACGTATCTATATATATATGACATATAATTGTAATAGGAGAGACTATAGAAGATTATAAGCAAACCGGTGAGTATCGTGAACTCCCCACTTTTACTGTTTTATTAAGTGTTTTCGGGGGAATACATGTCACTTATTAAACCTAGAAATGCTTTACATAATAAAAAGATTATTAATAGAAATAAAAGAAGTATAATAGAAAAGGGGACATAGAAACGACGAGGACAGTACTGGACGGTATCCGCCATTTCCTTTCTTGCACCGACTAGAGGGCAAGAACCAATCTTACCCAAGTAGAGGGTAGGAATGTCCAAGTAGAGGACCAACACCATTCTTGTCCAAGTAGAGGACGGGAATGGGTATTAATCACAATCAGAGTGGTACCATCGATAGGAATGGCACGAACTATAATCGATATGATAGAATGGAGATATAATAGAATTGATATATAATAGAGATGGTATAATAGAAATATAGTTTCCCCTTCAGAATTATAACTGTAAAGCATGTTTATAAAAGAATTATCAATAAACGAACTGGCCATTCACTTTATAAAATACACGACCTCACCAACTTTATGTTGACAGAAACTATTTTTGGCATGTGTTCAGGTAACCCAACAGATATGATGACGTGGATCCTGGAAAGGTCAAGACTATCACGATCTGAATCCGCTGTGCAACTCTGATACCCGACCCGACGACCCGTCACCGACTGACCGGGTCGTTACACAATCCCTCGTCGCGTTCGGGCGTTGCAACTCACAATCCATTCCTCTCTGCCTGATCGACTCCGTTCTGCCCAGTTAGAAGCCTTGAAGGAGGAAAACCTAAAGGTTGAAACTATGCACGGTGCCGACAGACACCTCGAGCAAAGGCCTGATGGCCTGCGCTACTTCGCAGAACGCGTCTGGGTTCCTTTATTCGGGGGACTTCGGGAGCTGGTTCTTGATGAAGCTCACAAGTCTCGGTATTCCATTCATCCTGGTTCAGACAAGATGTACCAGGATCTAAAAATACTGTACTGGTGGCCAAACATGAGGGCGGATATAGCCTCATACGTGAGTAAGTGCTTGACCTGTGCTAAGGTCAAGGTGGAATACCAGAAACCGTCGGGTCTATTGCAACAACCCGAAATTCCAGAGTGGAAATGGGAACGGATTACAATGGACTTTGTCACACAACTACCTAAGTCACCGAGCGGGAATGATAAGATATGGGTGATTGTCGACCGTTTGACGAAATCAGCCCATTTCCTTGCTATTAAGGAGACCGACACCATGGATCGGTTGGCTCGTTTATATCTGAAAGAAGTTGTCTCTAAGCACGGGGTACCAGTTTCTATTATCTCGGATCGTGATTCTCATTTTACTTCGCATTTCTGGAAGTCTTTGCATAAGGCTTTGGGTACCCAGTTGGACATGAGTACAGCTTACCATCCACAAACTGACGGTCAGAGTGAGCGTACAATTCAAACTCTAGAAGACATGCTGCGGGCATGTGTGATCGATTTTGGCAAGGGTTGGGAAGCTCACTTACCGTTAGTAGAATTCTCTTACAACAACAGTTACCATACGAGCATCAAAGCAGCTCCGTTCGAGGCATTGTACGGACGGAAATGCAGGTCTCCTCTCTGTTGGGCCGAAGTGGGTGAGAGTCAGCTCACTGGGCCAGAACTGGTGTACGAGACTTCTGAGAAGATCGTACAGATTCGTAATCGATTGGCAGCGGCACGGGATCGACAGAAGAGCTATGCTGATCATCGCCGTAAGCCATTGGAGTTTCAAGTTGGTGACAAAGTGCTTCTAAAGGTTTCACCGTGGAAGGGCGTCATACGCTTTGGGAAGCGTGGCAAACTTAACCCGCGGTATGTCGGTCCATTTACGATCCTGGAACGGATCGGACCGGTGGCATATCGACTTGATTTACCGACGGAGCTCGGTAACGTACATAACGTCTTCCACGTATCTAACCTGAAGAAGTGTCTGACTGACGAGTCTCTCATTGTTCCACTAGAAGAGATCAAGGTTGATGATCGTCTTCGGATAGTGGAGGAACCAGTCGAGATCCTTGATTACAAGATTCGCAGTCTACGTCACAGTAAGATTCGCATTGTTAAGGTTCGATGGAACTCGAACCGGGGACCGGAATACACTTGGGAACGCGAGGATCAGATGAAGTCTAAGTATCCTCATCTCTTTCCTAAAGAGGCATTCGAGTCGAGACACGTTACCACTGCAACGGAATGAATCTCGGGGCGAGATTCCTTTTAACGTGGGGATGATGTGACAACTCGGGTAATTCTCTCTCTTGGTTTCTATTTTTGTCTGTTTCTTTTGTTCATACTCTTGGTACTTACATAATTTTCGGGACGAAAATTCTTTTAACGTGGGGATGATGTGACACCCGGCAAATTCAAGTTAACAACGTCGTCTAGATTAAAGTCTACCTTAGCGAGTCACGCGTATTCTGTACTTAACTGGGTTAGTTGAGTCGGGTTATGGTTCGGGAACTATTATGTGAGTCTAGGGAATCATTAGATGTTGGCCTAGAGGATCGTTAGATGTCAGTCCTTAACCAAGTGTACAAGGGGTGACGATTCGGAGAATCGTCAAAGCATAGGGAACATGCAAGTCTCGAGTCCCGGGAATTGGTGAACGAGTGTGAATGTGTTTATTTACAAGTGTTATGTGTTTACAATCATTATGTGACTTGTCGGTATGTGAAAATGTGTTAACATATGTTAAAACGGGGTTTAACGCGCAAAATACTTGGAACGGGACACTATAGGCGATTAGGGTGAGCTAATCACCTATAGGGTGGCGATTAGCTCACCCCAGGTGGCGAGTAGGCCACATCAGGTGGCGAGTAGCCCCTCCTTTTAGGCGATTAGGGGGCTAATCGCCTAAGGGGGTGGCGATTAGCAGCCCTAATCGCCTGCAACTGAAACCTAATCGCCTGCAACGTAAGTTACGACTAAAAACGACTATAAATACAATACTTAACCTCCTAAACATCATATTATCAACCCTAGTCGCCCCACAACTCATCCCAACACCCACATAACCTCTGGAACACGATTTTGGATCAAACAACTCGATTTCAAGCATATTTCATCAATCTTTCACAATCCTAAGGTGTGGTTTTCATCCATGCAACCTTGTTAATGTTTTTTTATTCAAAACCCTAATGTTCCAGACCTGGTTTCAAACAATTGTATCTTCTGAAAATCGTTAATAATCATTATTGTGTGGATCCTAAGTGCTATGCATGTTGTATGTGTATGTTTTGATGAAAAGATAGGATTTTGATGATCAAGAAGGGTTATTAACATGTGATTAGGGTGGTTACTGAATATTGATGTTGATAATATGTGGAAATCTGATTGATTGTTCATTAGGTTATGTTTATGCATGTTAGGGTGTTGTTTTCATGATGCTTGTGCTATGATTTAGGAACACGGATGCGTTCAGGACTGTTAGAACAGGGATAAACAATGTATTTTGATGTAAACATGTTTAGGATACTTGTTTGATTGATATTGGAGGTTGTTACACGTTCTAGGTTTGATTTGGAGTGTTAAACGCGCGAAAAACCGGAACAGCTGGGTAGCATGCGATTAGCAAGGCTAATCGCCTAAGGGTTAGGCGATTAGCAAGCTAATCGCCTGATATATGAGGCTAATCGCCTGCTCTTCAGGCAATTAGGGGCTAATCGCCTGCTATGTTGTGTTTTTGCATGCTGCATGACCCTAATCGCCTGATAAGTTCTGAAATGCATGTCACATGACCCTAATTGCATGCAAACTCAAAAATTTGCATGTCACATGACCCTAATCGCCTACACTGTAGGCGATTAGCATTCATAATTGCCTGTTGACCAACGTAATTGCTAGTTGACTTTTCCTAATCGCCTGTACTGCTGCTGTATGTATATTTTAGCATTCCGAGACCCGTTTTGACATCTAGGAACATGCTAGGAACCCCGTAACATGTCTAATAACTCAGTAACATGTGTTCGGGTCAGTAACGCGTTAATTGAACTATGTGCTAGAACTTGTTGGACTGTAACGTATGTTAAGTGTGACTGCATGATTGTGTGTTTGTGAGTACTAGTGTAACACGGGAAGTCTCGGGTCACCAATGGGATGTCGAGTCTTGTACATTTGGTCATGTTAACAGTGAACGTGTTTTCACACAAACTTGGTTATGGTCTGGACATCTAGGGACTAACTAACCTAAGGGTTATTAGTCTAAGTACTTGTAACTGTCATATGTTAGGTCGCTGTTTTACGGGACTAGCATAGCTTGTTGAACTATTCTATTATCTGAAGTTAACGCAACCTAAGGTGAGTTTACGGCCCCACTTTACTTGGTTTTCGTTTTCGGGGGAGAAAACATGTGTTAAACAACTATTTGGTAACAACTGTCATACTATGGGTTTTCAAACGGTTTACTATACGATCTTTGGAAGTCCCGGGGGGAACCATGAATGTGCTGGTTTGCACAACGGGGAAATGTGAATAGCGCTATTGGGAGTGACCAACCCCACCCGTCGGCATGGAGCGCCGGGCGGGTGCATATTGTCTCAAACAGGAACAGGTTTACTATTCGGGCACAACATCTGGTTTGCGAGTTAGTAATGGTTTTCCAATCGTAGTAGTAATGGTACATGCGCCTAGCTAGCGTACTTGGTTTACAATTGTTATAGTATGGACAGGTTATACTTGGAACTTTGATTACAAACCTGTAAACTCACCAGCATTTTTGTGCTGACGTAAACTCTTACATGTTTTCTCAGGTCGCTAAGGTAGCAAAATGGAACTAGGGCGCACGCGTCTGCACGGCGTCTAGTTAGAGTTGCATGGTTTTGAAAATTAAACATTTGGTTTTGTTTTGTTTATGTAACGACATTTAGCTTCCGCTGATGTTTGGGATTTTTAAACTATGTTTTTGAAATTCATTTAGTATTGTTTATTGTGATCATTGACTTGGATCCTGGTTTGTCATGCGCCTCGCGGTAAAACTCCGCAAGTGGATTTTGAGGGTGTGACAATGTTTACTTTATATATGTATGTACATGTATATGAGTAGCATATCCCTTTGATTTTTGCATGTCATAACTTTTATATTTCATCAAAATAACATGTAACCGAGTAGTATGATCAGGTGAAAACATGTATGCACTAAGAAAAACAAAATGTATAAAACTTAAGTTAAAGTCTCATAACAAGCAAATAGTAGGCGAAATGCGTGAAGAACTCGTGTCCTAAGCTAGTTTCCTCCGTGTTTTGACTTCTAAAAACTTTGTTACACTTGATTATACGTGGTTGCAAGTGGTTTGTGGTAGTGGTGTGACCCGAAAAAGGATTTGGTGGGTTGGGTTGGGGTGCTCGGCCGTAACAAAGAAATAAAAGTAAAGGAGAAGGAAAGTTTGAGAGTTAGGAAGTTAAGGTGGTTGTGAGCATGGAACATGGTAGTCTTAGAGCATTCACACTAGATCCTCCTTCTCCATCTCTATAATTACACTAAAAATCACTACCATTCTCTCTCCTTTTCTATTTAATAATACTTATTCTATACTTTTATCATTACATTTTCTCTCTCCTCTACTCACAACCACTTCTAAAAATATTAAAAAATTATGGAGGGTGAACAGTGTCCCCTCCAAATTTACTGATGAACAGTGTCTCATCTATATATTTTCTCTCTCCTCTACTCACAACCACTTATACACACTCTATATAATATGGAGGCCCCCCTCACACAAATATAGAGGCTCTACTGTGAATGCTCTTACCTCGTTATATATACATGAGAGGAGAGAGAGGGAGTGTAGGTGAGATTTTACTTATGGTAAGTCAAAGGCAATGGGATGTGTTGAAGGAAAAAGCTTGTTGCCATGTAGGTATAAAGCTTTGACTAAGAGAATGCATGCTTGTCTAGGCACATTGGCCGATTCATGGGGAAAAGGGCAAGAGGATTTTAGGCAAGTCAACTACACATGGGAAGAAGAGGAGGTTTGGAGGTGAATCCATTTTGGTGCAAGAGTGGGATAGTAGTGGCTTTATCTCCATGTGTGTGTGTAGTATGCATGTCGTGTGTATACATATAGATATGTAAGTAGGTATGTTTTGGTTGGTCAAACATTATGGATCTTGATGTGTAAAAAGTTAGTTTCCATTTCCATCTAATTAGTTGACTTGAATAAGCATGCCTACTTCTTGGTTCTTGTGAGCCGATTCTAGGGAGAAGAAAATAGATTTTTGGAAGGTCAACTAGTGTTGGAAAAGGTGATGGTTTGGACTTGAGTTATGTTTGGTGAAAGACTAGGTTAGGATGGCTCATGGGATTGAGTTATGGACACTTTTGGTAGACAACATGGTATGGTTCAATGTGTAGGATAGTTAAGGTGCCATGTTAATGCAAGGATGGATTAGTGTGTTTGTTTGTATGTGTTTGGTTGAATGAGAACATTGGTGCACATATGGATCGCATATGTATGTATATAATGTTTGTTGTTTATCTTGTTCTAACATGTATGTGTGTATATATATTTATATAGGCTGACTTTTGTGTGATTTATATATATATATATATATATATATAGGGGACGGTTATTGTACAAAGTAATGAAAACGTGCGAAGTGTGCGAAGGCTCACTTTGTACATGATAATTACGTAATGATAATTACGTAATGCCTTCATGAACATACAAAAACATTACGTAATTATCATTACGTGATTCTCATTACGTAATTATCATGCACTTTGTACATGATAATTACGTAATGATAATTACGTAATGTTTTTGTATATTCATGAAGGCATTACGTAATTATCATTACGTAATTATCATGTGCAAGTGAGCCTTCGCACACTTCGCACGTTTTCATTACTTTGTATTTGAACCTGTCCCTATATATATATATATATATATAGTGGAAGTATATAGAGAAAACCCTTGTTATATGGTAAACTCTGGAAACTCTAACTTCCCGACTTTTTTTATGAAAATTTTAGGGTATGTAATATACATTTTTTTAAGCATTTTGGGCCAAAAAAATCAAAAAAGCGCCGAACGTTTTTTTTTAAAATAAAAAACGTCTACTGTTTACATATAGTTAACACATGGTTAACACCTGTTATTAGCGCTTAACATGTGTTAGTCAAAATTTTATTTTTAAAAAAAAAAAAAAAACTACTGGGCGCTTTTTTTATTTTTTTGGCCCAAAATGCTTAAAATCATGTATATTACTTGCCCTATTTTTTTCAAAAAAAAAATATTGGGAAGTCAGAGTTTCCAGAGTTTACCGAATAAGGATGGGTTTCCAAAATATCCTAACCCTATATATATATATAGGGACAGGTTCAAATACAAAGTAATGAAAACGTGCGAAGTGTGCGAAGGCTCACTTGCACATGATAATTACGTAATGCCTTCATGAATATACAAAAACATTACGTAATTATCATGTACAAAGTGCATGATAATTACGTAATGAGAATTACGTAATGTTTTTGTATGTTCATGAAGGCATTACGTAATTATTATGTACAAAGTGCATGATAATTACGTAATGATAATTACGTAATGCCTTCATGAACATACAAAGACATTACGTAATTATCTTTACGTAATTATCATGTACAAAGTGAGCCTTCGCACACTTCGCACGTTTTCATTACTTTGTACAATAACCGTCCCCTATATATATATATATATATATATATATATATATAGGGAAAGGGTAAAATGAGAATATGCTTGAGTTGGAAGAACTACGTAACTCACTTTATAATCACAAACTTATTTTAATCCAAAAATGATTTGTGGACCACAATTAAAGTTGAATAAAATATACAACAACAACAACCGAACCCAGGAAATCCCACGAATAGCGACGCTATTAGTAGGGTCTGGGGAGGGTGGGATGTAGGCACACCTTACCCCATCATTAGAGATAGAGAGGCTGCTTCCAAAGAGACCCCCAGCTCGATGACAAACACACACTATAGATAATTAAGTAGACAAACACCAAGCATTAAAAATAGTGAATGAATGACATAGAAGACTAAATACATAAATAACCTCATGCAATAGAAACTATACATAAAGGCACAAAGACCATCCGTAAAAGGAGGTACTCTTCTCCTAAAAAAGGGACACTTCTCCTAAAAATCCTTTACATTGATCCTACGCCTCCACGAATTCCTATCTTGGACCATATCCTCAGAGAGGTGCAATTCTAACAAATCTTTCCTAATCCGCTCCACCCAAGTCACTTTGGGTCTGCCTCTACCCCTCCTCCCCTCCACAGTGAGGTGTTCCACTGTTCTAAAGTTGAATAAAATATAAAAGGGAATATTCCCTTACCTAATAAGACAAAATAGAGTGGGCCATGGTCATTACACCACTGTAAAATTATTTTTTTTTATTTTTTTAAAAAGAATTTGTGGACCACAATTAAAGTTGAATAAAATATAAAAGGGAATATTCCTTTTCCTAATAAGACAAAATAGGGTGGGCCATGATCATTACACCACTGTAAAATTATTTTTTTTTATTTTTTTTACGTCGAGGTTACCCATTTTTACACAGGTGAAAAAAATAATTTAAAATTCACATTTTACGTCGGTGTTCTCACGGTTCTTCCAACTCGAGCTAGTTTTCATTTGAACCTAATCCTATATATATATATATAGTGTTTTTTTTCATCATGTTCATATTTTTTAACTCCCAAACTTTTGACATATAACACATTCTATCCTCAAACTTCACTATAATGTCAAAAGTAATCCCCCCAAGTTTGTAAAGTTTCAAGCTTATCGTAAAACTACTTTCTTACGTTTTTATCTTTATAGATGTCTCGGTATAAAACGAGTTAAATTTCCTTGAAAAAGAGTCAGGTAAAAAAATAATATGTTTTGATTCGACAGTAAAATTTCGAGTTACTTAAGTTTATGATAAAATACACAAACAACACTTTAACTTTAGAAATTGATATTTATGCCCCTACACTTTGTAAAAACTATATAAATGTCATTTTCACCCCCGTTGAATTCTAACTTTTTAAATTTACCCACTGTATATTCATTATTTATGTTAAAAGAAAAAAAAAAACATATTCTGACACAGTTATTATTGCTTATGTGTTGGTATAAATCACTTTTCGACGTAAATTTATTTTTATGTATGTTTTTTTACTGGTCTACGTTTTGCTGTACATGATGGTAGAAATTTATGCTTCAACGTAAACTATATGAATTCACGTTTCGACATAAGGTTATTTTTTCTGAAATGACTCTGGTCAAATATAAAACTTTTCCATTCTTATTTTTACTTATGATATCAGTTGATCTACGATTCTGACGTAAATTTTGTTCGGAAATGGGTTGGATCAAATATAAAACATTTTAGTTCGACAGTAAAAATTCGAGTTAACTACGTTTTTTACGTAAATTGTGTTCGGATACAAATGAGTCGGCTCAATATAAAATGTTTTCATTCGATTGTGTAAACTTGAGTTATTGTACAGTTTCATACGGTTAACGCATCACATGACGTGCCGCCACCTATAAACAACTTAAGGGTCGCCGTCGCAACGCGCGGCCTACGGCAATCATCTAGTTATTTATTAAAACGTAAATAATATTCTTAATTAAATAAAATGGAAAAGTAGAGAATGAGGTGGAAAATGAGATGGAAGTTTAGAATGATTTATTTTTATAGAAAAAAATAAGTTTGAAATAGTTGTAGTTTAATTAGAATGTAATGACATGCTAATTTATGGAGTGGCTTTTGTTTCACCTATGTGATCAAAGATTCGATCCCACTTCTAACATTTATGGTTTGGTATCCGGGTGAAGATCGAATACGGGTGGCGCCGGTTCGAATCTGACGGGAGGCGAGGTTTTACCGAGTTCTACAACACTGTCGTGCCTTCGGGCGGGTGGGGCTCGGGTTTCCGCGCATCGGGAGAAGGCGGGGGCTGCTGGAGGTCAAGTAGTCGATTCTTGGGCACGGCGCCCCGCAAGGGTGGTTGCCATACAGTTATTCGCCGATAAAGAAAAAAACTAAAAATAAAACTAAAGTTTTTAATGTTTATCACATGTGTCGTAACTTTTGGATAATCACTATTTTTATGTAGCCTGAGAGAGAGGAAAAAAAAGTGGGGGCAGGGGTTGCACAAAACATGAATACAAAGGAGTAAGATTTGTTGATTTTCTGTGCACTTTAAACCTTAATAAATAAATAATACATATTTTAAATTTATTTTATTAACCTTATTCTGCTGTTTTCAATTAAAACAAAAGTTTGCATATGTAATTTTATAAGATTCGGAAAATTATGCATAGACATTAATTTGTCGCTACTAGTCCACTGTCTATTTTTTTTTATCGGCCAACAAATTGGAATCACTCACGTAACACTGAAGTATCATCGTGCCACCAATGTTACCACGCGATCATATTCCACCATCAAGTCACCAATTCAGGAGGAAACTCATAATTATGAGAAAATCCCCTTAAGTGTCATTCGAACCCAGGACCTTATGGTCCTTAAGTCTTATCTCACCATCAAGATGCCGCTGGGCTATAATTCCTTTGCCACTATCTCATCTATGATAACAAATTAACAATTGAAAGCGGATAACTGAATGATTGGTGTATTAAACGGCTAGTCTAATTTAAATGCATCATTTCTGTCAAATCTGGATCCACTTTTGCTTTGTCACTCATAGACTCATAGTTATCGGTCCAGACAACAATATTTATTTCAAAACCAATATAATTTCACATATGAAGCAAAGAAAAACATGAATAAATTTTGGGATGGTAACCAAAATGATCTGACCCAATCAGTTAGCTTGATTCATCTTACCTTTTTTTCAAAATCATTTAAAATACACGTGCATGTGACTATGTGAGTATGTGATCATGTAGAATTATTAGGTATACGAGTATATGGTAATATTACTGCAACATCATAAGTGACAAATCCTTAATACTATTTATCATGTTAGTTTTTTTGCTTTACAGTATTTGTCATTTACAGTTTTCTTTAATGATAGTTTATATGCTTATTGATATACTTGAGAAGTTACATAGCTTTGACTTATTTACAAGATCATAGTTTGAAGAGAAACCTAATTTTGCATTATTAAAATTTAAAAGCCAACTCATAAGACATAATCACATTTAATAATAAAAATGTATGTTAATTGTTTTTTTCATGAAAAAACTTGTTTAGATACAAACTAATGCTCACATGATTAACGAATTTAAGGGAAACTCATGTGGTAAAGAAAAAGTTGAGCTACCTATATTGATCAATATGTTTTCTTTAACGAAGAATAACGTTACTTTTTTACCCCAATAATCCTAACGTGTACACTCTTGTTTGGTTACTTTTTTACCACAATAATCCTAACGTGTACACTCTTGTTTAAGTTTGAACCTGAAGCCTCTCTTTTAAAATATTATTAAACACATGAGGATTGTAAGATGTCACCCGAAAGCTACAAAGCCTACAATCATGCGTCCAAACAAACTGATTAGCTGTTTGTGGCTATTTTATATTACACATCTGAGTTGTAAGCGACACAAAGAAAGAGACACCCTCTACCCCACCCCACCCCTACCCTATCCCCCACTCACCCCATTATTTCTTCTTGTTGTTGCAACAATCACTAGAAACTCTTTTTAAGTTGAAAGCTTAAAACCTCCTCTCACTGTGCGTTCAAGATCGGATTATCCGGATTTCGAAAAGGTTAGAAACCTAATAATTCTTCCTCTTCTTCCCAAGTTTTGCAAATTATTTTCCACAAAAAAAAGGTCAAAAATTTTTCCACTAACTTAATTATGATTGATTCTTTAATTTTATACTTCTGTTGCATATGTGATCTTATAAACTTTAATATTCGAAGTTGTGTTCTTTTTCAGTCATGTGCTTCAAGAAATTAATGAAACTTTTAACATTTGATGCGTTCATAAACTATATTCTGTATATATGTATCTTTCAAAAAATTCTTTTTGTCATGATAATTATCATAGTGAAGATGACATATGAATAAAACAAACCAAAAAAATATCTTGACTTTAATTCTCTCTTAAGGTTTTATGTTACATTGGAGCCATGCAATAATTAATTTCTAAATCTGTATATATTTAGCAGCACAAAGTTCATTAAAATATTTTGAGGATTGCAGAAGAAAAAAAATGGACAAGTTTGTTCAACCCTATGATAAAGAATGCATGAAAATGGCTATGTTAAAGCATGAAGAAATCTTCAAAGAACAGGTATAAATACATACATAAATACATATGTGAGTGAGTGAAAGTTTAAGATTGTTTCATTAATTTCTGATTATATATTTATATTTATATTGATTAGTTTTTATTATTTTATAAGGTATATGAACTTCATAGACTGTATCAAATCCAGAAGATGCTAATGAAGAACATACAAAGCAGTAGATCACATAACTATAAAGAAAACATATGCTTCAATAATTATCAAGAACAGAAGAATATGACTGATTTGGAACAGCCTGCAACAACTAAAGGTTATGATCATGTAACACAAGTATCAAACAATGATCAAGAAATTGAGGAAGACGATTGCGAAATCGAGCTCACTTTGGCCCCAACAAGTTTTAACCGGAGGAGGAACATGACTAACAAGCCCGAATCATCCGATTCTTTACGGGCCTTTTCGTCGTCTTCATCGGGCTCCAGTGATATAAAGAAAGTAGAGATGATTACAAGAGAGAATTCAAGTTTTATGAATGGGAACAGGAAAACCAACACTTCTTCAGATAGATCACTCAAACAACCTCCATGGATGTATCAAGTTCTAAGTTTAAACATGACTTGATAATAAAAGAAAAAAAAAAAAGAAAAGTGGAAATCAAGAAAATGCATGATCGGTATAGTTCAAGATCTTTTAGTTTCTAGGGTTTTACTTTTCTACTTATGAACTAGTTGTTTGTTTGTGTGATAATATTCTAGTTTTCTTTTCTCATTTTAGCTTTTAGTTTAATCCAGGAAAGTTACTAAAATAATCAAAGTTGAACGAGAACTTCAAAAGTAGAAGAAAAATTTAGCCGTTTACCAAAGTTATTACCAAAAGGACAGGCTGAGCCAGCACTTTATCACCAAAAGAGCGGGCTTAGCCAACACGTACTTTTCACCGATAGTGTAGGCTAAATCCTAGCCGGCGGAGCTAATATTGTAGCAGTTTTTGATTTGAGAAAATGAGGGGTACGTAATTACTTTGGTGAAGACTGAAGACTAAAATGCCATATCTATTTTTAAAACTTTTTGCCAATTTTGACTATATTAGCAATATTTCCATTAAGATATCTAGTGTCCATCTCATGCTACTATAACTTGTATACCTGGTGCATTAACACTTGTACATTGACTAAATTGGCCTTTTGCTATGATGGTTGTCTCTTTAATCTTTTGTGTGAAAAAAAAAAAGAACATTTCATATCTTTAGAAAAAAAAAGTGTCTTTTTTTGTAACTGAGTCCATCTTTATGATGTATGGTGATAAAGTGATATGATTTATAGCATGCGTTATCCGTAACAGATATTTTTGTCGAAGTGTTTACGTTTTTCTCGTATTATTGATGAAAGTAATTGATGATGCATGAATGGGACCCTAGCCCTACTCAAAACCACATCTCATGATGCAACTAACACAAGTACAAAAGATGTCACCAATGTAGATAAGTAGAATCTATAAGTTTCCAAAGGGCCAAAAATTTTGTTCAATTTGTGGATGGTTATAAATTGGTATATTTGTATGATTCTTATAAGATATTTTTCTAAAATTGTTTACCGTTTTATCAGTATCGGTTACATTACACGATAAAAGAAAACTATTTATGTGTTTCATAGTGTCTCATACTTGTTTTTTATATGTTATATTGTATCTGTAAAAAAAAACTTGAATTCATATTAATATTTATTCATTAATGTTTATCTAAACTTGTCCTTTATATTAAAGAGGCTTTGTTGAAAGCAAAATGTTATATTTAATGTATATAACAAACATAAAATTAACTAGGTGTATTCATGACCGCGCGTTGCGCGTTTGAGAAATCGAGGCTTAAATTTGGTATTTGTGGTGAAGCGAGATTCAAGATTCATAAACGGCTCTGAGAAAATCAATCAACCACACATCTACCATCGTTACAATGAATAGGTACAACTCACAAATTTATCAACACTTTAGACTGACTTTATAAAGTCAAACCAAGTTGGCGGATAATGAAAAGCACCCCAAGAAAAACAACTTTCATCATGGGAAAAACATTCCTAATTTTCTAAAGTCACACTAAGTTGGAGCATAGTGAAATCACAAAAAAAAAAAAAAAAAAAAAAAACAAAACAATCCAAGGGAATACATAAGTCTGGTGTTATTCAAACTTTGTATAAGTTCTCATTTTGTACAAAGTGTGAGATAAAGACCATTTGCAAGTTATAAGTTTGTACACAAATCATGGGTAGTAAAGGGTACAAAAATCTGGGCATCAACATTCAACTATTACAAACTAAATCGTTATCAAAATTGTACGACATTCAAAATTGAGCATTATCATTCAACTGCTAGTGGCTTGTGTGTTTTATGTATGTAGTTTTCACCTTAAGTGTTGTCAGAGCCATTGTTGTTAGCGTTGTTCCAATGTGTAGCTCAGGCTTGCTAAATCTATTTGGTGAGGTGGGCAGGTGGCGAACTCTTCCCATAGGGCAGTTGTTATGTCTTGGATGTTGTCAAGTGATGTGCCCACCCTATCCAGCAAAATTCAAAACAACATTAGCTTGGTAACTAATAATTACACTCTAAAATGCAAAAAAAAAACATTGTTTAGAAAATAAGATGCAATAAAAGCCTGGATATAAAGTATAAACAAACTCATGTAGGAGGCGGATATGAGAAATCCCGTCTGGAGAAGATGTGAGGAGGATATAAAGCAGGGGGAAGAGCAATGGACAGGTGTCCACCACCGCCTAAAGTAAGCAATGATAGAAGGCCAGACACACAAACCGCCCAAAACAACAAATCACATGATGACAGCACTGTATGTTCAATATAATCACTGTTCAAATACAGTTGATTATTAATTTTGTGTTGTCGGTTTACATATCATGTTAGAATGGTATTGCACATACCTGCAGTCTCTTAATAGTAGTGTGATATAAGGCTTTTCGTATTTGCTCGTCTTGCTTTCCAGTCCTTGCAAGTAGACCGATGTAATCTGTAAGACGAATATATATATTTTAAATATGTTAATAAACATGTACTCTCAAAATAAAATATCAACTCAAAAAAAAGATATGCCTCAAATATTAGTTTATGGCTTTCAAAGCCTTCTTATAAAGAAACCTTCACTACTTTAACATGATAAATACAACCCATTTACAACTTTTTAACAAAAAAGAATTATATTTCCCAGCCTATGATCCGCAATTTAACCATGAAATGTCATCAACTTAAGATGCTTACATTTACTAAAAAGATATGCAAGTCCATAATGTCGACATGAATGACTAAACCACCATGGAAAGTAGAATCAACATGCTACACAAAGTCTTCACCCATTGTGTTATCAATGTCAGCACAATGTATCACCCACTCCACCAGTAAACGAAATGTCGAAAGTCGAAGTTTCCTGACCACTGACATCATACATTGATTTTGATATGGAAAATCTCTAACCACAGAAATAAGAAATTTGAGTTGATGCCCCATGGTCAACTAATTTACACTAAACAAAGTAGATATTTACAGCTAATGACTAAAAATATAAATAGAAAAATGTATTCAGTCAGCCCACGTTGGCTTCACTTTATAATTTTTTTTATCTCTTAGGCCCAAACCCATTGCGACTCGCCGTTACACAACCTGCTCACAGCACGAGCCGCCCAGATTTCCACCTGTACCCATTGTAGATACAAATAGATATAGAGAGAACATATACCTGAGTGAACACGGGTCGCATGGCAGCAAGAAGTGGAAGCAGGGCAGAGCAGGCAGCTTTAGCATCCACACTCATCCCAGAGTTCCTTTCCTGCCATCATTTCAGAATTATAATCTGTTTTATACAGTGCAATATTTAAGAATCGATCTACACTCATGGCAAACAATGGCCAAATGAATGAGTGTCAGGTGAATAGGGCAAGTGTACTATTTTGGCAACAATTATATATTATTATTTTTCTTAGAACGGCTAACTCACATACCCAGTAGACTACTAAATCTACACCAATGTCCACCATAGGATTTTTGGCCTGCTTTTGAGTCGTACAGGTAACTTCCGAAACAGGTCAACCGTTGGGGCATCCCATAAAACTTTTTGTCAAAAAGAAAATCTAATTTTTTTATAAAGACAAGTGTGTCAAATATGATTATTTTAAATAAAATGATTTAGGATTCAAGCATTATAAAATTCACTTTGGGATGCTTATGAGCGGTTTCCTTTTAAGCTATTTTTTATTTTTCCCCATTTGACACGTTAATTGCATCCAATCGTAGTATTATTAGGTATCAAAGATTATCTGAACTCCTATTGATACAGTATAAACAAATGCAAATGACAGAACATAAACAATCACCAGAATAAAAAACCTTTGTACAAGTATCAAAGAGTTACCTCCCTGGAATGCTGAGTTTCCATTGCTTGCAATGGCTTAAGTGTCTTTTCATCTTCATGACTCAATGACCTAAATAGAGATGCTGAAGGAATATTGCGTAAAATACAAAGAAACCGCATAAAATAAGAACCAAGATCATTAGCTTCACGCCCACTTGCAACAACATGGGGCCCTTCTCCTTTTTGAGCATTTGCCAACAGTAATTCGAGTTGCTCAATACACATCCCACAAAGAGAACTTGAAGTAGCTGCTTTTGGCCATCTAAACTTCTCATCTAAGTCAAAGGAAGTCACTTCAGTCCCAAGAGAAGAAGAAAACAAACCCTGAACAGCCAAAAACTTCAAAATTTCTTTTTGAACACAAAATTTCTGCCAAAATCCCTGTCATACCCCCATCGCCAACATCTGAGACCATCGACTCGCGTCCGCTGGCGGCCAGATTCATTTGAATTCCCTATAGCATATCATTATTTCATTTTAAACTATTATAAAATCATATATTTAGCTTGAAAGAGCGTGCTCTCGAGCTAAATCTAAGTGAACTCTGAGTCAAGCGCTTTTTGGATGGCCATACCTGAAGTGAGTCATTCTTGTCAACATCATCAATATCCAGAATTGGTTCCTCAGATACATCTTCATCCTTATAAATAGGTTCAAAACATTAGTCAGTATAGCCTAAAAATGCAGAGAATAACAATGAAAGAAAAGATGATTAAACCGGTTCACGCATGGCTGCAATTTGCAAAGACGCTTCACACGGTTCCGTGATCCCGGATAGCGAATCCAACCTGTCCTTCATGTGAACCTATAAAAGAAATTGGGTACCCATGTCAATTGGTTGTCCAATCACCACCTGATTCCACCATGTATATAAGGCAGTGAATCACCATAAACAACCAGACGCCATGAAGAATCGGCCATGTTCACCGTAAAGATAAAACCCTCACATATGAGTCTCACAAATGTCTTTAAATATATTGTCCTAGGGTTTCGATTCAACTAAAAGCTATGAACATATTTTAACACTAAAGTATAATACACAATAGAAAGGCGAATCCAATAATGCAAACATTTTGTGATTCAAAACATAAATTAAACAGGGGTGAAAAAAATACAAGATCTTAGACCACGCATCAAAGATACACTGAGAGGCAGCAGTGACGCCAACAGCAGTCTGACATCTATCTCTGGTTGTCTACAAATACAATAAAAATATCACAAAAATAAGTCAAAAGAGTTAATTTTATCATTAAAAGCTAATATGGGTCTAATGTATGAGGGATTAATCTTTTTAATCTAAAACTCAGATGTGGATCGAAAACCAAGGAGGCAATTCATGCAGGTGTGGAGACGACTGTCTGTTAGCGGTGGTTATGGGTTCCATTCTCTTTCGCAAGCGGTTTTAGTGCTGGTTACTGGACGGTGGTGGATCTGTGGTTATCGTAGTCGGTGAGATCGGAGAACGTGATGGAAGTTAGCGGTGGTGATGGGTGTTGGGGTGAGAGAAAAATGTAGTGAGAGAAAGAGAGTTGAGAGGAAAACCAGAGGGGAAAGAGATGATGTTGGAATTAAGGTGAGAAAGTGATAGTGCTCGCAACACGTGTATTACTGGTAGATGACTCATCTGTGTATAACCCATAAAAACACCATTAATTACACAAATGCCATTATTTACTGTTTAAATCCTAAGCTAAATTATTATATTGTAATAATAATAGTTGGCGTAGAACGTTGGTCCTTGACTCCTTGTGTATTTAAGGAATTATGACTGTTTTACCAGCCATTCTTCAAATATCTGCAGTGAATCGAAGTTAATACTTTCTTGTATTACAAATAAAAAACAAGTTTTCGATACTAGTTAATAAAAAAAATTTGATCCAGGTAATTTAACCGATATCTAAGACTTTAATCTGTCCCTCTTGTATTTTATCATATTTCCAGAAGGGCAAAATGGTGAAACAGCTAACTACTAATGTTTTTATGTTTGGGAATACCTCATCTTCCATGTGTTTCCAGAAAGAAATAGAAAATAAAGCTTGAAGTCAATTATTGTTTCCCTTTTTTTTTAAATCATGGAAACATGTTGGGAGAGTTTCTTGTATACTAGATTGCTTTTGAATTAAGTACCTCAAATGGGAAAGCAAGAGGGGAAGAATCATATCCAAAGACAAAAAAAATGTATGTCATCTTTCAAGTACATATTCAATTCATTGGTTGATTGAGTTTTAAAAAGTATCATTGGAATCTCATTCGTAACAAATAATATTTAACAAAAAACTATCTTTTTATAGTTCATAAATGGACATACTTTAACATTGATTTGTCAGACTGATTGCTAACTTTATATTTAAAGTTGAAGGAAAGGTTATATTCTTCGATAGGAAGTTACAGGAAGAGCATTAGATAGACTCTAATTGAACTTATTCTAACGGCACTGTTATTGTCGCATCGAACTCTAGATAGACTCTTTTTATTTGGTTATGTTTTTTTTCCTCGACAGTGTGTTATATTGTTGAACAAAGAACAAATGATTTGGAAAGCCAAAATGTGCTATCTTTTGATCCTATAATAAAATCAAGTATAGATATTCAACTCCTCCTAAGAGAGTGAAAACTGAAAAGTCAACAAGATAAAAGTCCACTAAGCTCAAAGGGCTATTGAAGATTTAACATCTGCAAAAGAAGACACAAGGTCTGCTAAAGAGAAGATCTGTTGAAGCCTTGGCAGAGTTTAGATTCAACAGATGATGGTTATGCAAGGGCAGATGTTTAGATGATCAGAGGTTACAAACTCTTAGAATCATTTTGTTAAGGTTGTTAGCTGTCACTATCAAGGTGACGTTAGCAGTGATTAGTCAACAGAGGTTTTGTACTGTCTATGAATAGATTTGTCTAGTACAAGTTTAATCATCACTTTTCATAGACATTCTTTGTAAGAACAGTTGAGTGATCAGACTGAGGGGGAGTTGTATTTATATTTGTAAAATCTGTGATGATGAATATATTGAAAACTTCTTACATTGTTTGAATTACAGTCAATTGTGTTGCAATTCATTTATTTCTACTTCCTAACTATATTTTGTGATTCATTATATGTTTTATTTACTTCTCAGCATTCTCATTTGTTTTACTTTTTATAGAATAACTTAACTCTTAAGTTATACTTTTACTAAAATAAATTTCCATGTCAAAATATGTAATAAATATAAGTGAAAATAAAAATTCAATGTTAAGTTGATTGTTTTGTTAAATACGAATTTAGCATATATATATATATATATATTATATACAATCTATTAAAATATTTTTAAGGATAAGCATACCCAGCTTTACCTAATATTCTTGAAATATCACCAACCAAGTTGATGATTAATTATTTAATTTATTATTTATTGTTTCTCCAACATTACGGAGAGTTGCCCCCAAACTTTGTCTGCCACTATATCACAACCATTAGATTCCCCTTATATATGAGTGACACACCCTGTTCGATCTCTATATTTTATCTATGCAACCAAATTGTCTTTGTGAATATTTGTTGTTATTATAAGAACACATATAGTACAATAATCGACAATTAAAAGATTGTGAAAACACAATGTTGATATTATATTTTGAAAGTTGGTATTAGTGTGATAATCATTTTTAACTAATTGTTAAGTTATGCATGTTCAAATAAAACATAATTGTAAGGCCATATGTAGTGGCAGCCATGAAACGGTTTTAAAGGGGTATTTGGCGCTATTCGCGCCCAAACACCACTCTCTAGGGAGTCAAATATCAACTTTTGGTTGTGGGATGAAAAATTTAGCCGCGTGAAATTTCCTTTTTGAATGAGCCACTGAAATCACTGGAAAGTGAAGGGTGATGTGAAATTTGGCTCACCACTACACTTGCTCCAAAGAAATTCAAAAATTGAAATTAGCTATATAAGTATCTTTATTACATGTAAAAAATTAATTTCTACATGTATTATATATATTGTTTCAAAGAATTAAAGGCTAAACTGAAATTCGTATATGTTTATAAAATTATAAAAATATTATACATATGAAATTCGTCTTTTATTTGAAAACTCTAAAAATATCAATCAAAATTAAGTGATATATTATTTGATGGTGGGATAAGACTTAAGGACTATAAGGTCTTAGGTTCGAATCTCACAAGGGGTTTTGCCTCATAATTATGAGTTTCCTCCTAAATTGGTAATTTGGTGGTGGAATATAATCGCGTGGTAACATGATGGCACGATAATACTCTAATGATCCGTAACTGATTCCAATTGGCCATTAAAAAAAACTAACAGCTTTAAAGTTTAAACACATCGGTAAAATATCTCCAACTTTGTAATTTTAAAAAGAAAATGAATGATGATAGGCAGCATGCGCCACTGCTAGTTTGTCGCAGACGCTCATCTTTTTGCGTTTCATGTAACGTTTTAATTATTTTTTAATACTTTAATTGAATTTTTTTTTCTTTGAGAAAAGCTTTCACTCATTTCTAACTTTCCTTTCTCATTTGTTGGGTATGTTTGGCAAGGAGCTTTTAAGAGTTTCAAGCTTTAAGCTTTTAAGAAAAAACTCCTACTCAATAAAAAAACCTTATTTGGTTGAAGGAGCTGGAAGTTTTTAGGTTGGAGAAAAAGTTCTATAGTTAAAAGCTACTAGTAGTAGCTTTTAAGAAAAAACTCTACTAGCTACAAGTTTTTAATAAGTAAATAACACAAATACCCATTCTATTTTAAAAATAGAATAAAAACCTTTTTTACAAGCTTTTAATTATGCCCATTTTATACATTTTATTAAAAACTCCAGCTACTCTGCCAAACACCAAAATATATTTAAAAAGCTTCCAGCTGGGCTACCAGCCACCAACTAGTTTTGCCAAATAACCGCTAGTCTGCTACTATTGTTTTGTTGTTTCAGGATTCTACACAAACGCAATTCAGAAATTAGAAAAATAAAAGGTTTTATTTATGAACGAATCGAAAAAAAATAATAATAATTATACGGTTTGTAAATACCGTTTACCTATTTATTGATATTTACACTATGGGTACAATTTTTTTAGAAATCATTTAACCATTAGTACCTATGGTGCAGTGGAGTAATTTGTAAAATCAATTACATGGTTGGTACGTACGTGTGAGGTATTGATGTTGAAACACCTTTCTTAATATTGATACAAATAGTGTAATTTCCAATAAACAGGTATGTTGATACAATGATTACGAGATATGGAATAACAATGCCTTATTGATATAATATACACTTGCCTTAGGATAGTGACAAAGCTTAAACTTTTAGATGGTGGGGATCGAAAGTCACGTGATCCATTTTTTCTAAATTGGTGGGGCCGGACTTAAAATATATAAATATTTTTGAACAAAATCGTAGAAATTTACACTACTGAGCCAAAAAATCGATGGGGCTCGACCCCCCCCCCCCCCCCCCGGGGCCTCAATAAGCTTCGCCCATGCCCTAGAAAGGTCCAAGACCAAATGGTAAAGTTACACATGGTAAGTTCAAATTACAACTGGGTAAGTACAATGAAATACAAAGGGGAAGTAACTGAATACAACTGGAGAAGCAAGAGAAACGTGAAGGCTGCAAGTCTAAAGTAGGGTCTTGTATCCGGAGGTGTCTTTTGATGTACAATGAGGAGGTCATTGATAAAGGTGTGGCAACTGCTGGAAGGCAAGTGGTGGAAGGAGGTGGTAGTGGTGCTTAGATGCTTATAGAGAGAATGATATATAATTATACTTATATACAATTTGTAATATTTCTCCTTTTTTTTCTTTTCTTGGCAGTATTTTTTTTCAAATAAGAAAGGTAAAAAGACAATTATACTATCATGTGTTTTGCACATGATCTGATTTAACGAGAAAATTAATGGGTTAGGGTTAAAGGACAAATGTTGTAGTAGTCTGAAACATAAAGTACAAAATTAATCATTTTTAAAGACAACGGACATTGGTTGCAACTTGGTGTATAAACCTACAAGACAAAACATGTAATTTAGTCGATAATATATGATCAGAAGAAGGGGGAGGAAATTTATAAATTTAAGGGATAAAAAATATGGAAAATGATCAAAATGTCATTGATTTAACACTAGGATTTAACAGAGTTTGCAAATTGGATGGATTTAGCACTAGATTTCTAACCTTAGTGACTCATGTGTCAAAATTTCTTATTTTGGATAGATCTAGTAATATTAAACAAACCTCATGGACGAATTTGGCCATTTACTCTAATAATTAATGTCAAGTCCTTGCCCTTGGGGCCTGGGGTTTCCAAGGTCAAGTGCATGATTACAAGAGTGTATGGTGAAGTTAACACTAAGAGAAGTATTGTAATGAAAGTAAGAATAAGGGAAGTGGGAAGCAGAGGATAAAGCTAAGTACATGGTAAACAATGTTTTTAGAATCGAACCGGACATCGAATCGGACGGCTCACCGGGTCATCGGTCCGGCTCGATCAACGAGCCAGCAAAAAGCAAGAAAAAATCTATAACCGGTCCGACCAGCCGGTTCACCGGTCCAACACCAGTTCGCTTGCATAGCGGTCCAACCCTCCGACCCGGACTGGCCGAGGTCCTGGAACCCAGTCCGATTTTAAAAACCATGATGGTAAGTGCTTTGATTGGGTGTGTGTTTTCCAGCCTCCTAAGGTCGGGTATATATAATTCTCTTAATGCCATTCCTTCACTCTAGGCGGTTTCGTGCCTTTCCTAAAGGAGTCTCCCTGCAAGCTGTTTTCTCTTTTTTAGCGCATAGGTTCTCCCAGATGGTTCTAATCAAGTAAGCCTTTGACTTGCCTCTCCTGCCTATAAGCGACGACTCACTATGTCCATTTGCCTAAATAATTCGTCTTGTCTCTATCATAGGGTTTGACTTTACCATACTCTCTTGTAATCATACCCTTGACCTTGGAAACCATTAGGTAGGGTGTCCAATGAAAGAATTGAATAACGAATTTTTAATTTAATCAAATCGAAGTTTTTGAATCTTTATTCTTTTTAACAGAATTTGTATTCGATTCATATTCGCTTTAAAATTGATTTAATCGATTTGTATTAGAAACACGAATTCAAACAAACTCAATTTAATTTAAATTTATTTTAAATAATAAGTTATCTTACTTTATTTTCATAACTACTACAAACTAATTACTTTTAACATCAAAAATATTAAATTACAAAATTTATAAACTATCAATATGTCAAAAGGCCAAAATTATAATCATAACACCCGAATACAAATTTAAAGTAGCCACATTACTACATTATATAAAGTTCAAAATAATATAGGAGTAGTCTAAGATTCAAATTGGGACCGTCCACATTACAAGTTAATAAAGTACGAATGGTCCAACATTCAAAATGGAAACTTCCAAGGTTAACGAATTCAATGGTCCATTCCAAACAACAATTTTGAACTTAAGCTAAATGAACAAAATATACCATACTGTAAAATACGGAATGGTAAAAGTAGTAGAGCCTATGGTCTTTTAAAGTTTGGCCAAAATTTAAAAGGTTTTTTTTTTTTTTTTTTGTGTGTGTGTATAATATATATATGTATAAACTGAATTCGAATTTTGTAAAACCAAATTCGAACCTTAAAAATCAAATTCAAATGGAGTCGAATTTTGAATTTTTTAAATCTGAATCGAATTTTGAACACCCCTGTCACTAACCAAAGGCTGACAGAGAGTAGTTTAACAAACCACATTCAATTCCAAAAGTCGTGTATAGCACATACAAGAATTATTTAGAAAAGCTGTATTTATGAGCCAACTCGGAATGATATTAGTATTTTGTTGAATCTTTTGAAAAGATTCAACAAAAAACAAGGAAAAAACAATGGTCCATCATCTTGATATGTTTAAATTGCACAACCATAACTTCTCTATGTTGATTTATGTATCTATTTTGATGTTTCTCTATTGCATTTGGATATATATATATATATATATATATATATATATATATATATATATATATATATATATATATATATATATATATATATATATATATATATTTATGTTCTGAATATTGCGTTTTATGTAATGGTTTGGTTTGATTAACTTTTAAAATATCAAAGGTAACAAAATTTATAAAAGGGCAATAGATACATACCCAGATTCGACTCTAGCTTTTGGTACTAATGACACTAGATGACTTAAAATTATAGTACGCTCTTAATCGTTAACGTTATTTAAACCTAAGATGCTAGAAAGTTAACACAAAAATACCCGTCACTAACCACCATAACTCATACGCTTTATTTGATTAACGACACCGGTTAAGTTAAAAAGAAAAAAAAAACCTTATTTCACGGTGTTGACCCACATGCTATCTACAGGCGTGTGTTGAACTCGCTTGTACACTTTCAATCTCGAGCTGAAGCTGGTTCAACTCGGCTCGTTGAACAGCCCTAACCCAAATTGAATGAGAACGTGGCTGGACCATAAGGACTGGCTCATGGGAGTAAACTCTCAGACTTCTTTTTTTCCTAATTTGTAGTGAGATTTACAGAAGTTTAAATCTCAATGTGATTAAAAAAAACATCGAATAGACGATGAATAAGCAACAAAAATTTAATCGAATTCTTCTTCGTTCCTTAGCCATTTTGTTGCCACCCATTTCTGGCCTTTGATTACAGGGCAGCTCCCATGAAGTGATGTCTGCAATCAGAAACCATTACACTTTATTAAATTGCACTTCAATGACTTCATTTTAGAGCTCACAAAGAAAATAACAAGTCAACAGAATAGCTAAACCTCTGGTAACCATAAATAACTTACCGGGTCAATAGTACCATTCGGGTATAAGGAATAAAACAAAAGCCCGTCACCCTTCCGTGGCTTTACTTTCAAACCAATACACTTTCTGAAATCATAATTTGAAGCCGTATTTTCACCATTCTGAAAATCAGGGAAATGGAACGAATCAAAAACCGATAAATCCGGATACATGCACAGGATTTGACATGGTGATGGGGATCAGTTAAAGTATTTAAATAAATAATCCTGAAACTTACCTCAAATGGAAACATGGTTTCTCCACCTTCTTCAACATCAGATAAATATAGCAAGAAAGAGGCAATCTGTAAGCAAATTAAATTGAAGTTATAATTAATAACGAGAGTCTAAAATTAAGAAACTGTAGAACATGTATTTGCATAGGTAGAAGGTTATCAGAAAATTCTTAAGCAAAAAAGGACAGAAATGTTATCATTCTGTGTTTTAAAAAGCACGAGTCAAGTGCACCCAGGGTCAGGGTCCAGAGGTGGCACGCTTCTTGCACATGCGGGTCAAAACTGGTCAAAATTAGGGTCTGGAAAAAACTGATATGTAAAAGGACCAGAAGAATGAAAAGATTATGAATTGTTTACTTGATGAAGAAGGCTTGTATGTTAAAGAAAGAAAGAGATGCGGTTTTTGGTTGTATGTAAAGCTTATTTGGTTGTACATAGAGCAACGCCTCGCTCGTTGGCTTTCAGGACCAAAACACCTAAAGAGCGCGTCACGCTTTTTTAAACCAAGATATCATTGGTAGTGATTATTATACATATAGCAAACTTTCAATGATACGCTTCCTGACCTTTAATGATATGTATATTTTTCATTTGTAATTACATTAACTTCTTGTGTGGTACCGTGGTGTGCCTAAACAAGTATTTTCTTGTTTTGTTTTTTTGTGTTTGCAATACGGCAGATGACACAGGTGTAGAATCGCTAGGCCGATTTTGACCAGATTTCACCATTGTAAACCGCCTACTGACTAATTGACTGATTAGCTGAAAATTACTCGGCGAACAACCGACTAGCGATTAATTGGCAACTAATAGGAGGCTAGGCGGGATTTTAACAACCATGGATTTAAGAGCTACCAATTAATGATGCATAAAGACAAAAAGTTCATATACACATGTAGGCATATAGAAATATGGTTTAGTAAGTCATGTACCCGTTGGCTCTTCTGCGGACCATACTCGGTAGGGTTGAAAGCATCATAATGTGAATTATATCTTTGCCCAATCTCATACCTTAGAACATTGAATGCCTGAAAAATAGTGACATTCTTACATCAAACTACAATTACCACATAGACAATAACCAGTAATTCACATATCCGGAGGTAAACAGCAGAAGAAAGCATATTCTAAGGATCACAAAACGTCAATAACTGGTGAGTTTTAACAAGATTAAACCCGATTTGCAAGTTATTGAGATGGTAATGGAAGAATACCTCTCCATGACTTCTGGGGATCATTGTAGCCCGTTCTATTTTCTTCTCAACTTGATGCAAGATCCCTGTTTTGTCTTCAGATGCACTTATGAACATGCCAGAACTGATTCATTTATAAAAAGATAAAAGAATAAGAAAGTTGAGTGTATATGGCATCTATAATATAATCTCTCTAACTTGCTAATCTAGCTTTTCTCAAGACAATTTATGAATATTGTTATATTAATACCTTGTTCTAATCCCCTTGGTATTTTCAGCTGTTTCTCCCTTACGTAAAGCCAAGGTTGAAGGCGCAAGTTTCACCTTCGCCATCTTGATTATACTTTCACATTGTTCCGCTGTCGCAAAACCCGGAAAGTATAGTGCCCGAGGCGTCCAGCTTAATACCTAATAACCACATTAGTCACACAACACAACCACTTACCAAAAAACCTATTCATCACAAAACCTCAAACAACCCATGTTTGAAACACAAGTTCACCGTTAGAACTAATCTTGTCAATACTCAAAAGTTGGAGGATGTAAATGGTTTATTTTATTATAGGAGGAAGATTATGATTTATATTAGTTTAGTTTTATTATTATTTGGTCTCCTAATTCCAGTCTAAGTAGATTTCTTGGACATCAAAGATTGTTTAGTATAAATAGGGATTATATGATTAGGTTTTATGCTATGTTGTCAAAAGCGCGCCTAGGTGCAGCGAGGCGCACCAAGTGGGCTGCGCCCTGTGAGGCGCACGCCTAGGCACTGAGGCACACTATTTCAGGCTGATTTCCGGCCAATTTCAGGCTAAAAGTTGCCTAAACCTCTAAAACATCCTAAATGAGCTATGAACAAGTCCTAAACAACCCTAAAACATCCTAAAGTAGCCATAAACAAGCCTAAAACATCTCTAAAATCCCTAAAAAATGTATTTTATACTATGCGCCTAATTATAAAAAGCCCTCGTTTTTTATGCGCCTTGCGCCTAGGCTCCGTACTCGGCCTATGCGCCTTGAGTGCGCCTAGGCGCTTTGACAACTTTGGCTTTGTGTACCTTCAAGTTTAATCAAATAGTTTCTTTTTCTTAAATCCATTGTATTGTATGATTATTAAGTCGAAGAAGGCCTGGTTTCCAGCATTCACAGTTTCACACCCATTTTCATCCTCTACCCTAACCCAGGGGCGAATCTAGCAAACTTGAGGGTGTGCGGTGTGCCCGTGTGGCCATACTAACCCTTAACTTTTTTCCCAAAGTTCAAAGGTAATTTATTTATTTTTTTCTCGTTTTATGTATAGGATACCCCTGATTAGAGGTTGTCTAGCACAAAAGGGACAAAATTTGATTTTTAAGTTAGGGTTTAGTTACTAATTTTAGTAAATGTGTATTCAATTGTACTAACAGAAAAAGATTACATTGTATGAAAGTGCGGAAAAAATATATATATTTCTCTCGGATCCGCCGCTGCTCAAACGAAAAGAGTGAAAATCAAAAGTTTTAACCTAAACCTATATGTTCACTCATATACCATAATATGACTAGATAAATTAACAAACACCAATTCCCCAAATCAATCAAAATATATCATATTCATATACCTGAAAAGGAATAGTGGTGAAAGAATCATCACCGGAATCGCCTCGAGGCAACGGATCATATTCATACTCTTTCTCCTTAAGAACCCTAGGTCTAGAACTCAAACTATAATCATTCTCAACCTGTCAATCATTACACTTACAATAATCAAATCAAATCACAGTCCAGTACCAGTAAAACATTATAAGCATTTAATATATAAATTAAAAGTAAAATAAAGAAAGAAACCTGTTGAGATAATAAAGAGGAACCAAAGAAGCCAATAAAGAAGAAGAAGATGCATAAGAGGAAGACAGCAGGTAGGCCGAGAGTAGACCAACTGCTGCTGGTGATGCTGGTTTTTCCTCTGGGTTTCATGTTTTCTGGTGATCGGATCGATTGAAACGAATTAAAGTCAAAAGTGTATAGTATAGTGAAGAATTTAAGTGGATGATTTAGGATTAATAATAATAATGATAAGAAGAATAATAATAAAATTAATGAGGGGATGGGTGTAGGCGGGAATTGGAGGTGTGAATGGAGGAAAAAACAGGGAGAGGAATTGTGTGTACGGATGGAGGCTGGATTTTAGGCTTTTTGTGGGGAAGGAGAGATTGGGAGTTTGGCCTTTGGTTGACCCGACCCGGATGGAAGAAAACTAGCGGAATACGGAATACAATCGTGTTTTTTTGAACTGTCAACAAATTGGAATCACTCACGGAACACTGGAATATCATCGTGCCACCAGTGTTGCCACGCGATCATATTCCACCGCTAAGTTCACCAATTCAGGAGGAAACTCATAATTATGAGAAAACCCCCTTTGTGATATGATTCGAACCCAGGACTTTATGGCCCCTAAGTCTTATCCCACCACTAAGATACCACTAGGCTATAATGCCTTGGGTGGAATACAATCGTGTATTCGTACGATTTAGTTTATTTATTTCCTGTAGATCTGCCAAATGCAACTCAAATTGTTAATTCTGGGTAAATATGGGTAAGTTTTACCAGGCACCGGGTAAGACTATAGGGAGTGGAGGGGGGAAAGATGGGGGTGAAAGGGGGAAGTGACATGTGGCATTTAATTTATATTTTTTAATTTAAATCACTTAATTAAAAACTAAAATAAAATTCATAATAATTAATAATAAAATTAAATAAAAACCTAGAAAATAAAAAAACATAAAAAATAAACATAAAAAAACCGAAAAAAATAAAACCCTAGAAATAAAAAATAACTTAATATTATATTTATTTCATAATCTCACGCTTCATTTGTAGCGTCATCTCTAACTCTGGACCGTGTAGATGATCGGTGTTCATAGCGAAAAATTTCATATCTTCGCGCTTTTCGCGATGTTCTTTCATACTCAACTTTTTTTCAAAGGCTTCGCGAATGGATTTTTTCTCCTCGAGCCTTTGTTGTTGAATCATGTTGAATTGGACGATGTTGGCATTTAAGTCGGCCAAGTCACCGCTGTAAGCACATTTGCCCGATCCCGAGCCCGAACCAGAGGACCTTTGCGCCCTCTTTTAAGACTTGTCTCGACCGGGTGGACGACTCAAATCCTCGTCGAAGTCGTCATCATCCAAGTTAACTGCATCCAAATCTTCACGTTCACCCGAACAATTATGAGATGAATTTGTTTTTGTCTTTTTTGACGAATTGGAAGCAGAGGGCACGTCCGCCCATTTTGAATGGTTTTTCGCGATCTCCCAACAATGCAAAAACTTGAAGTCCATGCCCTTCTCATCGCGAAAAGCTTTTAGCGCATTAGCTAGGTAGTCGCCGTCCGTTTCACCGCTTCTTGGATAATTTCTAGCGTGATAATAATGGCCCTTGAAGGCATTCATCGCCCTGTTTATCTCCGTCCACTTGGACGAGAGACTATCGTTATATCGATATAGCTCTCGATCCATCAACTTATGGAACGCGTTGTTTATGTTGTCCCAAAAGTCGGCTTTGTGGCGATTATTTCCTACACAAAAAGAAAATGAAAAAATCTGTTAGTCATATATAATGTTCAAAAAAATATATAATGTCTAAAAAAATATAATGTCTAAAAAAATATAATGTCGAAAAAAATATATAATGTCTAAAAAAAATATTACAAATACCTTGAATCGAGTTTTCCGACTCGCTTATCCAAGCTTGCGTTATGGCAACCTCTTCGGCGGTTGTCCACTTTTGAGGTTGGCGGCGTTCAACGCTTTCTCCTCCGCCGTCTTCTTTTTGTGAGTTCTTTTACCGGTTTGTTTTTTACCGGACGATGATCCCACAACATTTTCTTCTTGTGTTGCGGGTATGGTATCCGGTGGCGTTAAAGGAGTGAGTTGTTGTGAAGAAAAATTAGGAACGAGGGAATCATTAAATGGAAATTTAGGATAAATCTGCCCACTAAGATAACCCGCGTAACCCGTGTAGTCGGGACAAGGTGATGGAATGGGTGGACGGGTTGGTACTGGACGAACCGGTGGCGTATTCGGATTCGGGATGTAGTTGAATGGGTTGTTTGGGTCAAAGTCTCTGTTGTATGGGTTCATTTTTTTAAAAATTGTATGAAGAAATGTATAAAATTTGGTGAAGAAGTGTATAAAATTTGAGAATATGAGAGGTTGTGGTGAAGTGTAGTAGGTGGTTTTTTAATAAAATGGGGTTATATATAAAGGTTATTTTTTTTACCGTTAAAACCAACGGTTATATTTGAATTTTTTTTTCAACGGTCAACAAACTCATCATCCAATCCCACCTTGCCACGTGTGCTTCCCCCCCCCCCCCTCCCCCACGCCGAGCTTCTTCTCCCCGCCCTCTCTTCCGGCCCAGCCCTCCACGCCCCCATGGGGCGGTGTTCCCGCCGGTGAAGCCTTCCCGCCCCACTCCGTGTACTCTTACCGGTCTGCTGTTCGGACCAGTTGAACCAGTTGAATCGAATTTAAGAACCGAATATTATATATACAATGTTGAAAAAGAAGATGTATAAATGTACCATACATTTTAAAATCAACTTTTGTCTTTTTCAACTTGTTTGTGATTATCCATACTCATCCCAATATTTGTTTTTTCTTTAAACAACTTCGTCAAAACACCAACCTTCTTCTTTGTAGAGTTAATTGCTAATTTAGTCTGTAAGGTTTGTCAAAAATTGTCACTTTCATCCAAATCTTTTTTATGTCATTTTAGTCCCTGTGGTTTTATTTTTTTTATTTTAGTCCCCGTGGTTCATTTTTTTGTCATTTTAGTCCCTGTGGACTAACAAGATTTAGATGAAAGTGACATTTTTTTGACAAACCCGGGGGAATAAAATGACAAAAAAAATGAAAACACAGGGACTAAATTGATAAAAATAAAAAGATTTGGATGAAAGTAGCAATTTTTTAACAAACTTCAGGGACTAAATTGGCAATTAACTCCTTCTTTGTATGTTAATAATTGACATACAAAGATAAATAAACATAAACATGATCTAACTGCTATCGACTAAAAATATTATAGAATAGTAACTTTTCATATTTTCGGATTGCTTTCACTACTCATATATAATTTAAGTATCTATTTTATTAATCACCACATAAAAGAGTCGTTTTTTTTTTCTTTTTTTTGTAGCACTATAGTACTCGTTGAAAATATAATAAAACGCTCGTTAATTTGGTGTATTTTTTATCAAAAAAATGTCGTATAAAAAAATTATTAATGTTCAAAAATCGTGAGGAAAAGTGCATGTGCCATGCACATGAGAGAGATAAAATAAATTTTTTTTAATTTTCACAATATGTCACATGACACACTTAATGGGAGAGAATGACCTCAATGAATGTCATGTTATCATTAGTGCTTTCCTTTATATATAATTTTTTTAACTGCATATTTCATAAAAACAAACAGGCACACCACCTCCTAACAAGCCGCTAGTAGGCAGCAACACTACAACCACAAGAAGACAACAAAAAGAAACAAGAGACAAACAACTAGAAATCAAATTTCCTTTATCCCAAGTAATTCCAGGCGCTTTGACCTATTGCTGACCCAAAGATATGCCATCGCCTTAACCTCGCACATGATCTTGTCTATGCTAGTGGCTTCATTAGAAAAAATATACCTGTTCCTAGCACGCCATATACTTCAAGCAGCTACCAGGATGACGACTTGGATGGCTTTTCTCTTGATTGCTTGATCTGACACAATCGTATGCACGTGAAAAAGGTCTTTTAACAAAAATTCAAACACCGACGGGATGTTACACCATCTACTAATTCCTTCCCAAATCGAAGCTGCCACAAAACACCCGGTAAAAATATGATCCACGGATTCCGCATTCGACCAACAAAGACAACAGATATTCGACCCATTACACACATTCCTCTTCACTAACTCATCTAGAGTTGAAATTTTGTATCTAAGTGTCCTCCATCCGAAGGTGTTTATTTTCATGGGAAACCATGATTTCCACTGAAACACCAAATCGGAACAAGTGTTGTTAATCTTATGGATCCAATTCTTTATAGAAGCAACCGAAAAAACCCCAGAGTTGTCCCATACCCACCTCAAAATATCTTGCCTTCCTTTAAAAACAAAAGAGTATAATTTAGACAATAAATCAAACAGCTCTCCAAGCTCCTACCCAGCAGTTACCGGAACTCTCCGGTTCCAATCAAGCGAATGCGCTGGCCCATTGATAGTTCTAACCTGCTCCACTACTGATACCCCTTTTTTGACCTCCAACTGAAATAAACTTGGATATATTATTTAAGTGGTTGGTCGTCCAGCCATGGATCAATCGAAAATCGGGTTCTAGACCCATCACCTATCTCACTTTTGAATAACTTTTTAAACTTCAAATCCTGCGAATCGATGTAGTCTTTGTCACACCACGCCAATGGCGGAAACACGTGGCGCAACGCTCGAAAGTATATCAAAGTCAAGATTAACACAAACTATATTTAATTAGAAAAGAATCAATTTATTAAGATGTCGAAAAAGAGAATCACATTTCCAATATTACATAAAACGACGAACATTAAGTTTCAATGTGGGGTATTTCCGTTTGTTCCAACCCTTTGGTAACAATTGATGAAACCCCGACAAGTATCCGCATCCCGAATTCCACCGCACTAACCCATATCTATTCAGCACTTAGTTACCTGAAAGATATGTTTAAAAAGACGCCAATATATAAAATATTGGTGAGTTCACAGGTTTTAGTTTCATAACAACAACATTTTCACAACCATCGGCTCGACTCACTTTACCGTATAATTATTTTCCCATTAAATAATTATACTAGGATCTTGTCGATCGATATTTCGTTTTTACAACATGTGCGAAGCCTGCACAACCTGTGGCCTTTGTAAGGAGTAGCTAGCTCCTACAAAACTATGATGATGAGCAATCCCCTGAGTCCCATAACCAAACCAAGACTAATAAATATGCCCCGCAATCACCAGTTGTTTCTCGGCAAATAACGACTTAGTTCAGAATACGTGCACCCCAGGCATACGCCGATGCATAATCGACGCTATCGATTAGGGGTGGGCCTTGTCAGGCACCAATAGTACTATCCAAATATTCCTTCGGTTTCATTTCCCTGAATTAATGGTTACAGTAGCGAGGACTCAACCCCGAGTGGCGAACATACAACAAAACTCAAGTACTCATCATGCCACTAATCACATTTTAACCTTTGAAAACATTTCAACATGTGATAACTTTTGACAAACATATCTTTCCCCCAATTAAAACAGTAAAATGGGGCCGTGAAACTCACCTGAATTATAGCGTGCAATCAAATAGCAGAGAATAGCAAGTCCGTGGTCAAGCACCTACGAACGTCCTAGTGCGTGTAAGTCACTAAGTCTATAGCGTGTGTTTTTCCGGCAAGTTGTACACCCAACTCCCAACACCACCATTTACATATAATTCCCCGTTTAATTAAACATATGTCCTAGGTCCGTTGGTGATGGATTACCCTTTTTCTTACAAGCTATATATTATTCTTGTTAATATTTCTTTAACTTGTATATTATTATCCTCGATTCGACTTCACCTAACGTATAATTATTTTCCCATTCAAATAATTATACTTAAGATCGCATCGTTCGATATAATATATTCTTAACACTCGACCCGACTCACTTTGCCGCATATTTATTTTCCCATTCAAATAAATATGCTAAGGTCTTGCCGTTCGGTAGTATATTCTTAACGCCCGGCTCGACTCACCATGCCGTATATTTATTTTCCCATTCAAATAAATATACTAGGATCTCGTCGGTTCGGCATACACATATGTATATACATATTTTCTCTACTCATCTCGGTTTTCCTTCCCACATATCTACTTTCCCATTAAGTAGATATACTAGAATTTCGCCGAGACGAGCATATGTATATATAAACGTGTAATTTTTCTTGTTAAGTCCATACGTTTGTTTAACGTCTTGATCATTTACGTTATGTTTTCTCCCACGAATAATTTCTCCAACACTTAGGAAAGTGTTATATAATTTTCACCAATGTTATATATATTTTACTTCCTAAAATATATATTTTCTTATCTTGCCGCAATGGCATTTTTCTCTTGTTTGCTCGTTTATTATTCGTTATCATGTCTAAGTCCGATATCTTAACTTGTATAGTTAATTTTTCCAAGTTTTTCCCCAATATGTGTTTTATAGAAATATTATTCATATTTCTAACTCCTAACACATATTACTTGGAGGGTTCAAAAATACTTTTATATTTTTAACACAACTTGACAACTTATATACCAAAAATGTTCCAACACCTTTATATTCCCATTTATATAAAACTGTTCATTTTTATATAAGTTTTTCCCAAGTTTTAATTTGTCTAGTATTTTTATAAAAACTCTTGTTTTTATAATAATCCTTATGTTTAGAAAAGTCCGTATTTTTATAAAATTCCTTTTTATAAAAATACACTTTTATACCAAATACATAAGTGTGTTTTACTAGTATTTATCAAATCAACCTTGGAAAATTTATCATTTACACTTTTGACACCAAACTTTCCATAGTTGCATTTTTAGACTTAAGTTTCTAAAATATCCATTTTAGTCCCTCAACTTTTAAAGTTACAACATCAATCCCTTAACTTACAAAAGTTGTATTTTTCCATACTATCTTTCAAGATTAGCATTTTTCTCCCAAATTAGTGGACTTTAAAGGATCATCTTTTTAATGTTGGATTATTTTCACATCTTACCACTTTTAATAGTCTTATATTCCAATAATAAGGCTACTAATATGTGTGATTAGTGTATTTTGTCCATCATGTCCAATTTGTATTTTCCAAGTGTGTAGACTTTAATAATGTAAAAATTGCATAACTTATTTTCTTACAAGATCAACATTATAACAAGTCTTAGATGTTTATGTTAGGATGATTAAAACTAATTTTAAGCTCATTCAAGTTCTATTAACAAGTTACACTCAAATCACCATTTTGCTCAAGTCTTTATGAACTAAATAAAAACTACAAAAATTACTACACATACTCATCACCATTCGGCCCATACACATGCCTACTAAGCACCATTTTTAGTCTTTAAAGTCTTATGTTTTATTAAGAAAAGCTTATTCAAGTTCATCCCTTGTACAACTTGCTTTAAGCTAATAAACATAAACTTTTTAAAGATAAAACAAGATCAAGAATACTTACAACTAGCACAAGGCTAGGGAAGCTTTCAATGCTTGCTTTTGATGGTGATTAGTGTGTTCCTCCTATGTGATTTAGTTCCTAGCTTGAGATACACCAAAGGGTCTTGGATGATGGATGTTTAGGAAGGAAATTTGAGTGTTTAAGACTTGAAGATGAAGGGTGTGTGTGTGTTGCAAGTCCACGGCCAAAGGAAGAGAAAGAAGAAGTGTTTTTGCTTTGTGGATCAAGTATTCTCACATGTGTTTTTATAACTCATTCAAATCTTCCAAAGATTATATGTAATCTCTCTTGGATTTAAAATCCCTTAAATAATGGATGCACTTGTACCAAATGAAATCTTGGGAGGATTTAGATGGTGTATGTGCCGTGAGTTTATAAAGAAAAGAGGAGAGTTCATGATTTATTAAGGACAAGCAATCTTATACAATTATCATCTCATATCTTCACCATGCCTTAAAAGTACTAAACAAATCTTGATGGATTGCCCCTTTTTTTATGTTTGGCCGTGAGTTTTTGGGAAGCAAAAGAATGGATTGTTTCCATTTTCAAAGGACATCATATATTATATAAAAATCATGACATATAATCTACCATGCCTTCTATGATCTTCACTAGATCATTAGTACACCAAAAGAAAGATTATGGTATGGTGAGGGGGTGGGGCCGGTTCTAGAGGGTCATGGGGTGGGGTCCACAACACAAAATATTTGCAACAATATGTTAAGTTTAATCTTTTAACGTTCGGGTATTTTTTCGGACTTTATTCGCGTGTTATTTGGACTTTAAAAATGCCTCTAATAACCCTTAAACATAGCCTAGTTTAAGTGTTGGTTGATTATTTAGGCTCTTGCCGGGTGAAATTATAAGTTATACGCGTACCGGGTGCGGTACGCGCACTTTATTCGTTACCGGGAGATTTGTGTGGAAAGTTTTCACTTATGGTTTTGGAGTTCCAAAACACAATATATTTTGTGAAAATACCCCTTTATTTTGTATCCTGGGTGTCCGGGATCCTTTTTGTTTATCTAATTTTTACCGGGTAATCACCAACGTCCGTTCCGGACAAGTTTATTCGCACGCGATTTCGCCGTGCTTCAACATTAAACATGTGCATTCCTATGCATCTTATGGGGAATTTGCTATTCTCTAAGGCTAAATTAATCCAATTAATTTAAATATGCACTTAAACCGTTAATTACATATACTAATTACGTACGGAATCACATCGATTTTTACCGGATGTTACAGTCTTCGAGTCTAGCAATAGTTGACCAAATGCCTACTCAACACCTTATTATGTGGCATCACCGGGTGTGATCTAGGAGTAAAATGCATGGCATCAATTACCCTTTTCCATAACTCATTGTCTAAGCAGTTAATGCGGTGGGAAATCGAATATCGGTCAAGGTCCGATATTTGATATATAGGTTATTGCGGTGGGATATCGGCGGGATATCGGTAATTTTAATATCATGTAGAATTTTAATATTTATATATTAACATAATATAAAACCTAAACATAGTCATATATAATACTAAATTACTAATAGTAATATCAAAAGTGAAGACTCCAAAGTGTCACTATATGAAATTTTATCTATATATAACCTAAAACATAATAATATATAATACTTACAGATTTGATGGCAGTCACAGACGAATGGTAGAAGAGGAAGGAGGGACATATCTGTCCATTTTAGGGTTTTGGAAGTGTTTTTGGGTAGTCGGGCTCTTAATATTTATGGGCTTATTCCAAAAAAATGATTATTATTGGCTTTTATTGTAATTTGGCCTATAAAAAAGCAAAACCTGAAAATGCGGCGCTATAACCGATATATGAGAATCAAAATATCGGTGGGATATCGGCAAATATCACCGATAATATCGGTACCGATATTTGCCACCGATATTTGACACCGAATATCGGTGAGGGTCCGATAACCAATATCCCACTGATATCCCACCGATATCCCACCGATATTGACTGCTTAGCTCATTGTCTTCCGTTTTATACCTCCACCACCACCTAGCCAAAAGCAAGAGATTAGAAAGTTTAAGTAGGCACAATCCCAGACCACCATTATCTTTTTTAGTAGTGATTTGGTCCCAAGCAACCCAACACATTTTATCCTTATCGTTGTTACTCCCTCAAAAGAACCACCTTCTCTTAGCCTCCAACATCTTAATCACCTTGAGCTGAGCTCTATACAAGGAGAAAAAGTATCTAGGAAGGCTTTCCAAAACTGATTTCATCAGAGTCAACTGTCTGCCGATAGAAAGAACATTGGCCTTCCAACTAGCAAGACGACTATTAAAGATATCAATGACCGGTTGCCAACTAGCAACCCGGTTCATGTTAGCTCCGACTTTCAACCCCAAATATGAGAAGGGCGCTGATCCAGCCCTACACTTAAGGACATTCACCATAGAATTTAGCTCCGGATCTAAAACTCCAAATACCAAATAAAGATGATTTTTGAAAGTTAATCCGTAGACCCGAAACAAGGTTGAAACACCTAATAAACCTCACCAAATTTTTTGCATTGTCCTCCGACCATTCCTCCACCATCATTGCATCATTCGCGATTTTAGGCTTTTGTGGGGAAGGAGAGATTAGGGGTTTGGAGTTTGATTGACCCGACCCGGATGGAAGAAAACTAGCGGAATACGGAAGACCGGTGTTTTCAGAATAGGGGTTATAATAAAACCCCCTAGTTATATTTCCACCCCTAGAGCGTCTCGCTATGGCCAAAGCGAGGCACTTGGCTTTCTTTTAAACGAACATCAGTACGAGGTGCAAGAAAAACTGAAAATTAAGATCCGAAGCGCCTCGTTATGGCCAAAGCGAGGCGCTTTGGATCAGGGGTTTATTTTGGGGTTTTTTTTTTGGTGTTTTGAAGTGTTTTTTTTTTTTTTTAATATAGTTATTGTAAACAAAATTAAAAAACTTAAAAAACAAAGTAATAACCACCAACTTGCATCGACTTGAGATATGAGTTTTATTAACTTAAATCTCTATGATCCATGATATCCACTAACCCTAGCGACAACGAGATCCATAATTCGAACTAAATATTCGTTGGATGAAGGCCTTCTATTCCCATCGTTCTTCTTGTGTGACAACTTTTTTTCTCTTTTCTCTGTGTCCTTTTCGGCGCCACTTTACAGTTCACTCGGCTACGCAACTGCCAAGCAACCTATTCCACTACTAAACCACAACCAACTACTATTGTTGAACAGTAGTCACTTGTATATGTCAATCCAGCTGCCGCACAACAAGTCTCTGCCAAGAATCCCCTATCAAACCGCAACATTTTGCTACCAACAACAGCTTTGTGCTACCACTCCATAGCCAGCTTCCATTGTTTTGCAGCTACAGGTCCCCTCTCCGTTACACCCCAGGTCACTCATGCTCGAGCTAGTATCTTTAATCCTCGTCATGTTGAAAATCTAGATCACTTTGCCACTAACAGTCTTCATCTTGCCCTTTTTGCTTTATGATTTGCATGGCTAGATAAAACACTTGGGATCTTCTACCACAATCACATTTGTATAATGTTGTGGGGCTTCTAAATGCGCTTTGCGTACTAAGTTTCACTCAAATGGCTCTTCGAATGACTAAAAGTTTATTCTTGTGGCTCAAGATTTCACTCAAATTTAACGTTTGGCTTACTCTCACATACTTAGCTACAGTAGTGCATTTGGGATATCTACCACTAAACCAAAGAAACGAGAAATGTTGTATCTCCTCCAGCATCGTCATGTTATTTTAATGGTTTGAAGATAAATTATTATTACGCCTTTTCCAAATGCATCACCAAGTCGAAAAAATAATGGATCCAATTACTTCTTTCTTGGTCGACGGAAGACCCAAGCTATCGAACCACTCCAACCTGATATTAAAATTGTGTTTTTATACGGTTATCTTACTCAAACTGCTTATGGTCATTATGTTTAATCTGTGTGATTTTGCATGGTAATCTTGTATATAATATAGTCATATAGGGTTTTGTAAGCAAGATTTTTTTATTGTTGTAACTTTAAACTAGATTAATAGTTTTTTTTCTCTAGCAACTATTAGAATAGTAAAAACAATATAATCAGGGCCGGCTATGGCCCAAGTCGAGGAGGCCAACTGACTTGGGCCCATTTTTATTGGGGGCACAATTTTTTTTATAAAATTCCTATATATATTTGTGTGTATTTTTTTAAATAGAGAACTCATTTACACTTAAAAGTTGGACTCAATAATAATCACTTTAAAACTTAAAAAATTAAATACTCAAGAGCCCAGCCCAATACCTATTTAACCTAGGGCATACTTGGATAAACTTATCTATATTATCTATATTACATTATAAAGAGGGAGCAATGGGTAAAAAGGTCCAAAATGTCAAAGTTAAGGTGACAACTTAAAAGTCACAAGTGTAATTCTCTAAACTTGACCACTTTTCTTCCTTTTTTGCCCTTGTCAATGCATTAAGATGCTTGTACCATGTGATGCATTAAGATGCTTGTACCATGTGCTTTTAACAATTTTGACATCAATATTGTGCATTTAACACTAATCAAAATAATGATTCAACCCATTATTACACTTTAACTCACATAATTATGGCCACTGATTATTGGATGAACTCCCGTATATTGAATGTGAATGATGAATGATTGAGACAAAACCATTCAGTGAATCAATTGTATAGACCCCATCATGTTCCTCATTGTTGAAACTGTTCATTAATGCCCTAACCATACGTTTAATGGCGCCTTCTCATAAATTGTTGCCTTCACCCATCCCTTAGATTTTGGACTTAGATTCTCCTCTATATGCACCACCGTTCTCCGCCTCCATTTGGCCGGAGTTTTCCACGATCTCCTCTGCACTTCTCTAATTTCATCCAAGGTACAATACTGGTTTCGTTTTTAATTGACATTTATGTATTTGATAAAGTACCAAGCATACATCCAACTACAAAATTTGTTGATTAATTAATGGTTCACTTTCTTATCTTTTGATTTTTTATTTTGTTCGGTATCTTTAAGTTTGTTCAGTTTTGCCTTTTGTTTTGTTCACTTTTCTTATGTGATAAGAAATCAATAGGAAGTGTTTTATACATCCCAGAATGAACATATATATGTACAAGTCATATTTGATCATTTGAAATGGCCTGGCATAGAAAATTTGAAATCATATATGAATGATTTACTACAAAGTAAAGGAATATTCATTTAGGTTAAAGAAGAGGCCTAAATGGGTTGTTAGTAATGATGAGGATTCACGAGTGTCTAGACATGATATATATGATCAACAAGTTTATTTAAATATTTAAAGATTTATTTTAATCTATTCTGCTACTAGGTGGATTCAAACTTTCAATGGTTTAAAAAGCTACCATTTCATTCTGTGTATTTTTAAATCTGCTTTCAATCAATTTAAAAGAGCTGTTTGCTGGCTCTTTCTCTCGTTTTAATTAGTTAGAATGTGTGATGGCTGCATCCCAAACCGACCGCATTAATGTACTGTGCGCTTTTAATTGAAGATTACCTGTACGCATTAGACGGCCTCGTGATGTTGGAAACCATCCAAACCTGGGTTTGGTTTAGCCGATGCAACTGACCTCACCGGCATCCTAACCACCATCATTCAGCTTGCATCGGCTCAACACAAAACTTAAATTTGGTCAGTACTTGTATGATGGCTGCATCCCAAACCGGCCGCCACTAATGCGCTGGTTACTCCCAAATAAAAACGACCCCGAATACATGAGCTTCCATGATGACCCACAAATGTATTTTCTTTCCGCTTTATGGTTCTGCTGGCAAATTTCATTGACACATTTCTATGATATGTGTCCTCTCCTTCCATTATCATCTCTCTTTACACATCTAATATGTGTCTCGCACCTTCTCTTTTCTAACTCTAAATCAGCAGAGCTACAAAAATGGTTCAAAAATAATGAATTCGATTTTTTTTTTGTTGAACATCAATAAACGACTGTGGACATAAAATTTTTAAAACCATCCTATTGTTAACTTTGGTTTTGTTGTCACATTTGGTTTGGAGGGCTCCATTGGGTGTGGTTAATTGTGTTCGGTTTCAAGTGCTCTATATATAATTACCTTAGTTTTTGTTTTATAAATAATACAAAACTGAACAAATGGTTATTTGTTTGGGTAGGTTTGGGTTGGGTTGGGTTAGTTAGTGTCTTTGTAATATGCAAATATCTGATGGCATAATCACTTCATTCATCAAATGATTTGATGGCATTATCATTTCACTATCCAAATTGGCATTATCAGTTCGTAAATTTAATACTTTTGGCGTAGATTATCTACTGCACAAGTTTAAGCTGGAGTGCAGATGGAAGCACAAAGCACTTATACTGATGGAGTTGTAAATGCCTCGATTTCGGGCGAACAACAAAATGGACATGGTGCTTGTATTCACTACTATAATCTTATGGGATATCTTTTTGCCACAGTTTGTCAATTTCTTATTGTAATGTCTTAAATTAGTTTCATTAGGCATACATATGGAAACAATTAACAAGTCATTTATATAGATAATAAGCTCATTTAGACTTGCGAGCTTACTTGAGGTTGATAAGTGAGCCCGGTCTCTTTTATTGGACGGGCTTACCAAATATCTTGATATGGGAATATGAAGTGAATGGGATGAAAAAAAATGAGGTTGAAACTTTTAACAAGAGAGCTAAAGGGAAAGCGGTATCTGATTCAACCAACTATAGAGGTAGCATAGACAATGTTGTACTGGATTGTTTTTTCTCTTTTAAGTGACTAATTATTAATTTTCTTGAAACGGTTATTAGGTTTCTTGTGAAGTAAGGAAGTTCTGGACACCTTCCATGTCTCGGATGAGTTGGGTAGCAATTCCGTAGGAGCATATGTGATTTCTATGGCCTAAGTGTATGATAATGTTAGTATATTTTTAATTAAAAAATGTTAATTTCTCTTTCATAACATCTTAGAAAATTTTCAATGTAGCTTCTTTTTGCAATGCACATTACATGCAAGTGATGTCCTGATTGTGGAGATTATGTAGAAAGATGCTTGTCTTGTTGTCATAAGAGAACAAGAAAAACCATGTTGTGGTGGAATGTAAGGTTATAAATTTGAAATATTCTCTCCTTTGGTTATAACTAGAAGTGGAAAGTGTGCGTTCGTACCAGCCGCAATGCGTTAGGTTTTTAAAACATGTCAAACCCCTATGACCTATTTAAAGAAATAGGTTAAACCGTTAACATGATTTTAAGTATGTCTATGTTTTTGTTGGTGGTTTCAATTCTTATCAAGACATCATAATGAGACAATTTTATTTTGTGGAAACAATCAACCGGTAGTGGTTTAACATAGACAATTTTATGTCTATGTTGAACATGACTAACTCATTGCTTGTGGAACAAACTATATGAAAACAAGTTATAGAACTTACTAGGAGTTGAATTCGACTATTTTTAACTCTATAAATGCACCCGCAACAACGTGCGGGCCTTCCCACTAGTAACTTATTACTTATCTTCTTTTCCAAAATGTCACACATTCCTAACTTATAACTTAACTTTTTTTCCACCTTATTCAAATCTAAAAAGTCATTCAAATCATTATCCAAACACTTTTAAAATAACTTATGTCTTTTTGGAAAAGTCATAAGTCATAAATAGGTGGAAATAGGGCGAGCCAAACACCCTCCTAATAAATAAAAAAATAAAAAAAGGCATCGATATTTTATTCATACGATGGAAAAAATAATAAAAAATGTCGATATTATATTCAGATGGTGGCATCTGCAAAAGACGAACATCGAGAGTCGAAATTCCAAATTGCAATTTGTGAGTTGAATGTTTAATTGTTTATCATCATCTAGATTGTAATTTTATTTTAAATTTAATATTTAAAATTTCAATTTTTTTCTAGCAACTTTAAGATTTCAGTTATAAAAATCGCCTTTATGTTTTTTTTATAACTTTCGGTGTAGCATATTTACTTTGCTGGGTACTTAGGTTTTGTGTATTTATATGTTTGTCGCTCGATTGATGAACTATTATTGCAATTAGATGTCTTGTTGTGCCTTAAAATTGGGTGTAATTACTTAATTAGGTAATTTTTACAAATATATAATTGGGGGTTTTGTTGAAGTAGCCGTAATTGAGCCCTAATATTAATTGTTAATTGTTTGTTATAGCTTTAAATTTGGATTTAGTTTAGATTATTTAATTCGTTAAAGCCTAAGGGGCATATTTTTTAATGGCTCGGATAGGGTACATAAATACTCGGAGACGCCTCTGAATATAATATATTGTTTATCTTAATAAAAATAATAGAGATATGCAGAATTTTCCATCGCATGATTAAGCTAGTGCGAGTCTACATTGATCATGTGTCGTGATTAATATTATAATGTCTCCTAGATTTGCGTTGTCTATAGTGTTAAGTTCATGATTAATAAATTAGATGCAATATCTAAGTACAAATTAATTTATGTTATCATGGCTTACAAGTGATTATTTTTAAATAAAGATAATAATACCAATAGTATTTCTTTTAACGAACAATGACTAGAATTTTCGATTATGTTACAAGCAGTTTCTAACATAAAACAATTCAAAAAAACTTTTTGAGGGGATTGATTTTCATATACAGAAAAATAACGCGAGTATATGTTAATATCATTTTCTCACTTACCACCACCAACATCCATCACTAAAGGTGCACAAATAGGACATCGGTTCCGGGTTAAAAGAGGTTACGAGTATGACCAACAAGATAAAAAATTCGGGTATGTAATTGTGTATTGGCGAGATGAAGTGATGATGTTTTTTGGTTTCCGTTTTGAGTTTTTTTTTAGTTTTGACCGGTTAAGGTAAGAATATAATCAAGTTGGACCCGATTCCAAATCACAAAGTATGGAACTCTGTATATACTCAGCGGGTAGGATTAGTGTATGACTAGGTTTTCTAATACCCGGTTGCGCGTTTTTGTCTTTTCGGATAAAGGTTAAAACACGGTTTTTGTGCACCTCTATCAATCAGTCAATCACTAAGCTTCGTACCAAATGTGTCTATCTATGGCATACAAGATTCAGCCCATCCCCTGTCCCTCTGAATGAATTAATAGTAGTGACTGACTGAGGGGTTGTTTGGTTGATTAAGTGCTGAATCATTAAGAGCTCTGAATGGTTAAGAGGTCTGAATGGTTAAGTGCTGAATCATTAAGTTGGACCTCTTAATGGTTAGTTTTCTTGTCCCACATTGGTATGAAAGTTTCATTAAGGTTCAGCCTAGTTCAGTGCTTAATGATTCAGCAACATCTCAAGTCTTAATGATTCAGCCTTAACCATTCCATTCAGAGGCTGAAACAAACGCGCTGAATGTTGAATCATTCAGCACTGAATGGTTAAGAGCCTCATTAAGAGGCTATCAAACAGCCCCTGACTGATTTATAAATGCTTAATCTTCAGCCCAGCATTCAGCCCCAAAGACTTATCAGCCCTCATCAGCCCAACTTGTTAATAACTGACCCAAAAGATTTATCAGCCCAACTTGTTTTAGTTTTAATCTTGTCCGAATACCTAAATTTAATTTATTAATTAACCTTATAAATTAATTTGAGTAATGTTGTTTTCTTTTTAATTAAAAAAAAACTTACAAGCTATGTGAATACATGATTACATAACATAATGTCATTCATATATGCATTGTATTTAGTAACAAGTATAATGTTACGTGGTTATGTAATAATACGTAATTACATAATATGCATTTTATTCATAAACAAGTATAACGTTACGGGATTTTGTACTAGTACGTAATTACATTATATGCATTTTATTCTGAAACAAGCATGACGTTATATGATTTAGTACAGTACGTAATCACATAACAATATGTGATTGTATTATTATGTGATTATATGATTTTGAATACCCACTACGTGATTATGTACTGGTAACATAATCATGTAAAGTTACAAAACAACGTAAGGTAATACAAAAATACACATAGCTTGCAAAGTAAATTTTTTTATAATTTAATAAAACTCTAACATTATCCTACTCAAATTAAAGAGAATGAAATGCTTATTAATATGGTGTAATTTATTTAAAAAAATATTAATGTATGAAAAAGTTATAGGCGTTTGAAAATCGTGAGTAAAGTGGATTTATAAGCTAACAATATTAGATGTTTCTATCATACCATTGGCTTTGAATGTCACATACACTTTGTATGAATTAGATATCTCGCTCGCTCCCTCTCTATATGTGTGTGTGGATAGACACACACTATAATAGTTCACTTATTTGAATAGTAAATGGGTATTTTTGTATGGCGTCACAATTTACGTTGTTATGGACTGATTCGAGATGGTCAATCTCCCAAGATAAATAGCCTTTTCTAGTAGGCAAACACTCCCAAGAAACAAGATAGAGAACAAGAAAACATCTTATGCCAATTTTCTACATAATTCATTAATAATCTTGCAATGCCTTTTATAGGCTTACATTAAAAATAACCGAAAGGAAGTTAACAAGAACATGGACTAGACCACTAAACAATATGGAAAATAACTAACTTGAAACATATAAAAAATTATAGCAACTAGTATGCATGGAGACATGTACGTGGGTTAATAATATGGTGTAGTGGGTATGGAGTAGTTTAGCATGTATCATACGTCCTTTGTCTCGAAACACGAGGCTTAAGACTAATTCTGTTTATAATGCCATAGAACTATCTGGATATGATTAAGGTTTAAAGAATGGGATACGGGTCATTTTAACCCACAACCCTCGTTTTTCTTATTTGTAAATGTAAGGTTTAATATACCAAATCCAATGTGAATACTCTTAACCAATGTTTTAAGAACCGGATCAGATGTCGAATTAGTATCCTTACCAATCCACTGGTCAAATCGGTTCGACCGGATATAAGTACCGGTTGACATCCTAAATAATATAAAAGGTAAAATGGGAATACTTTAATTAAAATCCGTTTCCACCCCCTCAAAATCTCAGTCATGCCATCAAGTTCCCGGTCCAAACTCCCGGTTCTCATCCCAACTGTCCAACACCCTAAATCAGACCGTCTTAGGTTCTGGTTCCTGATCCGACTGGCTTGTTCAGTCCAGTTTTTAACATTGCCCTTAAGTAAATGAGTAAACCTTGAAAATGAATGAAATAAAAAGGTTCTAACATTTCCAACTTTTGACTAAACAAATAACATAAAACCTTATAAATTATTTTATAGTTTAGTAACACTAATAGATTTACTTGCATTCGAAATCTCTCATATCTATCATCTAAATTGTCATCTTTATAACTGTATTTTAGGTTATTATAAATTAAAACTCAAATGATATATAAATGCCACACATTGTTAGTTAAAAAAACAATACCAAGTAAATTTCATAAATAGCAAAAAACGTAAATGACACACATTTTCTTAAAGCAAATTGCCCAAAAGGTTCAGAAAACATAAGAGAATATGCAAATGCCATTGTTAGATCACATGAAATCCACTTTGTGGTGTGTGGTGTACACGAAATACAATTAATACTAGGTTATAGTTATAGAAACAGGCTGGTTACAATGTAGTAATAACTAAATGACAAAAGAAAAGGAAAGAATTAAACATATATAGGGGTCATTTTCACCTTCACAAGCGTCCCATGATACCACATTAAAGACAGGCTTCTTTACAACCTCTCCAAACGAATAATTATTTTTTAAAATAAGATTATATTTTAATAGATAACTACGTGTTTTTAGATTAATCGTGACTTTTTTGTTCAATAAGTGGTCAACACCAAAAAGTAGATACTTTATTTCGTAATTTCGTAATGATTTTTAAATACACAAAAGAGAAAAGAACTATTTTTTTTATCGGCGTAGTTCACCTGGGTAAGTCATTGCCAACGAACGTATCCACCCCGGTTCGATCCCTCGTGTATGCAGGCTTTTCAACCCCTCACCCTAAGGCTTCGCACGTTTTGCATACCCCGTGTCGCGAACTCGAGACCTCCCGGGCTGGAACCCCACTAATATGGGTAAACCTTCCTAGCTCCGTTGCAACCACTAGACTACAAAGAGACTTACGCTATGGGTGTGGTCAATGTCGAAGCTTAGTGAGGCTAGCTAATGCCCTGACCCCTTTGGCTCGGTAATGTAAATTTTCTTAGTTTTATATAAAATTTTTGTATTGTTTGAGTCCGGTCCTCACCGATTTGAAAAAAATTGGGTCTCGTGATTTTCGACCCCCACCATCCAAAAGTTCAAGCTTCGCCATTGGGTGTGATTTCCCTTTCCCCTTATTAATCTTAGCGTCACTCTCTCATTCCCTTTCCCATAAACAATAGTGTGATTCCCCCCTTCCCCATTTCATTTTTTTAAAAGGGTGCAACAGTCAAATAATGACGTTCACATTTGAACGGGGAGGAGAGGGAGATTTCCCCGATTACACCGAATCAACATAATATATGAGTTTTACGGTTTTATGACTTTAAGTTCTTGAATGGTTGTTATTAAAGCACAATCATTAATAATTTAATAAAAAAATTAATCCATGTTTTTATAAATAAGATTTTGTATAAATCACATTGTTGGTTCTCTAAGAGAAAAAGTTTTCTATTAAAGATCATGTTCCAAGAAACAAGCAAACCAAACCACGATATTTGGTATTGTGTTGTCTCCGGAACACTATATTATTATCTATTATATTACGTCTACTCTAATGTGCTAAATTGTTTCCGTTCTTATTTCTTCATCCATGAATATCAGCGGCATTAGCATGACAAAATGTTAGTGGTTTTCAGTATCTAACTATCACTCCTCTAGACGGTGCATTTTTCATCAAAGACTTGCAACGCATCATCAAACTTCCAAGCACTTTGGGTATTAACATGTCTTGACATGTATCTTAGAAGAATACTCACACGACCTCTTTATTAGATCCACTACTAGAAAAAAGCCCTTTCTTGACATGCATTGCGTGTCAAGAAAGGGGTCTGATGACAGGGAAAACAATGTCAAGGATGGCGGTGTCATAAATTTAACATGACATATTTTCGCGTGTCATCTGTTTATGACACACATTTATGACAGCATGTATTGACACGCGTTATGACACTTTTTAATGACACATTTTTATGACAGTTTTTAACGACACATTTTATGACAGAATTTTATGACGTTCTTTGCGTGTCATAAATTTTTAATCTAAAAAAAATTCCTATAAAATTACATATTTACCCTCCTTGATTTATTGTCATCTTATTATATGCAAAATAATTAGCAAATTAATAAAAAAACATCATTTCATTATATAATCCATATTTATCTAATTACAAACTAATCCGAGACAACGTTTAACGTTTACAAAAATATATTGTATCGACACTACATTGCCTTCAAACAAGTTTCGTTCATTTGAAAATAAATGCCGCGGCATAGCCTAACCATTCTTCGCATACGACATCCAACGCATTCATGTCTAATTCTCTTGAGACTGAACTCACGAGTCTTACGGAGCTTGAAGTAACCCGAAACATGATTTGTATATGACCTCAAGTTAACAGAATATATAAATAAAAATAAAATATGATGCACAGATAAATAATTACAAGTGCTCACGCATACCTGGACAAGTTGATTATGCACAGCATCATGACAAAATAAAGTTTGTATTTGAGAACAAAAGCCTTCAATCTTAGTTTCCTGTAGCTCATCTTCTACATTCAATGCTAATTAATATTCGAGTCTCACTAATGAAACTAACAACCAAAAATGTGTCATACATATCATCTGTGGCTGATCTTAGTGACCACAGTCCTTTGATACCTTGTAGTTCCACAGACGCCTTAGAAAGGTAAATTGGCGTAAGATAAAAAATCATAACTTAATATACAACCAATGAAACAAAAAAAAGGCCAGCACATACCTGTTCGTTTATCCCAATCTCGTTTCTAACAATGCAAAGAAAACCATCTTTATATGCTCCTGAGCAAGTAACTTAATATTCGAGTGCGACTGGTCCAGCAACAACTCCGATCTTGAAACCTTTGGCGAGGTATGGCCCGCCGAAATAAATTTTGTGCACAGATGATGGATTGATTCCTTGGTCAATATGGCGTACATGCAAATAATCACTACTCCTTTAGCCAATTCAGCTATTAAAACAATGATATATGTAACAAGCTTAACATCATAAATCAACACCAATCTCAGTTACATAGATGCCTAGTCACTGTGATACTTAAAATCCAAGAAAAATCTTCATCAATGACACAGATTCTCTGAACCGAACAGAACCAACAGATCCATTGCAGATCAATTAGACAATAGAAAGTCAAACCTATACTACAAGACTCCAAATCTATACTACAAGACTCCAAATCAAGTACACAACAAGAACCACAAACTTCATTGATATTTAAACTTAAAAGCAGCGTTTTAGTAAAAACACTTTGGTGCATCAGTGCATGACTATAACTATAGATAGAGAGAGAAATATCGGTAAATATTTGCTGACTCAAAAGCACTCAAGATTCTTTAAAAGCATTTATAAATAAACATAAGCTCAACAGATCAGCCATTTAGTCTTATTGTAGAAGATAATAAGAGCTAAACACTAAGGATCATAGTCTCTTAACTCTAGTTACAGGTTTAACCGATTCAAGTAAATATGAGAAGACTAAAAAATGTTAATAGTATCATGGTTCGCTTCCATAATCTATTTAAGCTGAATCTAGTACAAAGATCACTTGAACTATAAATCGTTAATAAGATAAAAAGACAACATTAGTTGGCTAGACAAAGTGCAAGTTAGGTAAAGGATTTGTGAATGAAAAAAAAAAAGCGTACTGATTTTGAAACCGTACGTTGGCGAGAAAACTGTCCCGTTTCTGGCTCCGTAGTATTGTTTTTTTTCTTTGGAGACTAACCTTAAAAACAGAGCAAATAAACAGGTAGCCAACTTTAATCCAAATTCAATTTTGGGTAACTAACTTTGTTTGCCCTCAAAACTTTCATAACTTTGATTTCGGTTTCTGGGCATCACATCAACGCCACAACAGTGTTATGCCAGAAAATTTTCATACTTAAAAGTTTTTCGCACATTCCCTACTAAATCTAAAAAATTTGAACTTGGAAAATTAAAAAAAAAATCTTATTAGATCTAATGGTTTTTGTTATATTTTATTTAGAAGTCATAAAAATAAAAGTTATTGAATGACAAATACAAATTTACCTTTCCTGAAAGAGAGTCCACCAACAATCCTTCTGGGTTGTCTCCGACAATTATAAGAACCTTGCCATCGGGGCTGATAGAAGTATGTTGCATATGTAGACCACAAATCGAGTTACATTACGGCCCAAATGTTACTTTACATTTACAGGCCTTTGTTATAAATGACGCAGTCACAATGCATAAACAGGACTTTGTTATACTGTCACGATTCGGGTGAAGGAGAGTTTTTCTTACGATTTGGGTGACGATCGATATTTAACATGTATGTTCAACATAAAGAAAAGAATTAAAACAAATGAATAACAAAATGCGGTAACTAGTGACAAAAACCTGCATTTTCATTCCATCTTCGGCTACCCAAAAATAGTCAGGTATTCGTGCAAGATGGCGCTTATATGCATCCCCATTTGGATCCTCCACCCAGGTTGCAATCAAGCATAAAACCTTGTGAAATTATTTTTTTCTTGTTAAAATTAGGACAACTGAAATACGCTTATGTTTTTTATGGTAACATATTAAATACCTTTTCCACACATACAATGCAAAGATATCTACTGCTTAGATCTTCATAGTGAACATGCTCCATTGCAGCTTTCAAAGCCTTTTCTCGTAATTTCGAAAAAGGCCAACGTGTTAAAATTGGTTCACCAACGTGATGAAGAACATCCCATACCATATCCTGAACAAAAGGATGTGGATAGTAGAGATCTTCCTCAAACACATAGTCACCACATGATATATGTTGTGTTAGTATAAAACGAGAAATTAATCTGATCATTTTCAGGATAATTTAAAGAACCTTTGCACACGTATTTTCAGTCAAAGGGGCCGCCCAGGCGCTACGAGCCCCTGTTTCTAGGCGCGTACTTTGGACATTAAAATCCAGTAAAGTTACTGGTTAACAAAATCATGAAATAAAATCCAGTTCGTTTGAGTACTTGGCCCTTTCATTTGAGTCAGCCGGTTTTGCCGGTTGATGTTGGAACCAACGAACCGTTCAATATTTATATCAAAATTGTTCAATATCGCACAAACCACAAAAAAACCTCATACTGTAAATCATATTATCAAACTCCTACATATCCATTAGCCTATATCAATTCCACTAGAAATAGAATAAATAAAATCCAATTCTCTTAAAATCCACAGACAAAATAACTCAAATTCATGCAGGCCAAAACCAAATACAAAAGCTCAACAAAACTAAATAGCATCTCTAGTCACCACCATAACTTTATACCTTACTAGCATAGACACAACACCACAATCTCATAAGAAACACAACTCCAACATCACATCACATCACATCATTGTACAACACACTGGCCCAATTACAATCTCCAGGCAAGGTACCTGGGAATGAAAAGGTATTGTTCGATAATTATTCTGAATGGTTCATTTGAATGACAATAAGTTATAATCTCAACCCTTGAACAGGACTATTGGATCAAACTTAAAGATAGATACCAACTGTTCTTAATCTTCTTATCCTAACATAACTCAATAATAACATAAACATCAATATTATGCGTACATTGGTGATGCGAATATGAACAAATACTACATTAATATAAAAAACCGTCTAGAAAGACTAATCATAAAGTTGTCATCTGCATCCCAATTCAACTAACGACTCGCATTTTTCATGTTTCTATAGCTCCCGCAAGATGACAGAAAAGATCCCCATTCCCGACAATAACAGTATCTGATTTCCCAGGCATACATACCTCATTATGGAACAGAACAGAACAGAGTACTAAAACTGATAGCTCAATCTTAAGCTGCTTATACCTTTCTTTCATCAATTAAAAATAAAACTATTCAAGCTCATTCAAACATTCAGTTCAGTTCAATTGCTTTCACACACAAACATACAATATATATTACATAATAATTAATTACACAGAATAAACAAAAGCTTAACTTGAACCCTACTCAATCACCATCAAGTAAAGCTTAACAGAAACAAAACAAAACAAAATAACAAAAGAAATTATACTTTATGTTTTTCAGACCTTGAATTCTTTGAGTGGTTTGTTTCAGCCCTAATTCTTCGACACTTTATTTTTCAGCCCTAATTCTCCAAATGGTTTGTTGAAGAGGAGATACATGTTTGTTCTTCGAATGGTTTATTTTTCAGTTTGTAAACTTTCGTTTAAGCATATCAGGGGAATGGGGTTAGGGTTTGTTGTTCGAATGGTTTGTTGGTTTGTTGATGAGCATTTCAGGGGAATGAGGTTAGGGTTTGAAGTTCTGATGTTTTTGTTTAGACTTTGTTAAAGAAATGGGGTTAGGGTTGAAGTATCTGATTGTTTTGAAGAAGATCGAGCATTTGTTAGAAGAGAGAGGGAGCTAGGTTTCATGGCGGGAGGATTTAAGATTTTGGTGACAGAAAATAATGACACTCATGTTCCTTTAGTGTCATGTATTTTAAATTTTTGACGGAAAACTCTTGACACGCAGAGAAAAACGTCAAGAATTTATTAGTTTTTTTAATGATGACACTTTTTTTATGACATACACGTTTTTATGTCATTAAATTAGTGTATGTCATTAAATGTGTGTCATTGAAGGGTTATTTTGTAGTAGTGATCGAACACCCCCACCCCATTTGATGCCTTCATGTGTGAGTTATTATGATACATTGGATTGTATGGTTAGGTTGGTTTGGGTTTTGGGTCAGGATGGGTTTGGGTTAGAATGGGTGTGGGTCAAGATGGGTAAATTAAAAAAATAGGTTAGGATGGGTTGGGTCAGGATGGGTTTGGGCCTGCATGGTTTGGATTAGGATAAGCTCACATCAAAATAGATTAAAATAACAATAAAAAATTAAAAATTTAAAAAGTAAAAAAAAAAATTTAATAAAAAACAAAAAAAAATTAAAATAAAATCTTAAGGGATCCGAAATATTTCATTTCGAACCGGGCCGGTTAACAACCCGGACTGTTTCGACTCGATTGACCCGTTATCGATCTCGACCGTGGCCGTTAACGACCCGGACTATTTCGACCCGACCGGAACCGTTAGCGACCCGAACCGTTTCGACCTGACCGTATCCGTTAGTGACCAGGACCGTTTCGACCCGGTCAGCCACGTTAGTGACCGGAATCTCTTCGACCCGGCCGGGCCCGTTTGCGATCCAGGCCGTTTCGACCCGATCTGGCTCGTCAACAACCGCGCCCGTTAGCGACCCGGACCATTTCGAACCGGCCGGGCCCGGTAGTGACCCAGACCGTTTCGACCCAGCCGGGCCCGGTAGCGACACGAACTGTTTCGACCAGACCAGGCCCGGAAACGACCCAGACCATTTCAGCCTGACCCGTCCCGTAGCGACCCGGACTGTTTTGTTCCAGCCAGGCCGTTTCAACCTGACTCGTCCCGTAGTGACCCGGACCATTTCGACCGGACCGGGCCCGGTAGCGAGCTGGACCGTTTAGACCCGACTGGGCCCGGTAACGACCCAAACCATTTCAACCTGACTCGTCCCGTAGCGACCCGGACTGTTTCGACCTAGCCGGGCCAGGTAGCGACCCGGACCGTTTCTACCCGACCGGGCCCGGTAACGACCCAAACTGTTTCAACCTGACTCGTCCCGTAGTGAACCGGACTGTTTCGACAGGACTGGGCCCTGTGGCGACCCGGACCGTTTCTACCCGAACGGGCCCGGTAACGATCCAGACCGTTTCAAATTGACCCGTCCCGTAGCGACCCAGACCGTTTCGACCCGAACGGGCCCGGTAGCGACCCGGACCAATTCGACCCGACCGGGCCCGGTAACGACCCAAACTGTTTCAACCTGACTTGTCCTGTAGTGAACCGGACTGTTTCGACCGGACTGGGCCCTGTGGCGACCCGGACCGTTTCTACCCGAACGGGCCCGGTAACGACCCAGACCGTTTCAACCTGACTCGTCCCGTAGTGACCCAGACCATTTTGACCGGGCCCGGTAGCGACCCGGACCGTTTCGACCTGACTGGGCCCGGTAAAGACCCAAACAATTTCAACCTGACCCGTCCCGTAGTGAACCAGACTGTTTCGATCGGACCGGGCCTGTGGCGACCCGGAACGTTTCTACCCGACCGGGCCCGGTAACGACCCAGACCGTTTCAACCTGACCCGCCCGGTAGTGACCCGGACCGTTTCGACCCGAACGGGCTCGGTAGCGACCCGAACCGTTTCTGCCCGTCCGGGCCCGGTAACGACCCAGGCCGTTTCAACCTGACCCGTTCTGTAGTGACCCGGACTTTTTCGACCCGACCGGACCTGGTAACAACCCGGACCGTTGCGACCCGACCTGGCCCGCCAACGACCAGACCATTTCGACCCGAACTGGCCGGTCAACAACTCAGACTGTTTCGACTCGTTCAAGCCCGCTAACGACTCTAACCATTTCGATGAGATCAGTCTCGTTAACGACCTGTGTTGTTTCGACCTGGTCGTCCGTTAACGACCTGAACGGTTTCGAATCGACCGTGGTTATCAACAAATGCAAAAGATATAATTTTTTGTTTTTAATGACATTTATTTCTATGAGGCATTAACGCTTTTGGTGTTGGGTGACTTTTAATTCAGATTTGTATATGGTTATCTAAAAATACCCATCCTGACCCATTTGTTTCTTTTAACTTACCCATCCTGACCCACTTACTTATATCCTACAATTAAAATTACCCATCCTAACCCCCTTGAAAATTATACTAAACCCATTTCAACCCACAAAGTCAAATTTTAAACCCAAAATAACTCAAACTTAACCAAATGGGTTGAAATTGCCAGGTATAGATAATAACATTCGGCTTAGGTGAAGTAAAAGCCGAATATATTATGTATTTATGTTAATGCCCAATCAAAATCTTGGGCTTATAGAGTTTTGTTAACTTTATGGTGTACATAAATATCTTGCATTATCGTGTCCTTATGCATCAATAAGGTTGCAATCATATACCACAATACTACAAAGTTAATACATGAAAACATGATATAAAAGATGTGAAAATGATATTTCATACCACATGCATGACCTAGTTTTGTGAACAAATTGACCACACATTAAATTGCTATTCTTTTACTCATACGAAATTTGTTTTTTTTTTCACCTACAAAGTGTGATTTGGTAAAATTTAAGTATGCACATCATCCAAATTTCCATGACACTTTTAGTATACACATATATTACTCATCTTTTATAATATAATTAATGATTTTATTTTGTATGTGGGATGGCCGATTGTCCAAACTAGGAACACTTTTATTCACTAGAAGTTAAATGCTTTTTTCTATAATAAGTTTTATTATAGAGGTGAATAAAGATGGTATGAAAACGAAACATATGGCCTCGGCAGGCCGCCCTCTTTCCCAACGTGTAAATAAACAGTTTGTAATTTGAAGCGAAACTGGTTCCAACTAGGTTGTTTAAATTGCTTGTTGCTCGCTTGGATAATGCTCGTTAGATTTTACGCTCGGTTATAAATGAGTCAAACGACTCGGTTCGATTTGTAAATGAGCCAATCACGTCAGCTCGGTTCGGCTCGAATTATCTTTTAGAAATTTATTATATATATTTAATTATATGTATGCACATAAATTACAATTATATTTATAGTTTTGTACATATCACTCTATTAGGTTTGACTCAATATTTGCAAATATACGTAATAGTCCAATATAACCAATAATAAAGTTTAACACTAAGTTTAATAGTTAATCCTAAGTCGTGAAAAGAAAGTCTTGACTTCTTTCTCTTATTAGTCGTCCGTCGTCTATTGCCATCACCCCACACCACAATGTAACAATTGTCCTTTGCAACATGCTCATCGCCTCAACGGCCTCAATGTGAACAGTCGGACATCAGGCTTAGTGTCACTATAAGATAATCAGTCCTCAGTCGTCACCCGATAACGAAAACATCCTAAATTCATAGTTGTTTAAATCACTCTTCGCTCGCTTCTCGTTCGAAAAAAATTCAAGTTCAAAAAACGTTCGCTCGATTTTTGCTTGGTTGTAAATGATTCGATCGGCTCGGTTCGGTTTGTAAACAAAGCAAGCAGGAGCAAAGGCCCGCTCGGTTTAGTTCGGCTTGTGAACAACACTAGTTATTCCAACCCAATGAACCCATAGGTTTGGGACTAGTTAGTTCATTTGTAGTTTTCTCCTTTGAAACCGGGTTGAACCCAAACCAACCCATCAAAAAACGACACAACCCGAACCAGTTTAAACCTTTAAACCCGAATTGCTTTTAATTTCAACCCGATTTGCGTACCTCTACCTCAAATTACAACAACGGTCCCTCAAGTATAGCTTCAATGACATTGTTGAACTATACTTGTAACTAACATTCTAGCAAAAACTAAAGGACCAATTATGTAAATATAATCTCCTTGGTGCTCTCTATTTCCACTCACCTATAAAAAACAAGACATTCATCATTTGTCAATACTTTATAGCATCCATCAAAACAATGACAACAATTCGTTGCAACGATAATTGGGTCCAATTCAATTCTCATGACAACCAATGTTTTGAAGACGAAGATGAAGAAGCATTATCTTTATCTGATCTTCCCACCACCAACCATAATATCGACACAAATCCAAACAAAGAAGACAATGATCAAGAAGACTTTGAATTCGGGTCGGGTCACACCAGCACCGCTTTCCGGTCACCAGAAAACATGTGCACCCCAGACGAAGTCTTCTTCCAAGGCCAGATTCTACCGTTACGCCACTCCGTTAACACCGTTAGCTCCGTTAGTGATGTTAGCGGTAGCAGTAATAGTAATAGTAATAGCAGAAGCAACGAAAATGACGTGAAAAAGACCCAATGGAATGGGCCCGGGTACCGGGTTAAACCCAGGATCCGAAACCAGTTCCATTCACACCCGAGTCCTACACCGCAGATCCGAACACAAAGTTTTCGGACGTTTTCACGTTCTAAATCGAAAGCGACGTCGTTATGGAGCTTTTTACAAGTGGGCTTGGTTAAACCACAAGAAATCGAGTTATCGGATTTGAAAAACCGGAGTAAGAGATCCGGGAGCTATAACAGTAATAGCAGTAGTAATAGTAATAGTAATAGCAGGAGCCGTGTTAAGAGTACCAAGGATCAAAACCAATGGAAGAACACTAGTAAAAGATCCGGGAGCTATAATAGTAACAGTAGTAGTAATAGTAGCAGTATGAATAGTACCAAAGATCAAAACCAAAACCAACGGAAGAACACGATGAATACAAAGAATACGAAAAACATGAAGAAGAAACAAAGGGTGTTTTTGGGTGGGTGTAATTGTGCAACTGATTCAATCGAACGTACGATAAAAGAAAGAGTTCCAAAGGAGAGAACGATGGTCGGTGACGGGAGACAAACGGCGTCACGTCACAGGACGTTTGAATGGTTAAAGCAGCTTTCAATAGCTGCTCCAAGTGAAGTTAATTGATTGATTGAGATGATTATTGTTCAGCATGCTTAACTGGTTATCATCAATCTTCTCTTTTCCGACAACTTTTTTGGAGAAGATTAATCTGACATTTTAAGAAATGTTTTACTTTTTATTTATTATGATCATTTTTTAAGTATAGTTTTTTTTTGTTTTGTTTTTGTGGGTATTGACTATTGATTATATAAAGATTGTAAGCAAGGATTATGACTTATTTATGTAGTATTAATGTTATTTAGAAATCATTGTAACTAAATGTTTGTTAACTTGTGTCTAATTATTTTGAAGCTAGAAAGGTATGGGTAAATACGTACTATAAGAAAAATGAACATGCATCTATTTATTTTTATGAAATTACACGACAAAATCCATTAACTCAATCTTTGATTAAGATCGAATGCATGTACATGTGAGGAAAAAAGTTGAAAATGACTTGTTGCTTTTAAAAATTTGTTAAAATTTTATACATGATCATTTCATGTCTATATATAAAAGAATATGCTATTTTATGTTGAACATTTTAATATGTAATAAGTCATTAGTTTAAACACTTTTTTTAAGAATATGAATGATTAATTTTTTTTAGAGATCGAGTTTAATATAACAAAATTAGCTTTAGTGACTCTGTTTTGTAGTTTTGACATATTTAGGGAGCTTAATATGATAAAATAAGGTTATAAATGTTCTTTTAGTGTGAATTAATAAAATATGTAGGTTTTTTATTATTATCAATAAGATAATATATGATCTGTTTTAACTAACATAGTTAATGTAAGTCAAGAAAATTAGTAATTATACGTTAAGTCTATCAACTGTATATTCTTGCATAACATTTAATGAAACTTACTATTTTGAAATAAGAGGACATGCTTTAGCAAATTGGTTTGAGAAAATTAAGTTCATATATATGTATATAACTGAATAGAACTATATATTATTTAATATGATTATAACCTTAGTAAGTGTATGGTTCATAGAATAATACTTTATAGTTTACAATGATAAAAATATAACGTCATATAGCTTTATTGCAATACTGCTAAGCACATTTTTAATTAAACTTATCCTAGCTAATCAGTGCTTTTTGTTCTTATTACTTTTAGCTTGCAAGACCCACTTTTCAACTAAAAAAATGTTTCTATGTAAGGCCGTAAGGGCGGACCTAACTTTTTTCTATATATGGATTTGGTTGTACGCTATAAGCTATTGTTTTTAAAAAACAAAGATAGAAAAATAAGGAAGCACTCCAGACATAACACATGTACTTGCTTAAATTTTAGAAGAAAAAGTTTACAAGTTATACACATTTTTACTATAATATAACTTAGGGGCTGGTTGGCAGCCTCTGAATGGTCATTAAGATGCTATATATGAACGGTTAATACTTAATGGTGTCTTAGTTGTTAAAATGTAATCTTAAGTATGAATGATTAAGAGGTAACATCTTAATGGTTGCCTCTTAAACATTAAAAGTTAAAGTTACCTCTTAACCATTCAGAGGTTATCAAATAGCCCATTAACTTAGCTTAGACTACATGTAGTTTTGTTTAAGACCATATTGGAATTCTCATCATCATCTTTAAGCTAAAAACATGGTTATCCATAAAATTTGCAAAAAAAAAAAAAAACCAACATATATCTTATATATCTTCACCAGCCCAACCCTCGTTTCAACAGACCTGTTTCTATTCACCCGTATATGATTGTAGTTGAAGGGTTAAAGAATGTTTGGAGGAATTAAGAATGTGGGATGGTTATGTGTTGCGGTGGCGTTGGTGGTGGTGGTGTATGGAGGCGGTGGAGAAGTGAGCAGAGAGAGGTAGAGATGGGGGTAGATCCCACTACTAGAAAAGTAACAAATTGCTACAAAAAATTTCCTATGCAAATTTTTTTGTGACAAACTCCAGCATATTTGTGACACATTTCCTACGAAAAAAAAACCATGATTTTGTGACAACATTGCAATGCAAAAGCGACCAAATGTAGAAAAAAAACTATTTAATTCATACTTGCGAGGCAAATTTGTGGGAAATAATTAAAAAAATATATTTCCTACACATTTGTGACAAAGTATTTATTTTTTAATAAAAATATCGATTTCGTAGGAAATGTGTAGGAAAATAAAATAGGTAATATGAATTTCGTGGGAAATGCGTAGGAAAATGATTTATTTATTCAAGTTTACTATTAGTAATAACTATAAAAAAATTATAGTGAATACAATAATGTATTTAAGAAATTCGTTGGAAATGCGTAGGAAATTCAATAGATTCCGTGGGAAATGCGTAGGAAATAACTTATTTATAAAATATTTATTATTAGTAATATATATATATATATATGTATGTATGTATGTATGTATGTATGATCAAATTAAACAATGGTTGTGATTAAATCTAGATGAAGAAACAACGAGTAATAACTCGAGGTATGGCCGGGGGGTCGCTACTCGTGTTCACTACATGATATAATCCTTCGCTCACACCGAGGTTAGATCTGTGGCCCATAAGATAAGGAAAGGGTAAAGAGATGGTACAGAAACACACAAGATATAAGTGGTTCGGTCTCGTTGACCTACGTCCACTGTAAAAGTATGATCTTTATTGCTTGAGGGTTTACAAGTGTAAAGGAAGAGACACAAACCTATGTGTTTAATTCGTGGATTGATCGACCTCTAAAAGGTAAAGAAGTCTTCCTTTTATAGAGGAAGCGTGGGCCGGGTGCCGCGGCCCACAACAGGCGTGATGGGCGTGGGCCTTGAAGTTGGGCCTGCTTTTGAGAAGCCCATCCAGTTGGGTTTGGACCAAGGGTTTGCATAAAGCAAACTGGGTGCAAATGGCGTCTCGTCGTTGGTCCACGTGGCGTACTGTGGTTGGTTGTCATGGGTGGCGCCCTGCCACCGGTACACGTGGCGTCTTGTGGTTGACTGCAGGGACCTCATTTTCTTGCTGCTGCCAAAGGGTGTCAGGCGGCTAGCTTCGTCTAGAAGATTGGCTGAGGTGACCTCTGATACATGGGAGGTAGTGCAGCAAGTGGGGGTTTAAGGGAACTGCACCTTAGCGCAGCCAGCTGTTATATTCAACAGATGACCATTGCCAGGACTGACGCATGGTTTCACGCGGATGGATTGCACTCCGTATCTAATGCTCATGAAAGTTGTACTCCACGGAGGTGTGTTATGATCTTGAGAGAACGAGAAAGAACACCAAACAGAGGAGAATTGGTACCCTACCCCTTCACTAAACATGTTGTGGGGTAGCAAACCTAGATTTTGTTTTGATTGATTTCGGATCACAACACAAAAATCCCAAACCTATGCCTAACTTCCGGGTTGGGTTAGGCCCAAACCGGTTGTTTTGGGCTATCGTATTTGGCAGCTCAACATTACTAACCATTTTTTTCCGATGTGCAGTCATAATCACTTTTTTCCGATAGCACCATCCTTTTAAGTGATTAGAGAGTAAAACATTATCCTGTTTCTACTTAAATAGCCATAAGGGCTGATATTACTTTTGTTCTTTTCCGAATTATACATGCATCTAGTTTTTATATAACTGCAATATGAACTTTTAGTACTATTACGATCAGGCTGTTTTGATAAATTGTAGGGGGATTATTTGAAGGCGATGCATGACGTTTATGGGGATAACTTTCGCGATTATCCAGATGACCATGAGGTGTGGGCGCGTGTGAAATCACAGGGTCGCACAAGTCGAGTATACGAGATAGGATCAGCTGATCTGCAATACGCGGTGACCGGGATGTCATCTTCTTTTAGTGGGTCTACACCATCACATGCAGAGTACCAAAAATCACATGAAGAGGTATCTATATCTTTATTATATCTTTACTTTAATATTATTAGAAGAGTTAATTACATGTAAATCCATTCTTTAAGGTTTAGTATGCTTTAATATCAAGTATATATGCTATAGAGACAGACTGGTTTTTATCTTTCTCTATCTATTATAGATGAAACAAATTTGTTTACTATATGATTTATTACTTGTTGCTCTAGTTCATGTATGTATACCAAAACTTAAGCCTACACTTACCGAAACAACCCAATGTAATAGGAGCGCCATTGTAATACCCCGAACCTTAATGTAATAGTTATGAAGGCGTGAAATATAAAGTTTATCTTTCATATATAGTTTAACGAGTAGATAATGAGTAAGATGGTTGTTAGAAATAGGAGATATCTAGATGAGTCCTGGCTAATATATGAGGTCGTTTAGTAATAATAATAACGCATATTATATTTGAACCCTACTCCGTTTTTTAATGAAACTTAGGCCAAAGCGTAGATAAAAATTAGCTCGTCTTAAGAGTATATTTGAAAGTTTGTAAAACGTTATAGTTTAGAAGTTATACGAGAAAAACGAGTTAAGCAGCTGAAATTAATTATAATGATATAACAATAATATATATGATTTCAATATGAAATCTTTTGATCGCTTGACTTATACGTAGAAATGGAAAGGCTTTGAAATCATTTAAGTTTGAAATGATTTAAGTCCCACATCGATACCTTGGGGTTTTCTATAACCAAGCTAGCTAGCAAGCTGCTCACTGCTTGTCCCACATCGATCTGTTATCAAATCCCACCGTCCATTTGACTATATATATAGGAACCATCAGTAAGCTTTATATGTTACACTAAAATTTTGGGAACACTCTAATATAAGAGGATCCTGAGCCTACGATACCCCGTTGGGTATTGTTATTAGTCATTTTTAGAGTACGAGTAGGAGCACGAGTGGGGAGACTCTACATCAACGTGCCGTAGATAGTTTTGAGGTATGTTCTCCTTTAAGTTATATTAGTTATTTTTATTAGTATTATTAGTAGTAGTTTAGTGTTATTATTTATTGGTATTAGGATTATTATTAGGGGTGGGTATTGGGTAGCCTAGCCTTAGTTAGGCATGGACTGATCACTCATGCTTAAACAAGGCAGCGTTAACCAATATCCAACCGTAATAATAACTAGTTAGGTGTACCGTTACTTAACCTAGGATTGTATAATTGTATCAGGACCTTGAGATATTACTTGGTTATACTAGCAAGTGTTGAGCATCATTGAACAGGTGAGTCATCATACTCGTCTTTTAAAACTGTGATAGTATACTCGTCCAAACTGGTAATAAACTAGAATGCTTGCAATACGCATATGTTGGTAGGGGTATATGGGATCCCAGTATGCTTAATGGGGTGTGTCACTCTGGAAAGGGTAATAAAGGGTTGTACCCACAGGCACTTCGTGCTTATAAGGTCCAGCGACATACACCCATACCTATGCGACGGCCGTAGGGGGCACAGCCGGAGGACCGGTATGTCCATTGTACGGTGGTTTGTGACAAGTCAAACGTGGCTTATAATGTCCAGTGAGGCCCAACCTGACTATAAGGGGTCATAAGCCCATATTGTGTATGCATATAATGTGAATTGTGGTCCGTCTTTATAAAATTACATAGTATGAGCTCACCAGCATAGCTGACGTCATTTTGAGTATACTTATCTCAGGTGAACCGTGATGACAGCTGTAGGACTCATTTGCCAGTAGTGGAACTGAGAAGAGAAGAAGCTTTTAGTTGTTAAGAGTTTGTAAATAAATAATGGTTGTAACCAGATGCTATAAGTTGTAATAAAAAGTTTAGTTTTCTTCCGCTGTAAGTTGTATCAATTGTGCATGATCACCCGGGTTATGGGTGGGGTGTTACAGTTGGTATCAGAGCCCGAGGTTTTAGCGAATTAGGTATTAGTGGAATGCCTAAGCTTTAACCAGTACAACTAGTATTGCTTTATAAGATAATTATCTGACTTAAGCTCTGAGTAAAGAGAATAGTGTGTAGTGTGTAGGAGAAACACACACGGTAATCACTTTAGGTATGACCTAAGTGAATAATCTGTCTTATGTCTGGTTAACCCCAAAATCTGTATAGTGTGCATGTTTTGTGTGATGTAGCTTAATATGTAACAGTAACTTATATGTAATTATTATATTCCTATAGGAAGAGACAATGTCTGAACATAGAAGTGAAAATGGTTCTAGACACGAACATAATAGTAGCAGAAGAGAGGAAGGCTCTAATAGTGCTCGAACTCCTTCCCCTAGTGAGAGATCTCGATCGGGTATGAGCATAAAATTAAATACGGAGGATATCCACAATATTGCTGTTGAAGTGGCTAAGATAATAGCGAATGCAAAAACTGGTAATGTTAATCAATCGGAAGAACAACCCGAACAAAGCTCAGCTGCCTCCACACCAGTACGAACAAAGGAAATAGTGAAAGAAAATAAAAGAACTGGTGAAAACTTAGAAAAAGTTGAAACTAAATCAAAAGAGTGCACTTATAAGCACTTCATGTCCAGCAAACCTCCGACATTTGACGGCAGAAAGGGAGCAATTGAGGCACAAGACTGGCTCAACCAAATAGAGTCAAAGCTAGATATTTGTGATTGTGATGACTACAATAGAGTAAGGTTTGCCGTGCATATGTTCGAAGCTGAAGCCCTTCATTGGTGGAACATTGTGGTCCGAACTGAGGGCAAGGAGAAAGTTAAGACGATGAGTTGGGGAGAATTTGTCCACATGTTCCTTGCCAAATTCTGTCCCCCTAGTGAAACTGAACAACTGGAAGTGGAGTTTTTCCAGTTAAAATTGGGGAACAAAACATACCGTGAGTATGTTACTCGTTTTAATGAGATATCTCGATTGGTTCCTCATTTAGCCTTGACTGAGGAACAGCTAATTGTTGAATTGTTCACAAAATTGGGCTGTTCTATTTGCTTAATTGTTGAATTGTTCACAAAATTGGGCTTTCCAGTTGTGAAGAGATCTTGGCATATATAGTTCAAGTGTTCTGTACATTCATATATTTTACATACATGCATGAACACACAAGGATATATGCTAGCTTGTTATAGATATAGGTTTTGTGACCCTGGTAAAGAGGTTATGTGAATATAGATGCATACAATCATGGTATAAGCATACATGATTATGTATTTATGTGATTATAGATGCAGAATGAACCGAATCCGGATCGAAACCGTGAGACCATATGATAAAATAACCGCGGACAATCTTTCTATGGATCACGGTTCTTTATTTTCTTGCCCATGATTTGGTTAGCTAATATATTTACTAAGACATGTATATCTTTTAACAAAATTTTAGGTTCGAGTTATGCGAACCCAAATGGTAGGAATTGAAGCTCGCTTTGAAGAAGAAAGGAAAGCAAAAGAAGAACTTCAACAACAATTTCAGGATTTTGTGAAAACTTGGCGTCCTCCTAGTCACTAGTTTCGGTTTTTAGTATCATTTTAAAGTATTTTAAATTGTATTAGTTTGGTCTAAACTTATTAGAACCTGCGTTGTAAGGTATAATTCTGGAATTAATGCTATGTGTGAATTTTGTAACTCAAGTTTTGTATTTCTTTCAAGATTTAAAGCTCTTTTTAGCAGGAAAAAATTGATTATGATTGTATTTGTTAAAAAAAAAGAACCTTGTTCGTTGCAAATTCGTCACAAACAACTTTCTATTTCTTGTTGAAATGTGTCACAAACAAATGTGAGTTTTCCTTTATATTTTACTTATTGGTAGGAAATGCGTCACAAATTCTTTTCTGTTTCTTTTTTCACTTGTAGGAAATGTGTCACTCATGAATATTGTGTTAATTATTTTTTTGTTGCAAATGGGTCACTATTTAAAAGACAAGAATTACCAAAAGTCGTAGGAAATGTGTAGCAAATTGTGACACTTAGATTTTGTAGGAAAATGGTAGGAAATTGCGTAGGAAATCCGTTGGAAACCATCTTCCTACGAGGGTATTTCCTACCTATACTTTTTGTAGGAAATCCGTCATAATACCATGTTTGTGACGCATTTCCTACGGAAAATTGCGTTGGAAACCTCCATTTTTCTAGTAGTGAGAGAGGGAGAGAGAGAAGGATACGTGTAATATATATATATTTCATTTTGATACAAAACTTTAACTTAAATACATAAATAGACCCTAAAACAGTAAAAAGACGAAGTTACCCTCATATTTCAGTTAAAATCTAACTGGGTTAGTGTCAAAGGACGTAACGTGCAAGTTTTTTAAACATAAAGTACAAAACTCGTCAACTTTAAACATAAAGGACATGCTTTGTAATCTGATACAAACATAAAGGACAAAACTTGTAATTCAGTGTTATAGGATTTTGGATGATATAAGGATATGAATGCCCTTAGATGTTAAGTGTACTCTAGTGATCAAAGAAATTGCAAGAAATCATACATGAAAGACTAGACACCCCAACCAACCTTGATGTGTACACACACTAGGGGGTATCTGTGTGATATGTTAAAAATCACATAAACACCGATATTTAAGTAAAATGTTAATTTAAAAAAAATAAAAAACAAAACTATTGCAAGATCATACTCAAATTAAAAAGAATGAAATGGTAATTTTTATGGAGTCATTTAAAAAATAATAATGCATTAAAAAGTCATGACTATATAAAAATTAGAGTAATTGGTATAAAAGTCAACAATATATTTATATTTTAAAAGAGTGTATCATATATTTTAAAATTTGTATTACTTAAGCTCTTAAAGTTATGTAAAATTGCATTTTTGTCTTTCTTATATGTATTATAATATATATATATATATATATATATATATATATATATAGGGTCAAGATCGTGTACAAAGTGTTTTTTTTGTGAGAAGTGTGAGAAGGACTAAAAATTGATACTTAGGCATCATTTTTTGAACTTAGTCGTGATGTTTTGGATTGTTTTGCCTATAAAAACACCAAACATAACAATTAAAAACCGAAAACAAATGTATTTTAGGCTTAAAACTTAAAACACCATGCTAAGAACATTAGCAGTGTGTTTTAAGCGTAAAGTAGTGTGTTTTAGCTGTTTTTTAAATTTAATGACTATAATACATTGTATTGTGTTTTAGATTGTTGTGTTTGGTGTTTTTCAAGTTAAAACAACCTAAAACATCATTCCTAAATCCAAAAAATGATGTCTACATGTCAATTCTTAGTCCTTTTCACACTTCTCACGAAATATGTCCTTTGTACAGGATCCTAAACCTATATATATATATATATGTATGTATTATGGGAATGGATATAAAGAAAACCCTTCTTATTTGGTAAACTCTGGAAACTCTGACTTCCCAATATTTTTTTTTTTTTTGAAAAAAATAGGGCAAGTAATATACATGATTTTAAGCATTTTGGGCCAAAAAAATTAAAAAAGCGCCGAGTATTTTTTAAAAAAAATAAAATAAAATTTTGACTAACACATGTTAAGCGCTAATAACAGGTGTTAACAATGTGTTAACTATATGTAAACAGTAGACGTTTTTTATTTTTTTTAAAAAAAACCGTTCGGCGCTTTTTCGATTTTTTTGGCTCAAAATGCTTAAAAAAATGTATATTACATACCCTATTTTTTTCAAAAAAAAAAATGTTGGGAAGTCAGAGTTTCCAGAGTTTACCAAATAAGGAGGGTTTCCTCCATATACTTTACCTATGTATTATAATATATATATATATATATATATATATATATATATATAGGGTTAGGATAATGTGGAAACCCATCCTTAGACGGTAAACTCTAGAAACTCTGACTTCCTAATTTTTTTTTTGGAAAAAAATAGGGCAAGTAATACATGATTTTAAGCATTTTGGGCCAAAAAAATAAAAAAAACGCCGAGTACTTATTTTTTTTAAAAAAAATAAATTTTCGACTAACACATGTTAAGCGAAAATAACACGTGTTAACCATGTGTTAACTATATGTTAACAGAAGGCGTTTTTTTATTTAAAAAAAACCGTTCGGCGCTTTTTCGATTTTTCGGCTCTAAATGCTTAAAAATGTATATTACATACCCTAAAATTTTCATAAAAAAAGTCGGGAAGTTAGAGTTTCCAGAGTTTACCATATAACAAGGGTTTCCAATATAACCTTATATATATATATATATATATATATATATATATTGAGAAAATTGCAAAACTAAACAGTTGACCAAACATATTTACCAAAATAAACACCTGATGCGTCTAAACATTAGGGACGAGCCACTCTTTTGCGTCTACCAATCAGATGATTACACGTGTGAAGTCTTCAGACGCTTTAATTTTTAAGGTCACTGCGTCTAAACTTTAGACGCGAGGCTGTTGTTTAGACGCATCCTTCGCGTCTAAAGAATAGGTTAGCCCCTTTGCGTCTAAATAACAGCCTCGCGTCTAAAGTTTAGACGCAATGACCTTAAAAATTAAAGCGTCTGAAGACTTTACACGTGTAATCATCTTATTAGTAGACGCAAAAGAGTGTCTCGTCCCTAATATTTAGACGCATTAGGTGTTTATTTTGGCAAATATGCTTTTGTTTATTTTGGCATTTTTCCCTTTTTTACGGTACATCAAAACTCATGATGCAAAACTAGAAAGTTGGGTGCACCCAGGTTAGAACATCATTGTGAATTTGTAAATGTGTTAAGACACAATTTAAAATCAGTGTTCTGTCATATTTGTTAAAAAGGTTTTTTTATCTAAATTATAACAAGGCAATAATAAAATTAAAAAGATTAAAAAAATCTGTATTTTATGATGTAGCCTTTTAAATATATAAAAAAATATTTAATGTCAAAAAACTGGGGAAAATTATCTTATATAAAAAGTGAAACTTGGTAACTCTATTTGAGTATTTTCTCTTTTGTCCTTTAAAACCACATTTAACTTTTCATTAACTACACTTTTGTCACAATATTAATCATTAGCCAATAATCGGTAAATGCTACTTGAGTTAAGTTTGAGATTAGAGATAGTGAGTTCAAACCACGTTTGTGAATTGTGACAACAATAATTAAGGAATTTTCTTGGACGACGGGTTTTCGATCATCGGTCTCTATGTCCCTCTGTGGAGAGGAGACTGAGATTCTTTGGAATCGTGGGAGACCTTACTTATTCATACTTGGAAGTGCCCTTAACGTAGGTGAGCCATATCAAACCCAGTCTTTTGGGTTCTCAAGTATGTGTGTTGCAATTTGATCTAGCCGTTCTAATGAATTAATCTAAACATTAATTTAATGTGATCAATTGTCGTGAAATGCTTCTTTTGCTTCTTTTTTTTTTTATAAAAAAAAAAAGTTACTTCTATATAAACCTTGTCTCTCATTCTCTCTCTGTATGTTTCCTTATATAATAAACATTTTTATGACTCGTTATATGAAGTTCACAAATGCAATGTTTGAGGCAAGAGTGTCAACAAACTTATGCCTTCAACATTGAGATGGTTATAAAAAAATATTATTGTTCCAAAACTTCACTTGCTTCTTCCCACATCTTACACTTTTTCTCTAACTATGAAAACGAATTAACTTAATATATGACAATTGCTTTCCTCACGGTATTTAAATACTATCTCAAGAGCTTCGTATAATCTTCTTTTGCATGGCTTGATGTAATTATTGTGTTAATAGATATTATAAACATGAACTTGATGTGATCAATGTGTAAGTTTCCTAAAAGTTATTGTCACTACACTAATAGCTTGATTGTCACTCAAATCTTGATATTATGACACCGGTGAAAAATTTTATTGGACCCGTAACTAATAATAACCATCAGTTAACTTATTATTATAATGGTTTAGATAATTTATAATGACATAAGATAATTATATGTTCCATATATTTTGTAAATAGCTTGAGAACTTTTTAGAAATTATATAAAAAATAATAATATTGTATGTAAATGATCAGAACATAGTGATCAATGAACCTCTCAACATGAACGTTGTTCTTCGTACAAGAAGATAGTGCAAATACGTGTCTTAGTAGAAAGAGGGACGGTGAGTTCTGGTGAAGGGTCGAAATGGATCCAATGCGATGGCAGAGGTGATGGATTTATGATGGTAGCAATGATTGAAGTTTAAAAAACATTAGAGATTGTTTGTTTATTGTGAGAGGTTGTGGGGCTTAGGTGATGAGAAGGAGGGCACGCTGAATAGAGTTATAGTGTCGATGGACGCTACAACTTTATTGTTCCACTAAATATGGCTCACAATGATGTCCATCCTACTATACATTACCCATGTGTTTATACTTGAATTCAAATATCCATCAAAGGTCCCCTGCCATTGATTTGACTACTAATGTTTTAAAACTTTATAAAGTTGTAAAATGTAGTTTCATATCTTTTTATGAAAATAGTCCAAACACAATCATGACTTCAAAATTTAAATATCGAAATGAAAACACTTCGTAAAAATACAATAAAAGTGATGTTTTGTATGTATGAGTTGACTAAATAAACAGGCTATATAGCAAAGCATGTATACATGTATTAGCAAGTTGTTTATATGTCATGAACCAATCAAACCATTTAAACCGAAAAAAAAAATAGTTGGCCTGATCAGTTTGAGATTGAAACGTTTAGGTTTTGGATGGTTTGCAGTACTTAATGATTCGGTTAGGTTTGGAATGTGAAACCGACCGTTAAACATTGTTATATTAAGACAATTGTCTTAATATGTATTTAGTTATGTATATGTATGATATTGATGAACCATTTTTATTATCTTAAAACTTCTAATACAAACAAATGATTTGAAAAATAGTAATTAATCTATTCAAAACTGTCACAAATTGGACCATTAAAATGTCAAAACCAGCAGGTGCAGCCAACCCATCCAACCTAACCAGGAGGGTTGTCGTTTCTTAAAACCATAGTTAACGGGTAGGCGAATAATTTTTGTCAAAAGGGGTTAAGCTGAACCATTTTAATTGACATTTTGAAGCTTACCAGCATTTTCTGACCTTATTTTTGTTAGGACAAAAATACACTATTTTACGGTCCTAGTTAAGCCTCAAAATGTCTAAATTAAATCGTGGCATGTTTGATCTTTATCATGTCAGAACTATGTTACCTTAGAGCACGCATTATTCTAGTTAAAGTATTATGAAATTGGCTAAGCTTATAATTGAAATTCGACGTAATATATTGTAGAGTATTCGAGATATAACATGGAGTACGAAATCGGTTATGATCATCAAACACCCATTGAGATGAGTGCTATTAGCTTTGTGAAAAATATTGATCACACCAAAATAGTCTTTTTTTTTCACATGTCTGACTTGTATAACGTAGAGTTTTACATAAGTTGTTACACAAGATCTTGTTGACCTAATGGTATCTAGGTGTGCAGGGGCGAAGCATAGTGGAGGCGCGAGGGTTAAGGGTTCAATTCATGTGATGTATGTAGAATTATGTAGATTAGATTGCTGCAAAAGAAAATAATAAATTAAGAATATGAAATAAATGAAGCAAAATAATTGAAAAGAAGGCCACCTTATAGTCCCTGTAGGGGCAATAACAATCAAAACAAGGGTGTTGAGACCATAACAATATGGTAATGAGCTCGGTAAGCGAGACAAATCCCGGGTTTTGGGGTTTGAAAGGGAGCAACATCACAGCTAGTACTTGATTTTAGCGACTCTTGGTTGTAGCCTAGTTCTAACGATATACAACACACTATGAACAATCCTAGTAGTTACCAAAGTTGACAGGATACATTCTTCTTCACTTCTTCATCCACTTTAGGTATATGCCGTGTGGTCCCAACCGAGACTGGTATTCTATGTATAATTGTTTGATTGAACTTTCTTAGTCTTGCAACAACTAAATGCGTTTGGATTGATTCGAGTGTCATTTCATCCTGCATTCCTTGTGACACATTGTCACAAATAAATTATAAATGTAACAAGGCATTATCATGAATCTCATGACTATACCGAACCCAACTTTACAGTAATTAACATACTATGGGATATAACAATCAATGGCTTAGGGCATAATCAATGCACATATTTGATTAAATACGTTTTATACACTCCTTACGAATACTATACTTACCCTATCTATATAAGTTATTCGGTTGTTTTTACGTAACTTAACGCGTGTTAATAAAATATTTATCATACATGGCATTTGCTCTCAATGTACATCATGATCACCAGACATCTTCACTACAACCTACAATAGCCCCTTTACCCACCACAAAGAAGTCCTTTTCCAACAATTAAGGCAAGATTTATCTTCACACACAAGAGAGCCCCCACTTGTTTGTTTTTATTGATAAAAACCAACATCCTTACCTTTCATAACTTTAAATAGAAATGGTTTTCCAGCTGCTAATATAGTCTCTTGGATACATATTTATCTTTTGTTTTGTAGACCACGTATTAATGTTTCTTTGTTTTATTTTTATAGATAGAATTGGGCTTCTGGAGTTAAAACTAGAGGATGATACATGGGTCATCAAAGACTGAGGATAGGGAGAGAGGCCCAAACTATATTGGGTCGGGCTTTTATCTTAGTTCTTAAACCAGGCCTGATATCATCTCCTAAATTTGGATTGGCCCCATAGAGATTGCTTACACTGGCATTTACTATCATGATCCGAAGGGAGGCCCAATCCATGTGGACCACCTGATTTGCTCCTTTTCATAACTAGGTCAGATTGGAGCAACATTGTATGAGAACATATTACCCATATTCGGGGACAAGGGGCGAAACAACCTCTCGATTTACTTAATGTAGCCCAGGAATGAAAACGTCATCTTCTAAAGTCCCTTGGAGCCAATCGCTTGACATGATGGAGGCGCTCCGCGCTTTTAATAATCTTCCATCAAAATTATATTGCATCGGGTATAAAGTATTTTTACGCTGTAAGAATTAAATCTTCTAGATATGCTAATGGAACAAAGATGAGAATTTTTTTTTTTGAACTATTAACTATATAGAAACAAAAAACACCCTAATGTGTGTGAGAGAGAGTGTGAGAGGAGAAACACTTGAAGATGGGGAAATTCCAAACGAACTTGACGGCGATAACAGGGGAAACGACACAAACAACACATCTATCACGTTCTTCATTTCTAACATAAGTGATGGAACTGGGACCGAAGATGTGAGGAATGAGTTTCGAAGGTGTGGTCAGTTGGTAGACGCATATGTAGCCAAGAAGAGGGACAAGTTCGGGAAAACTTTCGGATTTGTCAGGTTTAAGTGTGTTAAAGATGTTGATAAGATGGTCAGAGCTCTTAATAGGATCAGTTTTGGGGGTAAACGGGTTTTCGCTAAGGTGGCTAGGTTTGGTAAAGGAGATAAGCCGGCAAGGGGTCTTAACCAGAATGCGAAGGGTCAGACCAAAAGTCCCATGTTCAACGTCAATAGATCTGACTTTCCTCCTTTGTCAAAGAATGGTAACTCGGGTCAGTATTGGAAATGGTCATCTGGGTGTCATGGGGAGTCGTCTGGTTCGAAAGTAGAAAAGGTGGTGGAGATTGCGGTGGTGGGGATGGAAGGTGAGGGGTTGGGCAGGGCTGTTATAGGAGAAGCTACTAGTTTACACTGGCTCAATAATATGGATAAAGCCTTAGCATCGCTGGGGTGGTCTCAAATGGAGTTATGTTATCTCGGGGGAATGAAGGTCTTCATTAAGTTCCAGAATAATGAGGAGGCGACCAAGTTCGCTGAATCGTCTGTACTGTGGGGGGTATGGCTAAAATCAGTGGTCATGTGGGATGGGAAGCCAAGTAAATTTGAACGTCTAGCATGGTTATTGATAGAAGGTATACCGATGAATTGTAGAAGTGAAGATAATGCTATCAAGGTTGGTAACCTGTTTGGGAGAGCTGTATACGATTTGGAGAACGGAATAAATTCATCGAATTTGGCTCATGTGTATGTTAGAGTGTTTATGGATTCCGTCGATAGAGTTAACCAATTGGTGCGCATTCGTGGGTGGGAAGGGATGCAAGCTTGTTGGGTCCATGAAATTGCGGCCGGGTGGGTACCGGACTTCATCAATAGAGATGCGACAGTCATTGAGGGGGGGAGCCGGTCGTAGATGCTGATATGAATCGTCAGGTAACGGAAAGAGATGCGGAAGATGCCATGGAAGAAGAACAGTCTCAGGAGGTGAACAGTCCAGGAGTGCATGGAGAGTCCATGCATGGGAAATGCAACGGCGAGTGATGTGCTATATATGGTCTAAAAATATAAACTAAACTAGACACCTAGTAATATAAAACAGACTCAACTAAACTAGACCACACGACAGGCAAGTGTACCTATCAATGCAGTACAGACTAAGTAAGTCCGAGTATCGAACCCACAGGACACTAATGGAAAACAAAACTAGACTCGACTAAGACTTAAAATAAATGATTTTAAAATGGTTTTTGGGTTTTTAATAATTAATTAAAATAAAATAAAATAAATAAGGATAAATAGACAGCAGGGATAACTGAGGAAAATATCAGGATAGGAAGGCAACTACCTAGGTCAAGAATCCTACATGCAAACTCACAACTCTCGGTAATGGAAAACTGAATGGATACCAGATTCTTAAGATAACTCAAGAAACCCTAAGACATGCTAGATCTCCTCCCGGTCTCACCAACACACCCTAAAGAATCCTAAGAAACAAAACACTGGTTATCTAGCTCGGATCACCTCCCGGTTTCACCTCACTAAGAATGTAAAGGTACTCTAATGACTCGATCACCTCCCGGTCTCTCTAATCACAATACACCTAAAGATGTAAAGGAGTAATCTAATTGGGTCAATTATGACTTGGAATTGCAAGAAACTAAAGACAACTAGGATAGGATCACCTCCCGGTCTCACCCAAAACCTAACACCTAAAGCCCTAGACAACCCAACATTCCATCACCTCCCGGTCTCAAGAATGGAAGAATACCTAAGTCCTCTAAATTCTCTAATCAAGTTCCTATGGCTTGTGGTACCAAAACCATAAACTAAGCTACAAGCACCAAGCAGGTAACCCTAATAAACATCCAAACATGAAAGACATTCACTAAGACGTTTATGGAACTCTCAAAGATAATAAATTAGACCTAGATACGCACACACATCATAATAAACACCAACCAAATCGTTACCAAAACATTAACCATTCAAAAATAATCCATAAACCGAAAGTCATAAAATTAACATGTATTCATCATACAACCTAGGTAGTGGTTCAAGAATTAGCTACTCATAATAATGAAAAACAATAAAAACAAAGGTTCAAAAATAAGCAAAGCCATGGTCTCAATATTTATAAACACAAAGTAAATAAACATAAAAACTAAAACTTTTTATAGTCGAACCCGTAGCTTCAGTCTTGAACCCGAGCCTTCCGCCCCTTCACTTCTCCTCTCAAAGCACTTCGAGGCTGCTGCTTCTAACTCCTAGCTCCTTCGGCGGCTGTTGTCAGTCTTCAACCAAAAAATAATACCTTCGAATAATATTATGTCCCCTTTTATAATATTGCCGTCCCTCAAAAATTTTGTAATTCATTCTCTTTTGACTTGGGCTCGTGGCCCAAGTCTTTTAAGACCCTTTTTTTTATTATTATTATTATTATTATTATTATTATTATTATTATTATTATTATTATAACGCCATTCTACCGACTTGAGTGTTTTTGGCTCGATCAAAATTTCTTGTCTACGATTCAACGTCCATGAGCACCTGCTTTCAAGTGTTCGCGTCTTGATTAAAATTCTTTCATTTTGAGCTCCTTTTAAACGAACACCTATAAAATAATAAAACAAATAAATACATAATAAAAACGACACGAAACGAATAAAAACATGACCAAATAATATACAAAATACATAGAAAAAGAGATGTGTTTTGCAACACATCAGCGAGTTACCCAAGGTTGATGTGTCAGCGGCTCTTGTTGGTGATAATTATCAGGCCTCACCGATTAATAATAATAATGTTACTGATGGGCCGGCCCAAGATGGAAATGATTTTGTGGGTTGGGCTAATAATGGACGGGTTGCTTTAGATAAAAACAAAAGGAAAAGGGGTCAACAATTGGCGGTCAAGGGTAGAAGGTTTAAAAACTCATGTGTCAGAGTCAAGAATAATATTGGTGGAGGTTCTGGTAGGGAGCTTTCTGGATCGGGTTCTGGATCTGGATCTGGTGGGTGAGGAGGACTTCTGTCACACCCTCAAAATCCACTTGCGGAGTTTTACCGCGAGGCGCATGACAAACCAGGATCCAAGTCAATGATCACAATAAACAATACTAAATGAATTTCAAAAATATAGTTTAAAAATCCCAAACATCAGCGGAAGCTAAATATCGTTACATAACCAAAATAAAACCAAATGTTCAATGTTCAAAGACCATGCAACTCTAACTAGACGTCGTGCAGACGCGTGCGCCCTAGTTCCACTTTGCTACCTTAGCGACCTGAGAAAACATGTAAGAGTTTACGTCAGCACAAAAATGCTGGTGAGTTTACAGGTTTGTAATCAAAGTTCCAAGTTCAACCTGTCCATACTATAACAATTGTAAACCAAGTACGCTAGCTAGGCGCATGTTCCATTACTACTACGATTGGAAAACCATTACTAACTCGCAAACCAGATGTTGTGCCCGAATAGTAAACCTGTTCCTGTTTGAGACAATATGCACCCGCCCGGCGCTCCATGCCGACGGGTGGGGTTGGTCACTCCCAATAGCGCTATTCACATTTCCCCGTTGTGCAAACCAGCACATTCATGGTTCCCCCCGGGACTTCCAAAGATCGTATAGTAACCGTTTGAAAACCCATAGTATGACAGTTGTTACCAAATAGTTGTTTAACACATGTTTTCTCCCCCAAAAATGAAAACCAAGTAAAGTGGGGCCGTAAACTCACCTTAGGTTGCGTTACTTCAGATAAAAGAATAAGTCAACAAGCTATGCTAGCCCCGTAAAGCGGCGACCTAACATATGACAGTTACAAGTACTTAGACTAATAACCCGTAGGTTAGTTAGTCCCTAGATGTCCAGACCATAACCAAGTTTGTTTGACAACACGTTTACTGTTAACATGACCCAACGTACAAGACTCGACATCCCATTGGTGACCCGAGACTTCCCGTGTTACACTAGTATTCACAAACACATAATCATGCAGTCACACTTAACATACGTTAAAGTCCAACAAGTCCTAGCACATAGTTCAATTAACACATTATTGACCCGAAAACATGTTACCGAGTTATTAGACATGTTACGGGGTTCCTAGCATGTTCCTAGGTGTCAAAACGGGTCTCGGAATGCTAAAATATACTTACAGCAGCAGTACAGGCGATTAGGAAAAGTCAACTAGCAATTACGTTGGTCAACAGGCAATTAGGAATGCTAATCGCCTATACAGTAGGCGATTAGGGTCATGTGGTATGCTAATTTTTGAGTTTGTAGGCGATTAGGGTCATGTGACATGCATTTCAGAACTTATCAGGCGATTAGGGTCATGCAGCATGCAAAAACACATCATAGTAGGCGATTAGCCCCTAATTGCCTAAGGGGTAGGCGATTAGCCCACCCTGGTAGGATCGCCTATCCCTTAGGCGATTAGGTCTGCTAATCGCCACCTGCACATCAGTTTCGGTTTTTCGCGCGTTTAACACTCCAAATCAACCCTAGAACGTGTGTAAACCTCCAATATCAATCAAACAAGTATCCCAAACATGTTTAGATCAAAATACATCGTTTAACCTTGTTCTAGCAGCCCTGGATGCAACCACGTTTCTAAAACATAACACAAGTATCATGTAATCATCACATTAACATGCATAAACATAACCTAATGAACAATCAATCAGATTACCACATCAAACCATCATCATAAATCAGTAACTACCCTAATATCATGTTAACAACTCTTCATGAATCTCAAAAATCCTATATTTTAATTAAAACATACACATACAACATGCATAACATCTAGAATCCATACAATAACGATTATTAACGATTTGCAGAAGACACAAGTGTTTATGAACAGGTCTGGACCATTAGGGATTCAATAAAAACGTTAGAAAAGATTGCATGGATGAAAACCACACCTTAAGATTATGATTGATTGATGAAATAGGCTTGAAATCAAGTTGTTTGATCCAAAATCGTGTTCCAGAGGTTGTGTGGGTGTTGGGACGAGTTGTGGGGCGACTAGGGTTGATGTTATGATGTTTAGGAGGTCAAGTATTGTATTTATAGTCGTTTTTAGTCGTAACCCACGTTGCAGGCGATTATGGTTCAGTTGCAGGCGATTAGGGTTGCTAATCGCCACCCCCTTAGGCGATTAGCCCCCTAATCGCCACCTGGGAAGGCTACTCGCCACCTGGAGGAGGCTAATCGCCTCCTAGATGCCTCCCTATAGGCGATTAGCTCACCCTAATCGCCTATAGGGTATGGTTCCAAGTATTTTGCGCGTTAAACCCCGTTTTAACATATGTTAACACATTTTCACATACCGACAAGTCACATAATGATTGTAAACACATAACACTTGCAAATAAACACATTTACACTCGTTCACCAATTCCCGGGACTCGAGACTTGCATGTTCCCTATGCTTTGACGATTCTCCGAATCGTCACCCCTTGTACACTTGGTTAAGGACTGACATTTAACGATCCTCTAGGCCAACATCTAATGATTCCCTAGACTCACATAACAGTTCCCGAACCATAACCCGACTCAACTAACCCAGTTAAGTACAGAATACGCGTGACTCGCTAAGGTAGACTTTAATCTAGACGACGTTGTTAACCTGAATTTGCCGGGTGTCACATCATCTCCACGTTAAAAGAATTTTCGTCCCGAAAATTATGCAAGTACCAAGAGTATGAACAAAAGAAACAGACAAAAGATAGAAACCAAGAGAGAGAATTACCCGAGTTGTCACATCATCCCCACGTTAAAAGGAATCTCGCCCCGAGATTCATTCCGTTGCAGTGGTAACATGTCTCGATTCGAATGCCTCTTTAGGAAAGAGATGAGGATACTTAGACTTCATCTGATCCTCGCGTTCCCAAGTGTATTCCGGTCCCCGGTTCGAGTTCCATCGAACCTTAACAATGCGAATCTTACTGTGACGTAGACTGCGAATCTTGTAATCAAGGATCTCGACAGGTTCCTCCACTATCCGAAGACGATCATCAACCTTGATCTCTTCTAGTGGAACAATGAGAGACTCGTCAGTCAGACACTTCTTCAGGTTAGACACGTGGAAGACGTTGTGTACGTTACCGAGCTCCGTCGGTAAATCAAGTCGATATGCCACCGGCCCGATCCGTTCCAGGATCGTAAATGGACCGACATACCGCGGGTTAAGTTTGCCACGCTTCCCAAAGCGTATGACGCCCTTCCACGGTGAAACCTTTAGAAGTACTCTGTCACCAACTTGAAACTCCAATGGCTTACGGCGATGATCAGCATAGCTCTTCTGTCGGTCCCGTGCCGCTGCCAATCGGTTACGAATCTGTACGATTTTCTCAGAAGTTTCGTACACTAGTTCAGGCCCAGTGAGTTGACTCTCACCCACTTCAGCCCAACAAAGAGGAGACCGGCATTTCCGTCCGTATAATGCCTCGAACGGAGCTGCCTTGATGCTCGTGTGGTAACTGTTGTTGTAAGAGAATTCTACTAACGGTAAGTGAGCTTCCCAACCTTTGCCAAAATCAATCACACATGCCCGCAGCATGTCTTCTAGAGTTTGAATTGTACGTTCACTCTGACCGTCAGTTTGTGGATGGTAAGCTGTACTCATGTCTAACTGGGTACCCAAAGCCTTATGCAAAGACTTCCAGAAATGCGAAGTAAAATGGGAGTCACGATCCGAGATAATAGAAACTGGTACCCCATGCTTAGAGACAACTTCTTTCAAATATACACGAGCCAACCGATCCATGGTGTCGGTCTCCTTAATAGCGAGAAAATGAGCTGATTTTGTCAACCGATCAACAATCACCCATATCTTATCATTCCCACTCGGTGACTTGGGTAGTTGTGTGACAAAGTCCATCGTAATCCGTTCCCATTTCCACTCTGGAATTTCAGGTTGTTGCAATAGACCCGACGGTTTCTGGTATTCCACTTTGACCTTAGCACAGGTCAAGCACTTACTCACGTATGAGGCTATATCCGCCCTCATGTTTGGCCACCAGTACAGTATTTTTAGATCCTGGTACATCTTGTCTGAACCAGGATGAATGGAATACCGAGACTTGTGAGCTTCATCAAGAACCAGCTCCCGAAGTCCCCCGAATAAAGGGACCCAGACGCGTTCTGCGAAGTAGCGCAGGCCATCAGGCCTTTGCTCGAGGTGCTTGTCAGCACCGTGCATAGTTTCGGCCTTAAGGTTTTCCTCCTTCAAGGCTTCTAACTGAGCAGAACGGAGTTGATCAGGCAGAGAGGAATGGATCGTGAGTTGCAACGCCCGAACGCGACGAGGGTTTGGTGTTTCCTTCCTGCTCAAGGCGTCTGCTACAACATTCGCCTTGCCAGGATGGTACTTGATGGTGCAATCATAGTCGTTCAGGAGTTCAACCCAACGGCGCTGTCGTATGTTCAGGTGTTGTTGGTCAAAAATGTGCTGGAGACTCTTGTGATCGGTGTAGATGGTGCATTTGGTACCGTACAAGTAATGCCTCCAAATTTTCAACGCGAACACCACCGCACCCAATTCCAAGTCATGGGTAGTGTAGTTCCTCTCGTGCACCTTGAGTTGACGAGAAGCATACGCAATCACTTTCTCGCGTTGCATCAACACGCAACCGAGACCATGAATAGAAGCATCACAGTAAACAACGAAATCATCAGTGCCCTCAGGCAAGGACAAAATAGGAGCAGAACAAAGCTTAGTCTTCAATTTTTGAAATGCCGACTCTTGTGGTTCACCCCAGTCGAATTTTCTATCTTTCTGGGTAAGAGTGGTGAGGGGTTGAGCGATCTTCGAGAACCCCTTTATGAAACGACGATAATAGCCCGCAAGGCCTAGGAATTGCCGCACCTCAGTTGGCGTCTTTGGTGCTCCCCAGTCCTTGATCGCTTCGATCTTAGCTGGATCGACATGAATTCCCAGTTCATTGACTACATGCCCTAGGAATTGGACTTCGCGTAACCAAAAATCGCACTTCGAGAACTTGGCGTACAGTTGTTCTCGTCGTAAGAGTTCCAAAACTAACCGTAGATGTTCCCCATGTTCAGTCTCGTTCTTGGAATAGATTAGAATGTCATCAATAAACACGATGACGAATTTGTCAAGATACGGTTTACAAACGCGGTTCATCAAATCCATGAAAACCGCCGGTGCGTTAGTGAGACCAAAAGGCATGACCAAGAACTCGAAATGGCCATAACGTGTACGAAAGGCAGTTTTAGCAACATCAGCTTCCCTCACGCGCAACTGGTGATAACCGGACCTTAGATCAATCTTGGAATAGTAGCTAGAACCCTGGAGTTGGTCAAATAGGTCATCAATACGAGGAAGAGGATAACGATTCTTGATAGTCACCTTGTTCAATTCTCTATAATCCACGCACAGTCGAAAACTGCCATCCTTCTTCTTAACAAACAAAATCGGGGCTCCCCAAGGGGAAGAACTAGGTCTGATGAAACCCTTATCCAAGAGTTCCTGTAACTGGTTAGACAATTCTTGCATCTCAGGAGGTGCAAGACGGTAGGGGGCCCGAGCAATAGGAGCAGCGCCAGGTACAAGATCAATACCGAACTCAACCTGACGATGGGGAGGGAGGCCAGATAAATCATGAGGAAAGACATCAGAAAACTCACGTACAACCGGGATATCGTCGATCTTCTTCTCGCTGGTAGTGGAAACAGATAAAAGTGCCAGAACAGCCGAATAACCCTTCCGAAGATACTTAAGGGCTTTCATGCTAGAGATGAGACTTAGCGGAGCACCGCTCTTGTCCCCGTACACAGAAAGGAATTCTCCATCAGGGAGAGGAATCCGGATGACCTTGTCGTAACAAACGATCTCAGCGCGATACAAAGACAACCAATCCATGCCTATAACCACGTCAAAACTACCCAAAGGTACCGGCATAAGGTCGATAGGAAAAGACAAACCCGACAACTCTATGTGACACTCCCGAAGAATGCAAGTAGCTTCTATCTTCTTACCGTCAGCCAATTCTATAATATATTTAGCCTCTAGAGGTACAGGTACTACGTCTAGCAAACGACTAACTTCCACAGATATGAAACTCTTATCGGCACCAGAATCAAATAAAACACTAACAGAGCGATCGTTGAGAAGAAACGTACCAGTAACTGTGTCAGGGTCCTGTCTTGCCTCTGCAGTCCCAATAACGAAGGCGCGTGCATTCCTGTTTCCGCCCCCGTTGTTACCATTTCCATTCCCATTACCATTCCCGTTCCCTCCCTGTTTCAGCTTTGGGCACTCCTTCTTGTAATGCCCAGTTTCCCCACAGTGAAAACATCCCTGCTTGCCCGAAGTCCCCTGAGTAGCAGAAGTCGGAGTAGTAGTTGGGGCCTGAGTCGATGGAAGAGTCACCCTACAGTCTTTGGCAAAATGCCCCAACCTCTGACAACGATGGCAACGATTATTGTCACAACCCCCTTGATGATGGCGTCCACACTTATTGCACTTTGGTAACTTTCCCGCGTAACCACCACTTGGCTTAGAACCCGACGAAGACGAACCCCCACTATCAAACCTTTTCCCCTGCTGAGTTGGTGCTGGAGTAGAACTCTTCACCTCATTTTCCCACTTACGCTTGTTGCTCTCAGGAGCCTTAACAGTTGAACCTTTGGCAGGCAAGATACCCTCACTCACCTTCAGGTTAGTCATCCTATGAGCAGATCGGACCACATCCGGGTAGGTAGGAAGATTCCCCGCAGCTACCAACCCTGCGATTTCTAGCACAAGAGCCGAGATATAATGTTCAATCCTCCTATATTCCGGCACATGTAGATCAGGACAAAGTACGGCCAACTCGTTCCGCCTCACAGTATACTTCTCAATTTCCGATCCAGACATTTTGAGGTTCCACACCTCGTGTTCCAGCTTTTGAATCTCCTCCCTGGGACAGTACTCCCGCTTCAGTAGTTGCACAAAGTTCTCCCAAGGCATAGCATAAGCCTCCCCTATACCCATAGTCTGGGTGATATCGTTCCACCAGGTCAACGCAACATCTTGGAGTAACCCAGCAGAATACTTGACTCGATCCTCCGGAAGACAGTTACACATCAGGAAAACAGACTCCACTTTTTCTAACCACCTGAGCAAACCTACTGCACCCTCAGTACCCGAAAACTCATGGGGCTTGCAGTCCCGAAACATTTTGTAGGTGCACATGGGTGGTGGTGGTGGATTAACATGACCACCTGTAAAGAAACACGTAAGAAACCACGGGAAATGTAAACAAAGTTCACCGATGAGACAGAAGTGGTTAGATCAACTTACCACCATTTTGCCCTAGTTGGAAGGCAGCCTGCAGCAAGTTATTCAAGTCATCCTGCGTGAGGTTCACACCCCCACGACCACCATTACCACGCCCACCAGCGCGGCCACCTCCACGTCCTCCTCGTGCTCCAGACATGATTCTGGCAAAAAGGACGAGAAAATTTAGTTTCACAGCCAATGATAATCACTAGCGTTCACAAGATCAAAGCTAGATCCAACCCAGGACTATCCATTCGAACCCAGATCTCACTAGGGTTTTCATGCATTTCGGTTTATGATTTTGTGTGCACCCAAAATGATAAACCGCTCTACATGGTCCTCCAAGTGTTCTCCTAGTTCAAAGTTCAAATCACCGGACATAGACTCTTAGCTATACCCCGTAATACTACGGTAGTTCATGACAAGGGTTTCTATTGGGGTAGGAAAGGGAGATGTCCGAGCCTTGGACCAATCTCAAAAGTATACAGTTAACCCCAATGTACCGCACTGTCTAGTAAGCAAGTAACCCAGTAAGAGAGGATGGATGATGTAACACAGAAGGGTAAGACGATTTAGAGACACCCCGACAAGTCTATAAGTAACCCAGTATAAAGTTTAGTACCATGTGATCATCTAGTGTGTGCGACTCAGTTATAGACTCACCACCAATATTGTCCGCTTTGCCCTCCCAGAGCTCACGGATTTGTTTTTGGGTGCCCCGGTGGAAACTTCCCAGGAGGTCACCCATCCTGAAACTGCTCCCACCTGAGCACGCTTAACTGTGGAGTTCTCCTCTCATCCACTAACATTAAGCCCCAAAACGCGTTGGTGATTTAAGAGGCAAGACATTACTTATGAACCAAGGATCTCTCCTGGCCACGGCCGATGTGGGATTTTTCCTGGGGTGTCACATTCACCCCCTGTTAGAGTCTCATCGTCCCTGATGAGGTATGCACCCACCATCCCGAACTGCACAGGAGTGGCTCTGATACCATTCTGTCAATCTGTCACACCCTCAAAATCCACTTGCGGAGTTTTACCGCGAGGCGCATGACAAACCAGGATCCAAGTCAATGATCACAATAAACAATACTAAATGAATTTCAAAAACATAGTTTAAAAATCCCAAACATCAGCGGAAGCTAAATATCGTTACATAACCAAAATAAAACCAAATGTTCAATGTTCAAAGACCATGCAACTCTAACTAGACGCCGTGCAGACGCGTGCGCCCTAGTTCCACTTTGCTACCTTAGCGACCTGAGAAAACATGTAAGAGTTTACGTCAGCACAAAAATGCTGGTGAGTTTACAGGTTTGTAATCAAAGTTCCAAGTTCAACCTGTCCATACTATAACAATTGTAAACCAAGTACGCTAGCTAGGCGCATGTTCCATTACTACTACGATTGGAAAACCATTACTAACTCGCAAACCAGATGTTGTGCCCGAATAGTAAACCTGTTCCTGTTTGAGACAATATGCACCCGCCCGGCGCTCCATGCCGACGGGTGGGGTTGGTCACTCCCAATAGCGCTATTCACATTTCCCCGTTGTGCAAACCAGCACATTCATGGTTTCCCCCCGGGACTTCCAAAGATAGTATAGTAAACCGTTTGAAAACCCATAGTATGACAGTTGTTACCAAATAGTTGTTTAACACATGTTTTCTCCCCCAAAAATGAAATCCAAGTAAAGTGGGGCCGTAAACTCACCTTAGGTTGCGTTACTTCAGATAAAAGAATAAGTCAACAAGCTATGCTAGCCCCGTAAAGCGGCGACCTAACATATGACAGTTACAAGTACTTAGACTAATAACCCGTAGGTTAGTTAGTCCCTAGATGTCCAGACCATAACCAAGTTTGTTTGACAACACGTTTACTATTAACATGACCCAACGTACAAGACTCGACATCCCATTGGTGACCCGAGACTTCCCGTGTTACACTAGTATTCACAAACACATAATCATGCAGTCACACTTAACATACGTTAAAGTCCAACAAGTCCTAGCACATAGTTCAATTAACACATTATTGACCCGAAAACATGTTACCGAGTTATTAGACATGTTACGGGGTTCCTAGCATGTTCCTAGGTGTCAAAACGGGTCTCGGAATGCTAAAATATACTTACAGCAGCAGTACAGGCGATTAGGAAAAGTCAACTAGCAATTACGTTGGTCAACAGGCAATTAGGAATGCTAATCGCCTATACAGTAGGCGATTAGGGTCATGTGGTATGCTAATTTTTGAGTTTGTAGGCGATTAGGGTCATGTGACATGCATTTCAGAACTTATCAGGCGATTAGGGTCATGCAGCATGCAAAAACACATCATAGTAGGCGATTAGCCCCTAATTGCCTAAGGGGTAGGCGATTAGCCCACCCTGGTAGGCGATTAGCCTGCTAATCGCCTATCCCTTAGGCGATTAGGTCTGCTAATCGCCACCTGCACATCAGTTTCGGTTTTTCGCGCGTTTAACACTCCAAATCAACCCTAGAACGTGTGTAAACCTCCAATATCAATCAAACAAGTATCCCAAACATGTTTAGATCAAAATACATCGTTTAACCTTGTTCTAGCAGCCCTGGATGCAACCACGTTTCTAAAACATAACACAAGTATCATGTAATCATCACATTAACATGCATAAACATAACCTAATGAACAATCAATCAGATTACCACATCAAACCATCATCATAAATCAGTAACTAACCTAATATCATGTTAACAACTCTTCATGAATCTCAAAAATCCTATCTTTTAATTAAAACATACACATACAACATGCATAACATCTAGAATCCATACAATAACGATTATTAACGATTTGCAGAAGACACAAGTGTTTATGAACAGGTCTGGACCATTAGGGATTCAATAAAAACGTTAGAAAAGATTGCATGGATGAAAACCACACCTTAAGATTATGATTGATTGATGAAATAGGCTTGAAATCAAGTTGTTTGATCCAAAATCGTGTTCCAGAGGTTGTGTGGGTGTTGGGACGAGTTGTGGGGCGACTAGGGTTGATGTTTAGGAGGTCAAGTATTGTATTTATAGTCGTTTTTAGTCGTAACCCACGTTGCAGGCGATTATGGTTCAGTTGCAGGCGATTAGGGTTGCTAATCGCCACCCCCTTAGGCGATTAGCCCCCTAATCGCCACCTGGGAAGGCTACTCGCCACCTGGAGGAGGCTAATCGCCTCCTAGATGCCTCCCTATAGGCGATTAGCTCACCCTAATCGCCTATAGGGTAAGGTTCCAAGTATTTTGCGCGTTAAACCCCGTTTTAACATATGTTAACACATTTTCACATACCGACAAGTCACATAATGATTGTAAACACATAACACTTGCAAATAAACACATTTACACTCGTTCACCAATTCCCGGGACTCGAGACTTGCATGTTCCCTATGCTTTGACGATTCTCCGAATCGTCACCCCTTGTACACTTGGTTAAGGACTGACATCTAACGATCCTCTAGGCCAACATCTAATGATTCCCTAGACTCACATAACAGTTCCCGAACCATAACCCGACTCAACTAACCCAGTTAAGTACAGAATACGCGTGACTCGCTAAGGTAGACTTTAATCTAGACGACGTTGTTAACCTGAATTTGCCGGGTGTCACAACTTCTGGTAGACCAAAGAAGGCAGTTGATATGCGGTGGCTTTTGAAGATTCATTTGTGGTAGGTAGAAGTGGCATCGAAGATGAATACGAGTCTGAATGGGAAGAGGAGGAACCGGACCCGGTTACTCCTCCGCCTATTTATGACGGGGAGGTGACTGTAGATTCGACTCCGAAGATTACTCAAGAAGAAATTGTGAAGGAGGTTGGGGAAACGGTGAAGGTGGGGCAAGTGATGGGTATTCAATTGGATGGGTTCGGAAGCTTGGTTGAAGAAACAATTGCTGCGGATCAGGTGGATGCTGGTTCAAAATGAATTTTTTGACGTTTAATGTTAAAGGGGCGGGTGGCCGGGAGAAGGCAACCAAGGTACGTAATTTAAAGCGATCGTACAATCTATCGTTCATTGATATACAGGAAACACAGTTGGAATTAATAACAGAGACTCGGGTGGGCCAGTTTTGGGATGGGTCGGTGTTCGGGTTTGAGACTATGAACGCTTTGGGTAGATCCGGGGGGATAATATCATTGTGGAATAAGTCGGTCTTTGATGTTGAAACTGTTAGAAAGGCACAGAATTTTATATTGGTGGGGGGAGGTTGAAAGGTGAAAATGAAATACTGTGGGTTCTGAATGTGTATGCACCAACTGACGCCGGTCTCAGACGACAACTGTGGGAAAATATTGTGGCTTTAAAAGAGGAGTTTGCAGGAAGGTGGATGGTTTTGGGAGATTTTAACGAACTAAGAGCGGTGGAAGAAAGGGTGAATTCGGTCTTTAGCGTGACGAATGCGATGGCTTTTAATGATTTCATTGCGAGAGCCGGGTTGGTGGAGTACAATATGGGGGGACGAAAGTACACGTACATGTCATATGATGGATCAAAGTTAAGTAAGTTGGATCGTATGCTGGTCTGTCCGGACTTTGTGTCTAGATGGCCAAATGCGAGTCTAACGGTGTTGGAAAAAGATGTGTCGGATCATTCGCCTGTCATTCTTGTGGCTGAACCGACGTGTTCGGGAGCGTATCCGTTTAGATTTTTCAACTCATGGCTTGACAAGGAGGAGTTGAGCAATATTGTGGAGAAGGGGTTAGCTTCGGATGTGGATTCTATTCGGGCGGATATTGAGTTGCTTAATAAACTCAAAGTAGTTAAGTCGTTGGTAAAGGAATGGAGAAGAAAGGTTGTCGCTGATGAACAGAAACAAGTCAACGAAGCCATCACCGGTGCGTCTCGGATTGAAATGGTGGCGGAGGAAAGGGTTCTTTCTGATGAGGAAAAGCTTCAATGGAATCAATATAGGAAAACTATTCGTCAAGCGGAGTGGGATAATCTTAAAGACGTGCATCAGAAATCTAGGGTGAATTGGGTTCTTAATGGGGATGAAAACTCCTCATACTTTCATGGTATGATGAATTGCAGGAGGAAACAAAACAGGATCAATGGTATAATGATGGATGGTGTTTGGGTGACCGACCAAGCGGCGCTAAAAAATAAAGCGGTTCAACTATTTACAGAGAAGTACAAGGAACCCATACCGGTGAGGCCGAGGGTTAACGGGGACGGGTTTAGAAGATTATCTCCTGAGCAGGCCGAGGGGTTGGTTAAGGCATTCTCAAATGAAGAGGTTAAGGCGGCGGTGTGGGAATGTGGAAGCGATAAGTCACCGGGCCCGGACGGCTTCACTTTCGCTTTCATTAAAAAGTTTTGGGGGAAGTTTGAAAGTTATTTTATGAAAATCATGAATGATTTTTTTGTTCATGGTTCACTTAGCGGGGCGTGCAATTCATCGTTTATTGCCTTATTGCCAAAGGTGGCGGATCCGATGACGTTTTCGGATTTCCGCCCAATATCACTTATCGGTGCAATTAGAAAGGTTATATCAAAGGTTTTTGCGGGTAGATTGAAAGGTGTACTGGGTAGTATTATCTCGAATGAACAATCGGCCTTTATACAAGGTAGACATATTTTCGACGGGCCGTTAATCATCAGTGAAGTCTTGGATTGGGCAAAGAAAAGTAAAACTCAATTGATGCTGTTCAAGGCGGATTTCGAGAAGGCGTACGACTGTGTATCGTGGAAGTTTCTCATTAACATAATGCATAATATGGGTTTCCCACCAAAATGGAGAAATTGGCTAATGGGCATTCTTTTCACCGGTAAGGCGTCGGTGCTAATTAACGGGGTACCGACGGTGGAGTTTTCATTGGATAGAGGATTGAGACAAGGCGACCCATTATCTCCGTTCCTCTTTACCATTGTAATGGAAGCGTTGCATGTGATGATTTCTAAGACGGTTGAGGGGGAGTTACTATCGGGTGTTAAATTACCACATAATGGACCGGTGCTTACACACTTATTATATGCCGATGATGCATTATTTTTGGGTAATTGGTCGGACACACACGTGCAGAATTTGAATAGAGTGTTGAGATGTTTTCAACTTGCTTCAGGCTTGAAGGTAAACATTAACAAAAGTTACTTATATGGGGTAGGGGTAGATGAGGGTGAGGTGGACAGGATGGCAAGTTGTTTGGGGTGTAGGCGAGGGGAGTTTCCTTTCACATACCTTGGTCTTCCAATTGGCGGGTCCATGAAGAGGGTTGGGTGTTGGAAAGAAATCATTGATCGTATAAATTCAAAGCTATCTTTATGGAAAGCAAGAATGTTGTCATTTGTCGGGAGGTTAGTGCTTGTGAAATCGGTGTTAAGCGCTTTACCATTGTACTATTTCTCATTATTTAGGGTTCCTGTAAAGGTTTTGAAAACCATTGACGGGATTCGAAGACGGTTTTTATGGGGGGGAACGTCAAATATTAGAAAAATCCGATGGGTGGCATGGGATAAGATCGTTCGACCAAAGAAAGTGGGGGGGGGGGGGGTTGGGGGTTAGAAATCTGGATAATATGAATTTGGGTCTGTTAATGAAGTGGTGGAGGAGGTATAAGGAAGCGCAAGATCAGTTGTGGGTAGGTACCATTGATGCGATACATGGGGGGCTAGAGAGTTGTCATTTGTACCACATAAGAAGGCTTCGGGTGGATGTTGGAGGGCTATAGCTACACTCGGCAATGATTTTCTGAAAAAAGGAGTTGATGTCCAACAAAAAATAGTTTGCCGCATGAAAGATGGTGGCACGACAACGTTTTGGGGTGATAACTGGGTTCCGGGTGGGAGATTAATGGATCGATTTCCAGATTTGTTTGCTTTATGCAGGAAGAAGAAAGCGAAGGTCTTGCAAAATTATGTGAAGGATGGGGAAAACATTGTCTGGGGTTGGGAATGGTCTCGGTATCCGTCCACAGCAGCAGAATTGGAGCAGTGGGCGCAGCTGCAAGTGCTCCTGGCTGAACAGCGAATTCAGGTTGGAAAGGATAATTGGTTATGGAAATCAGCAGATAATGTCATGGAATGGTCGGTTAAGGAGGTCACAAAAGATCTAGAGCTAGCTGTGACAACACAAAACAGTTTTCAGTGCGAATTCAGGTGGAGTCAAATAGCTATACCCAAGGTAAATTGTTTTGTATGGAGGGCGGTTCAAGGGGGTATTCCAACTGCTGACAGGTTAGCGGCTAGAGGTCTGTGTTTGAGATCCAGGAGTTGCAAGAGATGCGAAGATGCTGACGAAACGATAGATCATGTTCTTGTGGGCTGCTTTTGGGCTAAACTTGTTTGGTGGCACATATGTAATTGGATAAAAGTGGAACAACCCCAAAATATTAACACAGTCGCGCAGTTGCTGGAGTGGGAGAAGAACTTGCAGGGATCGAAACAATGGAAGGAGATAATATACGCAATAATACTTATGGTACTTTGGAGGATTTGGTTGGCGAGGAATGCGAAAATATTTAATAATGAAAATACTTTGGTTACAAGAATGGTCGAAGACATTAAAGATAATACGTATTGGTGGGTCACGAAGAGGTCGAAAGTCAAAGGAATCGATACGACGAAATGGTGGATGTTCGATGGTTCTATTTTATCATAACCAGATCAGATTGGATGGGCTGTTTTGTAGGCTGGAATATAGATCAGTTTGTATTGGATAATTGCTTTGTTGATGTATGCAGGTAGCAGCTTGCTACGTTGCTGTTTGTAATGTGATGGGTGAATTTTGTGATGAATGAAATGGCCGTTTTTGTTGTTCAAAAAAAAAACTTTTTGGGATGAGCAATTTTGAACAAAAGTAATAACCCTAAGCAATTTCCTAATGTCAAGTGTATGCCAAATCTAGGCATATGGTGTTTGGGATTGAGTTGGAAAATGAATTATTGACTTATTAGCTTTTTGAAAAAACCAAATAAGTCAATAAGTCATTTTGAAAAGCCGCAAATCTTAGATTTTTTAAAATGACTAACTAGCATTTTGAAAAAAACAAACAAGTCAATAAGCAATTTTTCACCTCAATTTCAATACAATATATGACTGACTTTTGTGTTGCATCGTGTTAAAATATCACAGTGATATAGAACTTGCTTCCTATGGTAATTAGGGACATTATCACATTTTTATTGAATTGGCAACATGTAACTATGCAAGATTTTTCTTTTATCTATACATATAATAAATCAAAGCCATTTTAATGACATGACACTTAAAAAGACATTCTTCTCTTTGAGTGTGCCATGTGTCATCCCATGTGGTATTGAGATATTTTAGGAAAAATAATTAAAAATAAAATTGGATTTTTCTCTCTTATGTTTCCTCCCATAATTTTTAAACGTTAATATCTTTTATATACGAGATTTTTTAAAGAAAAAAATTACACCAAATTAACGAGCGTTTTATTATCTTTCCAACGAGTACCATAATGCTATATAACAAACGGAGGAAAAAAAACGACTATTTTTTGTGGGATTTTATTCATACAGGAAAAAAAACACAAAGTGTTCATGTAAATCATTAATCATGTATAGGCAAGTCAATAATTATGTTTAAATCAGTAAATATGAATTCTATTTTCAACATGCGTTACATTGGAGTTACACATTGTTTTAGGTTAGATATTAACATTAGAGTTATACACTGTTTAAGGTTAGACGTAACATTGGAGATACATTTTTAATTGTTTTAGGTTAGGTGCTAATCGAAGCTTTCTTGCATGTAACTGTAAAGCGAATCATTCTATTTCATATGTAAAATTAATATGTCATATTAGATTTCTCAACCCCGGGACATTCCCGGGGTATAATCTAGTGTAACAAATAATTTCCTATTAAGCAATAGTAACCCACTAACCCATAAAATGCCTTTCTGCGTCTTCCATAATCACATTACAATTTGCATAAAAATGTGTTCATTTCTGTGCAGGCTCTACTTTACTACTAATAACTTAATAAGTAGAGGTGTACAAATTGAGTTTTGCCTTTTTTTTGAAAAGCTGGATTGGTAAACTTTGGTAAAAATCGGTTTGTGAGAAACTGATTTGGGTTATGAACCGATTTTAGTGGGAAGATATTCTAACCAATATTGATCGATTTGGGCCGGGTAGAAAACGGGTTTTCATACGTTATTTCAAATCGGTTCGGGACTAAACCATTTACGTTAAACGATAGTAGGAACCGACAAACAAACTAGTGTTTTGGGTCCGGTTGGAATCGGTTTGGGTCAAACCAACTTCAATTGTGGTATTGGGTGGGGTTAGGAACCGGTTTGAAATAATTCATTAATCATGTCGTTTTTTTATATACAACATTTTTTTTAAACAAAATATTACACTTAATTAACGAGTGTTTTATTATATTTTTAACGAGTACCATAGTGCTAACAAAAAACGAAAACAAAAAAAACAACTTTTTCAATGGTTGTTCATGCAGAAAAAACAACAACATTTGTTCAGGTAATTCATTAATCATGTCTGGCAAGTCACTAATATGTTAAGATAGTATATATGTTTTTGAATCTATTATTACATATAAGAACCTGCTAACTACCTATATATTCACAAATGTAGTCAATTTGGTAAGAACCTATTTTTTTGTATTTTAATTGGTGTTGCTAGGAACATTGATTACACCGGTTAAATGTAACATATGTTTTTTAGGAATGTGCGACGATGTTGTCGTGTCTTCCTCTTCGGCTTGCTCGATGATATCTTTAAAAAAGTTTATGCTACTATTATTTATAAAAATATTGTCGTCCGAATTATAAGGCAATAAGAATAGCCCGAGATCATCGTTCGAAAAATTAATAAAAGTCATAGTGCATGGTGAAGATTTGAGTGAAATGATGAAGATTTGATTTATATAAATAGGTTTTAAAATAAATAAATATTTTTTAAAAAAAATAAAGAAACCGTTGGCAAACGTCAACGGTCAAGAAATCATGGGTTTCAACAAAAAAATGAAATGGTATCTTGTTGCCGATCATGTTTGTTTTGACCGTTGCCATGGGGTGGCGGGACGGTGTTACCGTTTAGCAACGGTAGCCGAGAACCACTACTCAGAGCATTCACATCAGCTTCCCAATCCCGATTCACTCGCAACCAATCACAACCACATATTACATTAAAAATCATTATAGTTTCTCTCTTCTCCACTCATAACCACTTTCAACAAATATTAAAAAATAAATACAGTTTCATGTTTTCCCCAAAAGATTCCAAAATAACCCCCATTATACTGATCAACAGTAAATTTCCTATTTTTCTTCACTCACAACCACTCAAACCCACCTCATATAATTTGAAGGACATACTCACATAAAAATAGGGGAGTTGTTGTGAATACTCTCATGGAACCCCCCTAGGGGTGTTCAAAATTCGATTCGGATTCGAAAAATTCAAACTTCGACTTAATTCGATTCAATTACCAAGAATTCGATTCGATTATTAAGAATTCGAATTAGATTCAATTCGAATTCGAATCCAGTAAATCAAATACGAATTTATGATTTCAAATTCGATTCGATTCGAAATTCGAATAAAAATTGTACATGTATATTTTTTAAATATATATACACTCATACACATTGAAAAAAAAACTTTTAAATTTGGGTCAAAATATAAGAATCCATAGTCTCTACAACTTTTATCATAACCATATTTTACAATTTATCTTATACTTCATAAAACTCTAACAAGCTATACTCTCTATTATTTTTACTATTCTCGTTTTTGACATATCGTTGTTTATCAATTTTGTAGATTTGTATTTTATATGTTAAAAATAATGAGTTTATATTAGTTTTAAAACTAAAGTAAAACAATTTAATATTTATGGTAAATTTGAACTAAATCGAATTTATTTGAATTCGAGTTTCTTATTGGAATCGAATACGAATTCAGGTGAAAATATAAAAAATTTGTTATTCGATTCGTTCAACACCCCTAACCCCCCCCCCCCCCCCCAAAAAAAAAAAACCCAAAATAGTCATCCAACTTATTTATCGAAAGAGTTAATGGGTCAAATTGTTGGTAGCCTCTTAATGAGGCTTTGAATCATTTAGCTCTGAATGGTTCAGCATTCAGACTGTTTGTTTCAACCTAAAAAAAAGCTCTGAATGGAATGATTAAGAGCTGAATCATTCAGACTTGGTGAATAGCTGAACCATTCAGCATTTAATCATTCAAAGCCTCTTAACCATTCAGACATCTTAATGATTCAGCACTTAATCAATTAAACAATCCCTAAGGTATTTTCTTACCTTTTGTTTTTTGAAAATTGAACTTCATTAAAAACAACCAAAACCGACTACTTTCTCCAAGACGGAGAAGGCAGCCGAACACCAAACAAACCAAGAACAATCAGTCACGTTACATCAAATAAACACCACCGATTCCAATCAACTACCCCGCCCTTAAACCTATGTTTGAACCATAAAAATCCCAAGGACTTGATCTCCGCCACCATGCCCACCACATTGGGAGCTTTATCATGAAACAACTTCTCATTCCTGACTCTCCAAAGTCTCCAACATGCAATAATAATAATACCGTGAAGAAGCGTCTTCTTTACATCCGATACACCACTATGCTCATGCAAACTAACCAAATCCTTAACGTGAAAAACGAATGGTCTAGGAATCTTGCACCACTTTGCTATCTCATTCCAAACCCCCAACACCATAACACAGCCGGTTAGAACATGTTCTATTGACTTGTCATACGCATCACACCAAACAAAATAAAGATTATCAACAACTATGTTTCTTCGAGCAAGAGCCAACTTGGTAGGAAGACGATCCAAAAACGCTCGCCACATAAAAAAATTGCATTTGGTTGGCACCCAAGAACTCCAAGTAAAATCGAAAGAAGAACCACTAACCAGAGTGCCACGTAACCACCGCTTGACTGAAGCCACTTCGAACCCACTACTTGACCCGGTAGCCCAAACCCAGGAATCCTCTCTATCCTCCAAAGATACCGTGTGCAGCAAGGTCTCCAAAGACATTCTTTCAGCCAGCTCCTCTGCTGTAGAAGGAGCTCTAGACCACTCCCAAACCATGACTCGGCTGTCACCTCTAATCTTTAGCTGAACATTAATCACAACCCTTTTATGTTTTTCAAGTGCAAATAGAGTAGGAAAGGAAACTCTTAGCGGCTCTGTCCCCAACCACCAATCTAGCCAAAAACGAATTTGCCTACCATTCTCGGGAACACCACGGATAACACCATTCAAACCAACCCCTTCGACCTTATATTTATTCCAAAAATTAACGCAATTTTTCCACACACCCGTGAAGGCATTATTACTTGGAGCAATACCCCAACTCCTCGAAGACCCATGTATGGAAATGACAACTCTTCTCCATAACGCATTGGGCTCGTTAAGAAACCCCCAAAGCCATTTGACAAACATTGCATTATTATTAACCTCAAGAGGCGCTATTCCCAACCCCCCGTCTTTAACGCTTTTCGTAACCACCTCCCACGAAACCCAACTCATCTTTCGAACCTCGTCCGATCCACCCCATAAGAACCGTCTCATCAATCCTTCAAGATCACCAATAACCTTCTTGGGAGCCTTAAAGAGAGAAAAATAATATGTCGGAAGACTATCCAACACCGACTTAATCAACGTTAAACGCCCAGCAATAGATAGATTATTAGCTTTCCATTTCGAGAGCCGACGCTTAAACGTAGACACTACAGGATCCCAATTCGTCACTCTATTCATGTTGGCCCCAACCTTGATGCCCAAATAAAAAAAAAGGCAACGTACCCTGTTTGCAAGCAGGTATTTTCTTACCTGATGTTTTAGGGTACTAGTGGGGTGCCCGCGCGTTGCGGCGGGTAACAATATTTAGGGCTTTTTGGTTGTTTAAGTGCTGATCATTAAGAAGTCTGAATGATTAAGAGGTTCTGAATGATTCAACTATACACCAAGTCTGAGTGGTTCAGCTCTTAACCATTCCATTCAAAGCCTTTTTAGGTTGAAACAAACAGTCTGAATGCTGACCATTCAGCGCTGAGCGGTTTAGGGAATCATTAAGAGACTACCAAATAGACCCTTAGATTGGTTAGGTTAAACAATAATCAGTGACCGAAATTAGGAGGGCATACTCAATATATAAAAATATCGGATTTTTTAGGTTAAAAAAAATACACTACGAACAAAATGGGGGGGGGGGTTGTGGCCCCAAAGAAGTTCTGCCAGTGGGCATAACCGAATTAACCGATCAAATTATACATAATGTATATAGATTTCAACTATTAGATTATACAATTTCAAGATATTTTCCTTCCATATATATATATATATATGTATATCCAAAAAACACAGAGTTGTAAACTATATTATAGTGTTTTTCATTAAAAAAATCAAGTTGAGAACTATGTCAAAACGTGTATCTTCTCGATTAACAACTTATTACACAAAATTTTCTAAAAACACAAATGAGATAAAATTCTGACATTAATGAATAGTATCGGCTGAGTAAGTGGTAAACAATTTTTAAACAAAATTTTGAATTCAATAAATAAAATATGTTTTTTACTACAACCGAATCTTATGTGCTAACGGAAGCGTAAGCACATGAATATATACATATCAATAATTTATGTGATACGCTTAGTAAAAAATTAAGGTGACTGTGAGGAAGTGAGAACTTACATGTGCAAATATAACTTCTCACTTTTCGTTATGGTTATTACTTAACCCTGACATATCATTTTTTTAAATTAAAAAAATTATAGCAATACTATAATCAAATTAAGAGGGACAATATGCTCATTTATACAGTGTAATAATATTAAGAAAATATTAATATATAAAAAAGTTATGGATGTTTAAAATCATGGAAGTAGTTGGTTGAAATAAGGGTGAAAAAGTGTTATTATTATTTAAATAAACAAAAGTTGAGTAAAGTTGAGGGGCAAATGTGTAAGTATTGTATAAAAGACATATTACCCTCTAAAAATATTTAGAGTAAATTACTATTTGAGTCCCTGTGTTTTGGTGGTTTTAACTAGTTGAATCCAAAACGAAAATGTTTAACTATCTGAGCACCTGATTTTTCAATTTGTAAACATTTGAGTCCAATTTAGTAACTTGGTTAGATTTTCTCAGTTAGTTTTCTTGAAATGACTAAAATACCCTTATTTTATATTTTATTGTTATTATTATTATATATATATATATGCACACACAGAATGATGTTCGAATTTCAGATCTTGACCCCCCATTCCATCATTTATAATATTCATCATTCTTCATCATCATCATCTTAGCGCACACTATCTGTTAATAGAATAAACTACCATCATCATCCGATTCGACAAATCATCATCATCAACTTCCTAATTGGTATTATGAGAAACAGTCTTCAGATTTTTACCCTGGTCCTCGGTTATATATAAAGAACCACCGCCTATGAAATCCCAAATCAGAACCCTAGTCGGAACCTGCTATAGTTGGAAGAACCATTCTTGTCGGAAGTCCAATCACTGCCGCTTTCCTTGCCTCTGGCTAACCGGGGTGAGATGGAGGCCGGCCGACCATGGGTCAAGGCCGGTGACCCTTCATCTTTGTTCTTCGATCTCTCACTCTCCTATACTTCAACTTCTCTATTTCCGGTCTATCTCCCTCGTATTTAGTTGGGTGAAGTGGGTGTCTCGTTGTTTGGCAGCAGCTCCGCCGCCGTCCAATCGAGGCTCCTCCACCCACCCGCTACCACAACCACCCACCCCAACCATCGTTTCCCCTCATTAATGATGTTCGAAGTGCAGATTTGATTTGGGTGTTGTTCTGGTGTAGTTCAGATCTGGGTGTTTTTGTGGTGGAGGTTCCGATATGGGTGAGGGTCGTTTCTTGTAGTGGAGGTTCCAGTGAGGTGGGTGGTACGGTGGTGGTCGGTTGGGGTGATGGAGAGACGATGGATGAGGGTCCTTTCTTCTCTGTGTGCATACATACATACATATAATAATAATAATAATAATAATAATAATAATAATAATAATAAGAACAACAATAACAGTAAAATATAAAATAAGGGTATTTTAGTAATTTCATGAAAACTAACTGAGAAAATCTAACCAAGTTAGTAAATTGGACTCAGATGGTTACAAATTAAAAAATTAGGTGCTCAGATAGTTAAACATTTTCATTTTGGATTCAACTAGTTAAAACCACTAAAACATAGGGACTCAAATAGTAATTTACTCAAATATTTAATATGTGTATTGTGTGTTGTACTATAACTCATTATAGTTGTAAAACTTAAATTATATAAGGTCATTAGGAAATGTATTATAAAGGGAAAATGGCCAAAATAGCCCGTTGACCGGGTGTTTTGCAAAAATAAACCTCTGACCCCTCTTTGGAGAGACGGGACATGGCTCCCAAAGAGTCTGAACCGTCTCCCGAGAGGCTTCCCATTTCAGCCAACAGAGGACCGCCACGTGTCGTTGTTGATCCCGAGATAGACCTTTCTCTCTCCTGAACCCCCTTTCTCTCTCCTGAACCCTCTTTTCTATCTCTCTCCTGAGAAGACGAATAAACAAGAATCAGAACACCAGCAGGGTCACCGGACCGGTGACCGGAACCGGCGTCGCCGCCCTTCTGTGGCGTCTCCCGAGAGGCTTCCCATTTCAGCCAACAGAGGACCGCCACGTGTCGTTGTTGATCCCGAGACTGACCTGAGACGTGAGACAGACCTGAGACGTCTCAGAGACGCCTCCGGTGAAGACGAAGAACAAGAAAAAAAAACAGAGGATAATGAAACTTCGTCGGAGAAGACGAAGAACTCACCAGAGAAGACGACCGGAGAAGATGGTCTTTGTAAATTCCAGCTCCAATGGCTCGTTCCACTTCAGCAACTGAGGGTTTGTTCTCTGTTTGTTGTTTTCCGGCGAGAACAGACGGCGGTTGCCGTGGGGTGGCGGTGTTTTTCCGGCGAGGTTGCAGTGGATTTGTAAATTCCAGCTCCAATGCCTTCTGCATGTGAACAGAAAGGAGATAATATAATATGCTCCATCGGGCACACGTTTTATAAATCGAGGGAATGCATAATTACGCAGATGTGTAACGCGATGATCAAGCAATATTATTTAGAAAGGGATAGAGGAAAATAGGAACTAAAATTTGAATCATGAACTTGAAGGTATTATTGCTTAAAAATGGTGGTAGACCAAGTGATACAGCTGTGAAAGGGAGAGAGAGAGTGAGGAGGAGAGAAAGAGGGGTGAGAGAGATAGAAAAGAGGGTTCAGGAGAGAGAAAGGGGGTTTAGGAGAGAGAAAGGTCTGTCTCGGGATCAACAACGACACGTGGCGGTCCTCTGTTGGCTGAAATGGGAAGCCTCTCGGGAGACGGTTCAGGCTCTTTGGGAGCCGTGTCCCGTCTCTCCGAAGAGGGGTGAGAGGTTTATTTTTGCAAAACACCCGGTCAACGGGCTATTTTGGCCATTTTCCCTATTATAAAATAGTATTGGTATAGAAGGTTTTGGTTCATTTTCGTTTGTTTTTTGTTGTTGTTTTTTTTATTAGTTAATATTAACATATCATTTTTTTAAAATAAAAAAAACTATGGCAATACTATACTCAAATTAAAGAGAAAAAAACGCTCGTTTATACGGTGTACTAATATTAAGAAAATATTAACGTATGAAAAAGTTATGGATATTTAAAAATCGCGAGGGGTAGTTGGCTATAATAATGGTAAAATGTGTAATTATTATTTAAATAAACAAAAGTTGAGTAAAGTTGAGGGGCAAATGTGTAAGTATTGTATAAAAAACATATTTGCCCACAAAAAAATAGTTAATATGTGCATTCTATGTTGTACTTTAAGCAGTTCTACCTGTAAAACTTAAATTATATGAGGTCATTGGAATATGTATTATAAGATAGTATTGATATAGAAGCTTTCTGTTCATTTTCGTTTGTTTTCGTTTCTATTATTACTTAATATTAACATATCATTTTTTTAAATTAAAAAAACTATGGCAATACTATACTCAAATTAAAGAGAAAAGGACGCTCGTTTATACGGTGTAATAATATTAAGAAAATATTAACGTATGAAAAAGTTATGGATATTTAAAAATCACGAGGGGTAGTTGGTTATAAAAATGGTTAAAGGTGTAATTATTATTTAAATAAACAAAAGTTGAGTAAAGTTAAGGGGCAAATGTGTAAATATTGTATAAAAGACATATTTGCCCTTAAAAAGTAGTTAATATGTGCATTGTGTGTTGTACTTTAAGCAATTATACTTGTAAAACTTAAATTTTAAGAGGTCCTTGTGAAATGTATTATAATATAGTATAGATCGAACGTCTAAAAACAATAAATACAAATTAAATAAAAAGAGACAATATACCATGGCCACGTACACATAACCCACCCACCCAACTTGTCCCAATTGGTAGTTAGCAGTCCAGTTCCCACTTTCCAGACTCCCCCACAACCGCCCGATCAAACACCTCCACACAAATCATCATACTCCACACACACACAATCACCCCCTAGATTCTTATAATAATCTTATTTTAAAAAAAAAAAGAAAAAAAATCCTACACAATACATGTGGTGATCAGCTTCCCACACTTTACAAAACACAACCCCTTTCATTTCACACACTAAATCCTAAACCAATCATTCAACCAATCAATCAACATGGGAGTTGTCGAAGACGCACACAATGTGAAGATCTTAGGTTCTGGTGACCGAACCATAGTGTTGGGACATGGGTTCGGTACCGACCAGTCTGTGTGGAAGCACCTTGTGCCACACCTAGTTGAAGATTATAAGGTTGTTTTGTACGATAATATAGGGGCTGGTACGACAAATCCTGAATACTTTGACTTTGATCGGTATGCTAATCTTGAAGGGTATGCGTATGATGTTATTGGCATTCTTGAAGAGCTTAGGATTTCGTCGTGTATCTTTGTTGGTCATTCGGTTTCGGCTATGATTGGAGCTGTTGCTTCCATTACTCGTCCTGATTTGTTTACTAAAATTGTTATGATTTCGGCTTCTCCGAGGTTAGTTAAGCTTTTATCTGGTTTTTTTAACGACAAATGTTACATCTTTTATTCTGTTATAACAAATAATTCTAAGTTACGCTATTATCAAGATTTTATAAATACTTTTAGATTTATGATGGATGTAATATAGGGATGAGATCGGTACTATACTATGGTATTACACCACATAATACTGATGATACTGAAGTTTAAACCAAAACTAAATATCGTACCCTATATTTTTTTATCTGTACCGGTATGGTATGGTAATGTTAAAAGTCCCGGACCCAGTACAATACTACATGGTTCGTGTTAGGAAACTGAGCTACGTTCAAAATTGAATATTGTACCGTATATTTTAAGAGGATACCGGTATTCAATATGAATTTTCTTCTCGTTAATATATAGTGTATAAAACGTTAATTTAAGATGATGATTACTTAGGGCTTATGTTAGCAGGCGTTGAAAGTGGTTTCTGTTTTGATAGGTGTGAATGTGTGATTATTTTTTAACACGAATAGACTTGCTTAATTTGGTAAGTGTTGTCATGTTGCCTTTAATTTTATATATATGTTTTTTGACTTTTTTTTAGGTACTTGAACACTGTGGATTACTTTGGTGGATTTGAACAAGAAGATCTTGACCAATTGTTTGAAGGCATGCAGTCGAATTATAAGGCATGGTGTTCGGGATTCGCGCCATTGGCGGTTGGTGGTGACATGGAGTCAGTGGCGGTTCAAGAGTTTAGTCGGACTCTTTTCAACATGAGGCCAGACATAGCCTTGAGTATTGCACAAACCATCTTCCAATGTGACATGAGACATCTTTTGAGTCATGTGAATGTCCCATGTCACATCGTCCAGAGCATGAAAGATCTGGCCGTTCCAGTGGTGGTTGCTGAGTACCTTCACCAGAACCTCGGTGGTAAGTCCATTGTTGAGGTCATGTCAACTGATGGTCACCTCCCACAATTGAGCTCACCAGATGTTGTGGTCCCGGTGCTACTTAGGCACATCCGTTGTGATATCGCGGTGTAATTATGCTTAGGGTATTTGTTTGGTTTGACATGGTTGATTAAATTACAAGTTGTTGATAAAACTTATCTTGTTAATTTGGAATTTGTGTGTAATTGTAATTGTGTATGTTATGTATTTCTTTGTTTTGGTACCACATAATGTAGCGTCCCACCTTATCAAACTAGATATTATTACATCGAACGTACCTATCAACCCATGTGATCCATTAATTATCATTAAATACATCAACTAGCATCAACTAACCATTGTACATGTAGTACTCGCACATATACAACATTTGTGTATATCAACAACTAGCATGATCATGTATATCATGAATTGCTAGCATAATCAAACATATCAACTATACCAATCAACAATGACGGATCTAGAAAAAAAAATCTATAGGTAACAATTAAAAAAAAATTTGTTTGTCGTAGTTTCATATAATGTAAACGAAACAAAGATAACAACACGATAATAAATAAATATCATCATTTTCTTGCATATCAATATCATCATTCACTTGTGTGTCATTGTTATCGGTATTTAGAGTTATATTTGAACCAATATCATCATTTTCGGGGGCTTTTCTTTTGAACAGGTTGCTAATAAGAGCTTGTTTTACTAGAGCTCGGTTTGATATTCACAATCATACAAACCCACAAACCTAATCATAACAATAACATATTATAGATTTATAGTTATCAATACTAATTTGTCTTTCAAATTTTCAATTAGCACAATTATACAACAAATAAGTTCTTCAAAGAATCAAAGTATAATACCAATAAAACTAATTTAAAACTAGTAAAAAAAACATACAGTCAGGGAAGGGAAGAAGGGCAGAAGGCGGCAACACTGTAGCAGGATGGTCGGATGGGCTCTGGCGGTGGCGTGCGGCGGCAGGGTAGCTTGGTCGCTTGGAGTTGATAAGGATAAGGGTTTGCCTTTTTTTTCCTCAGACGGTAAGCAGGCAAAGGAAGGGTTGGGAATAATTAGTTGGGCTTGGGCTTTTTGTTTTATAATTAGTTGAGTCAATGGGTTGGGCTTATTAAAAATACAGAATAAAATGATTTAGTTATAAGGGTTTTGGTTTAGAGAGCGTTTATTAAAATTTTGCTACAGATATAAGTTTACGTATAATTTATTTAAGGGGTAACAAAAATATTATTTATGGGGTAACATAAATTTTTAAGGGGTAACAAAAAAACTATTTTAGTGGTAACATTTTATAAAAACGTAAAAAAAATCCACTTCACCAGGAAAATCGAGAGGTAACAGATGCATCCCTACCTCTTCACTCCATCTGCCCCTGCCAATCAAAGGGACTTTGGTCCATGATCATGTATATCATGAATTGCTAGCATAATCCAACATATTAATTATACCAATCATAGGGATTTTGGTCTAATGGTACAAATTTGTGTTAGAAATATGTCCCTTATGTGATTAAGGGTTCAAAAGCCTAATAGTGAACCATATGTGGATTTAAGAGTAAATTTAGAGAGTGTGCACATTAACTGCTCTATAAAAATTGCTATAGAACATAGAGTGTGTGTGAAAACGTATGATATAAACAATAAAAACACTATCAAGAGACAAAACTAGGGCGGACAATTTTTGACCTATTTATAACATAATTAGACCTGTTTAATAAAAAGTACACTATACAATTTTATATATATTTTTTTTAGAATTAGAATAATTAAAATTAGTTAGAAGCTAAGCTATCTCAATTATTTTGCCTAGTTAAAAAAATATATAGTACTTTCTTTATGTTTACATATCATTTTGTTTTACCACAAAATTCCAACTAATCAACTAAGGGGTTGTTTAGTAGCCTTTTAATCAGCCTCTTAACCATTAAGGTCTGAATCATTCAGCATTCAGACTGTTTGTTTCAGCATCTGAATGGAATGATTAAGTGCTGAACCATTAAGCTAATAAGGGATGCTGAATGATTCAGCTCTTAACCATCCAGAGGCTCTTAACCATTCAGACCATCTTAATGATTCAGCACTTAATCAACCAAACAGCCCCTAAGATTATCTAGAGGTGAGTCAAGACTTTATCCTATTAAAAAAGGACAATTAGGCACTGGCGTGACACTAGCTAAAGTGTCAATCATGCTCACCTGATCCCGTTGTGGCTCAAGGTGAGCGATGGTTTTATACATTTTTTTAATAGTAATAAAACAAAATAAAAAACATTGTATTACAAAAAAAATTAAAAACATTAAAATACACAAACAAATTTTAAAACAAATAATATTCAATTAACAACCACTTTATAAAAAAAAAACCATTAAAATACACAAATCTTCTAAATACAGAAACAAATATTAGATCATGTGTAATGGGTATTATAGGGGCATGAATAAGCATGATAATGCCCCCAACACCATCCCCTTAGGCATTATATGGGCATTAAGAGGGAGGGGCATTTCTAGTATAATGTCCAAATAGGATAAAAAATATGGAAAGTAATAACTAAAAAGGGCATTAACACTGTGTTCCCGAGTTTCATTAAAGGATGGAAGAGAAAGGATCTCCCTCCTCTTCCATTCTCTCCAATTCCTTCCAAATTGGAAAGATTGAAAATCACCCTAAAACCCTCTTTGTTATCTCTCTCATTCCCTCTCTTTCCCTCATACAAAAAACTCTGGAACACATTTTTTCCCCACTTCCTTCTCAATCCTTTCTCTTCCATCCTTTAATGAAACTCTGGAACATAGTGTAAGTGGCTTTAACCATTACACATTTTTTTAGAGGCATTATGATAATGATGTGGCGGAAAATGTCCCCTAAGGGGCATGAACCATTACTTAATGGTCTTATATACAACTCATCTTCTAAATACAAAAACAAATATTATATACACAAAGAAACCAAAATAGCCCAACGGTCAAGTTTTCCTCGCTAGCTCACGCGAGCCGGGTCGCTTGAGCTCGCTCGTTGCCAGAGTCACGGGAGGGTGCTATGGTTCACGCGATCCACGTAGCTTTATTGGTGGCTCGCAACAGCTCGCTCGCTGGCCACAACACATATTCTAATCCATATTTCTATGTGTAGATCTCCCATTGGAATAGATAATTGTGTTGTTTGTGTGTGTTGTTTGTGTATGATGTATCTATAACTTATAATAAAAGAATTGAACTTTGATGATGTGGCATTCAATGGAGGCCTCAACCCCTCCTTGAATGTGCCACGTGGCATCATGTAGGATTTTTTAATTTTTGAGTTTTTTAATAAATCTATATATATATTATAATTATTTTAGGAAAAGATAAGAATTTAAAAACAAAATTAAATTTTCTCTCTAATGTTTCTCCCATAACTTTTAAACGTTAATATCTTTTATATACGAGATTTTTTAAAGAAAAAAATTACACCAAATTAACGAGCGTTTTATTATCTTTCCAACGAGTACCATAGTGCTATATAAAAACGGAGAAAAAAAAAACAACTATTTTTGTGGGGTTTTGTTTTCAAATATATTTTACTCTACTAATAAATCACAAACGATAAACATAACTTCATAGGCAGAGATTCCTTTTTTTTATATTTGAATATGATAACTTATGGCAGAAATTTGTTTAAAATAAATATTATTATTATTATTCATTAATCATGTATTGGCAAATCATTAATTATGTTGTCATATTAGATATTTTATTATGTTATATTAGATATTTCAACCCCGGGACACTCCCGGGATAAAAGCTAGTGTTTATATATAGATATATAGATAAGAGATTGTGAAATTTAAAAAAAAATAAAATAAAATAAAAAAACAACCGTTGTCAAACGGTCAAATACGAAAACCAAGAACACCTTAATTCACAACGCCCGCTATGTCCAAAACGGTGTCAACCCATAACGCCCTATAGCGCCCGGGGGACGGTGTTCCCCGACGCTATAGGGGTGAAAACGCCCACACAACGGACCACTACACACAACCTTATGTGACCTTGTACGGTACTATTGACTTTAGTACCAGAAAAATAACTAACTCCCTGTCACAATGTAGATGCTTATTCATAAGAATTTCGTACAAAAGCGTGTTTTGCCACTGTTCTAATTTTTTTGTCGGGAAAATTGTCTGTGACAAATATGATGATAGCTAAATAGTATTGATACGTTTTCTTATGTCGCTTACCGTTACGGGAATCTCTTATCAAAAATAGCATTCCGAACCTTTAATTATTCAATCTTTCATTAAAATTAAAAACATTATAAATTACATCAAGATAGCGGGAAGGCGGGCAACAAGCTGCGTCGCCATCCCTTTCTGAATAGCAAACCCTAACCGAAGAAAAACGTAACATTACCCACCCGGAGCCGAGACACTACTGTGAATAACTCGCTGGATCCTGGTCAGGAAACGGGTGGCCTCTGGTGCCAATGAGCCAAATGTATCAAAAGCTAGAGGTACGAAAACATGTTGGTTCTCCTCGCAGGCTTTAGCATGCTTTTCTACCTTCTTCGCCTCTGTTTTCCGCACCGCTTGCCCTGCTACAAACCCGCTATCCCTCAACCCAACTTGAGGAGATACACCTGTCAGGTCAACACAAGCATGCTTCCCCCCGACCCACCCAAAGACAAGGAGATCTGCTGGACGCAAGGTGGATCTCCCTTCTGCGGGATCTGAGAGGAAGTTCACAGGGGCCTCCTTCTTGGTTGAGATCCCAACACGTCTTAAGATGTCCCACAGAATGTCTCAAACCCAATCATGTCGATATTTGAATCCGGGCAACTCCTTGCGGTGAACCGCATGTTCCCCGTATTCATCCAGGCAGGCCTTATGGCAAATTGGACAGATTTCATGCTCTTGGTATATGGGGATCATCAAACACTATTTAAGAATGGACCTGTATTCAATAGCGGACATGCTCTGGCCCAAACATTCGATCGGGATAACAGTTAGGAAATCTTGAGGATGGGGGCCTTGCAAGAATTCAATAACTGCGCTCTGGCAGGGGGCAGACCAAAAACTTCACCCAGGCTCTGAGCGATTTTGCCAAACGGGGCATTCGCCAAAGTTTTCTGAGGCTTTGGGGGGCGGTGTCCTTATTAGAAAAACAACCAATATCAAAACCTGGGATGTAGTCATTTAGCTTTTCAAGGGCCTGCTTGTAGTCCAAGTCGGCGCCGACAACCCCGCTATTTCGTAGGATGTGGTCTTGAAGGTTCCAAGACTGAGCTTGCGATGCCACAAACGCATACATCCCGATAGCCTTCTAAAACCTAGAAATTATGAAATTAAGTTTAAAATAACACTGAAAAGAAAACGTAAGACATTAACCTAAGTAAACCAAGAAAAATTTGTTGTAAAATATATAAGCTTTATTTTAAATAGAGTTAATTGCTAATTTAGTCCATGAGGTTTGTCAAAAATTGCTATTTTAATCCAAATCTTTTTTTTGTCAATTTAGTCCATGTGGTTTCATTTTTTGTCATTTTAGTCCCTGAGGTTTGTCAAAAATTGTCACTTTCATTCAAATCTTGTTAGTCCACAAGGACTAAAATGACAAAAAAATGAAACCACAGGGACTAAAATGACGAAAAAAGATTTGGATAAAAGTGACAATTTTTGATAAACCTCAAAGACTAAATTAGCAATTAACCCTTTTAAATACTTTTTGTATAGAAGACTTCTCTGTATCTTGTTTGAATCAAATAACTTATGTTAACTATTTTATAGTACTTTTGGGGTTTGTACATCATTTTTGTGTATTATGAATGCGATTCATTTTAATCTACTCTTAAGGTAATGTCATATTCATTTTTTTGTTAGAGATATGTGTACATAGTTTCATTCTCCATCGTTTGCTTTGATTATGTTGACATAAATGATTTGTTTTAGTTTGATTATATTTGTTTTGAAGTGATACGATGGATCCACGATTCAACCATAAATTTCCTATTTTGAATGACTCCTATTTATCCAAGCTATTATGCACAATCATGGAACGGTTTGACCATAGTATTTAGACAAATATGTTGGCCGTGATGTTTTATTTTCTTTCACGTTTTGTGATGTCTTTTGATTTATTTTGTTGATTCAAGGTGTGAGAGAGCAAAATATATGATCATATAAATCTTTAGGTGACATTCAACTTGTATTATCTAACTCTTTCATTGAGGATATTTCTTTGAACTGCTTTAATGGAGTATATAATTTCTATATCATCAAAATTCAAAATATTCAATTTTTATTTAAGCATGCACCCACCAACATTATTATGTTCTAATTACAATACATTGTTAACTTTTAAAAAGAAATGATACAAGCTAGCTAGGTTGATTTTACTATCATTAGGAGTTAGGACATCAGAAACTTGTATAGAAAGAAACGTGAGTGAGGCTGTGAGCCAATGTTCGGAAACAAATAATAATATTAAAGAAAGTGATACTCCAAAAGTGTATTATGTATGAATAATCAATGACTATTTTCCTATAGGAAACATGCAATATTAAGTATTAAGTAAAACAAAATGCAATTTTGACGAATACGACCATGTAAAATGAGATATGACATTATGAAGTTTAGGAATCTAAGGATAAACAACTTAAACAGTTAAACAAGGTAGAACTCAAAAGTCAAACCTATAGCAATTTTATAAAATGATAGTACGTACTACTATACAGAGTAAAGAGTTCAGATACCTGCATCTTGAATGATTATGTCTCGAAAGTTTTAGACTCATTTAGAAAAGTTTATGGCAATCTGCGTGAAGTTAGGCGTAGTTTTAAATAACAAAAAGCCCTTTTTTTATTTATATTTAGGGGACTCAGCGGACGCTTGGGTACCCGATTGAGGTTGTTTAGGTATCACGTGACGACGATGATGATGATAATAAGGAATGAAACTGTAACTAGCCGTTTTCAGTGGTTTAATAAAATGGTGTTTTGTTAGTAGTTCAAAAAAAATATGAAGATTTTCAATGCCTTTGTAATAAAGAAAATGGAACCCAACGTACAGCAAGAAAAGAAAAAAAGAATAAAAGGCCCAAGTCTTGAGCAGGCCCATTTTGAGAGAAAGGTTGCTGCCTTGTCTAACAGCCCAAGAGTTTGCTCAACGGCTCAACCCCAGCGCAACACAGGCCTGCCTTTCCTCTAGGCTTGGGGCGGCCCGAGTCTCCAGCAGTAGCAGCCCAAATTGTGGTCTGATGGTATTTTTGGCCCGGATTCAAATTAAGAAACCTTTTTTCCGACTAAAAAGCATATAAAACGACGGCAGAATGTTGGAGCCTGAAGAAACAATGGGTATAATGGTGATTAAGGATAATCACTGTGTGTTTAATACACATATTCGCTCAGGTACAACCCTTTGCTCACACCGATGGCAGAACCGAAACCGTAGAAAGTAAGAATGTGTGTGTGTGGTGAAAGTAAGAACACAAGAATACAAGTGGTTCGGTCTAGGGTGACCTATGTCCACTGCAAAGAGATATTCTATTACTTTGGAGTTTACAAAGTTATTACAAATAATATCTCTATTCTAATTCTTGCATGTAAATGCCGATCCTTTGTAAAGGAGAATAAGTCTTCTATTTATAGGAGAAGATATGGCCCGGGTGAGACGACTCATAAAATGTTGTAACTGATATGGGCCTTTACCCGGGCCCAGATGTGTTGAGCCCATAAAATTGGCAGGAATCAGGTGACATTAAATGGTGATGTCAGAGAAAGCATGATCTGGCCTGCTACAAGTCCACGTGGCGCGTCGTGATTGGGCGCAGGCGGCGCTTGTCTCTGACACGGTATGGTTCACCCTTCTGATGGCGTCTGATGTGAAGTCTGGCAGTAGACATGCTTGAACAGTACCCTGAGTACAGTGGAAGCATGGGGGCTGTCAAGTCACTGTTCCTCGACAGTAGTTGTTGGACCACTACTGACACATGTTTGACTCTGATTGGCGCAGGGGGCACCCAACTCTGACCAGATCTTCTTCATTCTTGATCGTCCGTACCTCGTATCAAAAGGTGATATTAGTGGAATATTTTGCGTGTATATGGGCTCGTGAAGATTCTTTTGTGATGATGACGTCATATAGATGAAGTCATGTTGCGCGTGGATGAACTTCCTCGCGCAGTCATGGTTCCGCGAGCATAAGATGTTGGCCTCTTTTCCTCCGCGCTCTTTGGTTCCGCGCGGGGTTTATGGAAAAGTGGGATAGCGATGCCATCCGCATTAGAATTAAGCATCCTATCCCTTCACTCGCTGAACTGTCCTTGTTTTTAGGTCATCCTCATCATCTCATAGGAATGTTTATTTTCTACTTTCAGGTGAGGGAATTTCCCATAGCCAATGACTTTTTTCCTCCACACAAGAATTGGATATTATAGTTCATTAGTTCATAAATTGTAATGAATGATTTCTAAAAATCAGCATTGGTAACACAAAATTGCACAATAAAAGTTAGGTCGTAAAAGAAGTTGCATAATCTTATATCATTGTTCCAAGATGGAGGTCCCTTTCCTCTATGTTATATCACTTGCATCCTTTAGCTCTTTAATGGTAGGTAAAGGCCTTGGATAACCGCCATTTTCAGAGTTTTTCCCAAAAGGGTGTGGGTGATAAAAATATTTACCAAAGTGAGTATTTTTCACCTCTACGTTTCATCCACCACCATTCTCGTTTTTAAACAAAAAGAAAAAGGAAAGTGGAATACCCCAGATTTTCACAATATGTGTTTTTAGTTTTTACGTTAACATGTGATAAGTGATGCTCCTTGATTAAATTAAACGATAAAACGGGAAATAATTAATCTTCTATATTATCTTATTAAGGAAGAGTGATGGCTAAGATAGTCAATTTCATTTCCGTACAAGTTAAGAAGCAACATGTACAACATATTTAAGCAAGAAATTTAAGGGTATTATGGGGATAGTAGTGACAATTAAGACACTTAGGAGGGTAATATAGACATTTCACACACCTCATCCTTTACAATATCAAAAGAAATTTACAATACTACCCTTTTGACTCTTCAATTATCATTTACAGAATGCTCCTGCCCACAATTTTCAATGAACGATCCTATCCTTTATTGCCATTTACATCTGATCATAAGAGCAAACAATAAATCAATAATGCTCCCAAACGCTTCTTGTCCTCTTATTTGAGAAGATCAATTGCTGCTCGAAATCCTTGAAACCGTCCATTTAAATATTTGATTGATTGCAATTGAATGCCCCTCCTTATTTTTATTTAAAGACCCTCTTGATAATAAGAACCTAATCCCTCTCTCTCTATCTCTCCTGATAATAGTAATAATAATCTGTTGATGCTTCTGCTGTTGTTGTACATGTACCTTCAATAACTACGTGTACCTTGTTATCCTTTTACACACACTCTGTGTTCATGTTTTTTATTATCATTTGTTTATTATTTAATGTTTTTGTATTGATTTCTGATATGGGTTTTTAATCTTGGATGGGAATTTGTTGTAAAGTATGTGTCTTTAGTGGTTTCTTTGAGAATCAAGATTGTGGGTTGGTTCTTGAATTATGTTTTTTATTGATTGTTTTGCTAAATTAAGGATCAAAGTGTTTCTAATACTGATATATGCAGAGGATTGAATATTTGAATTATTGGTTTTAATAACATCTCATAATACTTTTTCATTAAGTGTTTTCTTTTGGTTGTAGGGCCAAAGATCAAAAGGTAATAAAAACCGTGACTTATACATGCTTTTATATCGAAATTAAACGCTTATTTCAAGTTTTTTTTATAGGACAATTGGATCACTAATAGTTTGTTACAAGTTGTTCATTACTTCATGTTATCTTTTTTTTTTTGTGATTTGTGTTACTTTATGATCTTTGTCTTATAGACGAGCGAAATTCGCGATGATCGGTTTTAGCATATAAATTTTGGATATTTACTAATGATTCTCATGTTTTTATTTGTAGTGAAAAGAAAGAGTTCCATGGAGGCTAACGGTCATAGGAGAGGAAGGAAACATAATAATGGTGGTCAATATAATGGTGAAGTGAGCACATTGACTACTGTGGATGAATTTGACCCATGGGCAGCTTGGGCTTACAAGCCCCGTACGATGACGTTATTATTCATTGGTGCATGCTTTCTTATGTAAGTTTGTTTGAATCACATGCTAAACGCGATAATTTTGGTTATAAATTTGATTGTTGATTAAGGGGGTGTTTAGGACTGTTTACTTATTTAAAAGTGCTTGTATATGTAACAAATAATCAGCTTGAAACAAGCGAGTAACGAGTTGCTTAAGCAGGTAGCACCTGAACATCCCAAATACCTACCCTCTAAACCATATGGTCAACAATATAGTCCTATCATCCTACATTAGAAAGAACTTATAGGGTGACCATCAAAGGAAATTAGTCTTATTAAATGGGATTTGTTTAAGTACTTATGTTATGGGCCCTTTTGGAATGATATCTCAGTTCGGCAAGTAGAGCTCTTGATCCTGAAGGTAGTTCATGGGCAAATATTGTAACATCAGTCAAAAGGTTGGCATCTCTTTTCTCTGAATTTAGTCATCGTTGTAACCGGCATTTTTTTAACATGTGTTTTTAAGGGGCATATGGGCAATGATTGCGGTATTTCTGACTTATTGTTTATTGCAAGCTCCTCCTATGTAAGTTATATTTTAAGTTACTTTATGCATCTCAATGATAACGATTTATGTGATCTTTGCGGTTTTATTATTATGTCATGCTAATCAAACTTCTTAGTTCAAGGGTATGTTCACCAACATTTGCAAGGGTATTTTGGGCATTTTCATTCTCATGCATGGCATAATATTTCATTCGCATAATTGTAGAATCTGTTTATGTAAGGGATAAAGTCAAGCTGACCAGTTCAGGGCCTGTACTCAAATTGTCCCTTTAAACCTAACTCTTACCCACCTGATTTTGTTGTTTTGTGTAATGAAGGTGATCCGGCTGGTCCAAGGTCAAAGCCCAGAAATGGATACAGTTATGGAGTTGTTGTGCGTGTTGCCTCACCTTTAGGGCCTCTTGGACTCAAGTGTGCTTTTAGTGAAGTTCCACTTAGGAGTTTGCCAACGAAACTGAGTTCTTTTGAATCTAAATAAAGATTTTCCCCTTCAAATTTTGATCACATTATTCCCTTTTTGAATCATGAAATATGTTAGAAAATGTAACAAGATATTACTATTTATTTTTGAATTCCAAACAGGTTCTCTAATTAGAACAATGATTTATATTAATGGTTAAGGTCAATAGTTACTTTAGATCAAGGATTATAGCTAATGTCTTGCAACTCTGTATATTGATCAGTAAAATAAGGCCTTGATTGGAAGGAGAAAATAATGGACTGCATATGGAACTTGCTATTTTGTTTGTTGAGGTATACTATAGGGAAAGCTATTTTTTATACAAATAAAACATAAGGTTAAGCTTTTATGTTGCTTTGTTTTGTTCGCTTACCCGTAAAGGATGTGATTTCAGGGTAGAGGATATAAGGTACAAATTTTGTATGTTGAAGGGCCTGTTTCAGATTTTCTTCGAGCTACTGTTTCAACAATAATGTCAATTAATGATAAGGTACCCCCATTATTGTATATGAATTTAAAAACTATATTCAACATTTTCATTCTGATCTTTTTTTTAAATTTATTTTACTCGTTTACTGTTTAACTTGTAGGAGCTAATGGGCGATATAATCTTCTTTTTGTCTGGCCAAGATGATATTGATACTGCAGTTCAGTTAAACACAGAAGAAGCCCAAAACAGTGGCAAGCCTTCTTTAGGTATGTTATAGGATTAAAATTTGCTGATCATGCCGCCTTTTTAAATTTGTAACCATGACAATTTGTAGTTCATTATCTCTTCTGTTGCTAATCATGACAATTTGTTAAACATGTCCGGAATGGTTGTTTTGCCTTTGTATTTCTCTTACTTTTTTAGCTATGCCACCCTCTTTATTAAAACTAGGTTTTCTAAGTATATAGTGAAATCATTCATTCATCATCTCTATTTACATATAAATTTTAAAACCTTGTAAATTGTTGTCCACAAATATACAGAAAACCTTGTAGTGGCACCGATATTCAAAGCATCTGTTAGACAGAGGGCTGGAAGAATACGACTAGGGAAATGTTACAGGTGATGAATAATGGCTATTTAAATATTTTCACTAATTATCACATTTTATTATATATTATATAATTTCTATGACAATTAACAGGCTGTATAGTAGAAGATTATTTTGTTAATGAGATGTCTTCACATGGCCCATACTACTGACACTTGTTTTGGTAATTAGTACCACAACTTTACATATTAAAAAGATAAAAACATATGGATTAGTCTTAATGCACTTTGGGTTACGTCTAACCCATTTTGACTCATTTCTTTTTTTCTCCTATCTGTTCTGTTTTTCTTTTGCCACTTTTGACACACGACGTGGTTGACCGATAATAAATAACATTCTTTTGTAAATAGTTAAGTCGTTAGTTATGTTTATAAAACCAGTACTTCTATCATGGTGATACTAATATTTGTAAAAAAATGATTTATAGATTCATAGTAAAACTTTCTAACTTGGAAGGAAGTCCAAACGTGTAAAATGAGACATTTTAATGGAACTGTGTACTTATCGACCAACTAATATTTATGTATGTATGATTGAAACAGTCTACAAATAGACTGCCCCACTGAACCTATGTGATTCTATACGTTAACTATTAAATTCCTGCAATAAAACTGTCTTTTAGGCTGTTCAGGGGATGTTTTACAACCACATAAAAACTGAAGGAGCTTACAGGGCTGAAAATCACACTCGTGCATGGCTAGAATATCTTTTGTTGTACTGGGATGTTATACATTCATATAATGCTATGAGCTGAGTGAAAATTCTTAAGTTATCTTGGTGAGGTTTGCCATATTATTTTGTCAAATTGCAACCTTACTACTAGGTTGTTTGCTTCATACTTTCCTGACACCATAACGTGTAACGTATAACCCACAAACATCATATACACGCCACAAAATCCAACAATTACGAGGTGACTCAAGATCCCAGGTATATAATCACAGAATTAAACACAACTATTTTGGAATGAACTCTCCAATTATCAAAGAAAATTTGCTCAAAACTTTGATCTCTCACACCTCTATCACAAGCTTGATTAGATGGTGTTTATATAGAGATTGATACAAGCTAATCAATCCTTATTCTAATACAAAAGATAAATAAATAAAACATCCTAATGTCTATCAAAGAACAGATCAATCCTTATCCCTTATCTGCTCATTATTGTCGGTCACCCATAAGCTTGGGTTTTGACTTGCTGGCCCATGTGCTCAGGTCCAGTTATTAATCAGCCCATTTGCTCGGGTCAGATTATTTAGCCCAACAATCACCCCCCTAATTTCTGACCCGAAATAGGGAGTTCTTCAAGTCCGAGTAACTCTCGCATCTCCTTGAATTTAATCCTTGCAAGAGCCTTCGTTAGGATGTCCGCACGTTGTAAATCGCCTCTTATATGCTCAACTTGTACTTGACCTCTTTCAACACACTCTCGGATAAAATGATAACGTGTATTTATATGTTTGCTTCTCCCGTGAAAAACTGGATTCTTCATAAGTGCGATAGCCGACTTGTTATCAACAAACAAAACTACCACTCTCTCATCTATCCCGGTTATTTCACCCAACAAACCCCGTAACCATATCCCTTGACACGCGGCTGCGGTTGCAGCCATGAACTCGGCTTCGCAAGACGATAACGCCACCGTGTTTTGCTTTTGTGAGCACCAAGTAATAGGTGATTTACATAGATAAAAAACGTGCCCAGTTGTGCTTCGACCATCATCTCGATCCACATTATAACTACTATCACAGAACCCCACCAACTGCTTGGTTTTCTCTCGGTTGTATCGCACTCCAAAATTTAAAGTACCTCGGATATACCGAAGTATTTGCTTCACAGCCATCATGTGCGATTCTTTTGGTTCTTGCATGTATCGACTAACCAAACCAACCGAATAAGATAAGTCGGGTCGTGTGTGCAGTAAGTACCTCAAGCAACCAACTCGTCGCCTATATAAAGTAGCATCAACCGGCCTTCCTTCTTTGTCTAGGCATAGTTTGACTCCCGGTTCTAATGGACACTGAGTAGGATTCGCTTCATGCATTCCCGCATCTTTTAGTATTTTTAAAGCGTAACCCGCCTGATTTATTGAGATACCCGAATCCTCTTGCTTCACCTCAATGCCAAGATAATAGCTCAACTTTCCCAAGTCACTCATCTCGAACCTTTCTTGCATTTGTTTCTTGAATTCACCGATTTCTCCAAGCCTCGAACCGGTTACTAAGAGATCATCTACATAGACCGCAACAATTAAAATTGATTTGTTTGTTCTCTTCACATACACTGCTTGTTCGTGTTGGCATCGTTTAAAAGACATATCCTTTAGTACTCTATCAAGTTTTGTGTTCCACGCCCTCGGAGCTTGTTTAAGTCCGTAAAGCGCCTTCTTTAACTTGTAGATTTTTCTTTCTTCTCCTTTCTGCACGAACCCCTCCGGTTGTGTAACAAAAACTTGCTCTTCTAATTCTCCATGTAGAAAAGCTGACTTTACATCCAGATGATGTAATTCCCATGCTTCTTTTGCGGCCAATGAGATCAATAAACGCACCGTTTCAATCCGTGCTACGGGCGCAAATACCTCGTCATAGTCAACTCCTTGCTTTTGAACATAACCCTTTGCTACTAGACGAGCCTTATATTTATTAATTGAGCCGTCCGGATTTTTCTTAATCTTAAACACCCACTTAACTCCAATTGGTTTAACATCAACCGGGGGCTCAACTAACTCCCATGTATCATTCTTCTTTATTGATTCGATCTCTTGCTTCATAGCAAACATCCATTCGCTTGAATTTTTTGCTTCTTGAAACGATCTTGGTTCATCATCTTCTATTAAAAACAGATTTTGATCTTCATTTTCTGTTGATGTTCTCGAGCTAGACCCCATAATAAAATCATTAAACCTGGTGGTGCATATTGGAATTTAGAACATGCAGTGTAGCAAGAGATTTAGATTAAGTGGCTAATCAATAAAGATAATTGATGGTTGTGTGAACAGGAGCCGAATCTCAGTGGCTTTCGATGGAAGTTAAAAACAAGGCGATAGCGATCTTGTGTTGATTGATCAGTAGTCTTTTGATTTTGGTGGAGATGATTCGACATTTGTTCAATCAAGTTCGGATTTCGAAAGCTTCTTAGCTGTGAAGAAAAATAGTGGGTGTTTTTTCTCGGGCAGGTAATAAACCAACGTAATTGGGTGCAGCATAAACGAGATCAGCAGGGGCTGAAGAGGGTTCGTTAAGCAGCCAAAGAAGACAGAATAGCGGTGGCTCGTCGTGTTGGCGGTCGATAGCAACGGGTGCAGATCGATCAGGGAAGTTTTTCGTATAAAAATCCGATCAAGGTTACTTTCATTTATGTGGTTCACATGGGGAAAAAGGAGATGGTTTTGTTGTTCAGGTGGTGACCGGTGATTGGTTCAGAGGTGATGAACCTGATCGAAATAGCAGCTTTCATCCAAGTTTGATCGTGTTTTATTTTTGTCAGTGACTCTTTCTTGTCAAGGAGGAAAATCGCAGCGCGGGGCTCGAATTCTTTTGGCAGAAAAACCAACAGGCGTGTCGTGGCAAGAACGAAAGAGCGAGGGGCTTAGGAATTCGTTTGGCGACCGAGGGACGTATCAACAGGTGGTTGGTGTCTTTGTTGGTGGTTGATAGTAGCAGGGTGCATATCAAGGAGTGTGACAAGGTAGTAAAACTACGATCATGAGCTAATCAATCCTTATTCTAATACAAAAGATAAATAAATAAAACATCCTAATGTCTATCAAAGAACAGATCAATCCTTATCCCTTATCTGCTCATTATTGTCGGTCACCCATAAGCTTGGGTTTTGACTTGCTGGCCCATGTGCTCAGGTCCAGTTATTAATCAGCCCATTTGCTCGGGTCAGATTATTTAGCCCAACAGTGACAAAATAGACATACCCGCCGTAACGCGCGGGCATTCCTACTAGTTTTATATGACTAACCCTGTTAATAAAGTTAGAGGGTTTAGTAAAAAAAAATATAACTAAAAACTTAACAATTTTAGGTTTATATGTTAACTAAGTTATTAATTGATCAAAATTTTAGGGACTAAAGGTATCAAAGTGTTGTTAAACTATGGGTTAGATAGTGAAAAGGGGAGGATGTAGACCAAAACTTGCATTTGGTTGATCATCGGGAGCTCAAGTCTCTCCCCAAACCTAACTCACAAGCCACTACCCAAATCCATAGCAAATCAAAAGGGAAATCATGCATGAAATCCTTCCTTAGATAGGCTTTCTTGAGTATGATGATTTTATATAATGTGAGTTTTTGTCTTAAACAATGCAATTAGGTGATAATGGAAGATGTGATAGCACTAGAATCATTTTACACCCTATGTGTTGTGTGAAAGTTGGATGATTCATAGAAATTAGTGATTTTCTTATACGGGTAAAGGTGGGTTTTGAACTTTAGGTGAAACCCACCTACAAATTGAGATTTGGTCTTGCATATGTGTATTATTAGTTGGAGAAACTGATGAGAAAAGTGTAAATTATGTGATGGGATGTTGAAATTGATATAATTGTCTATTTTTTTGACATGCTCTAGCTATGAAATTAGTTGTAAAAGTATGGTGCTTACCAAGTGCTCGACTAAATACCATATACGAGGAAAGGGGCACGCATAAGGTAAGTCATTTTCATGACTTCGACTCTCTATTCGTATAACTAGAATGTTCATCATTATGGCTTATTAGTAGGTTGTTTTGAATTAATGGTAATATGGGAACCCGTGGACCGCCGGGCATATGAAACCAAAGAATAAATGGCATGTGGGGTCATAAAAGCGAAGGTGATGCCAAAACGGCCAAACAGATAGAATAATTGTTGTAAACAATAGAAAGTCGTTACATAATGGAAAACATCACCTAGGGTTAACAAGTCTAGATGGGTGATATAAATTGGGACGAGGGTTAGTCATGGGTCTAAGGATCACGAAACATATAATATGGGCATGTAAAACCAATGCATAAATAGCCCACAGGATCATAGGATCGGAGGTAATGCCTTAGTACAGCCCAACTAGTTAGGATCGTGACTTTGATAAAAAAAAATGAGGCGAAAGCTATACTGTATGCATCCAGTGATCAGTGAAGGTGGAAGGGACACATACCTAGCAAATAGCAATCTACAAGTACTCATGCAATCATTCAATAAGGATTAATGCACCATCTCATTTAACCCAATAGTCCAATACAACCCAAATAGGAGATGACACACACTACCCACTATCCAATAATATTGTGCTACCAACCCACTCCCAAACACTACTTGGAGCGAGTACTAAAACCCGCTCCCGCTACTCGATTGCACACCCAGTGTTGGTTGCAGTGATGTACCCGCCCCTACCCACACCAAGAGTGGATTTTAGTTGGGGCCAGGCCGGCCCCACACCCCTCGGTTTTTTCTCTTTTACAAAATAAAAAAAATTGAAAATTGTATATGTATTGAGTCCCCCACTCCTATTGTTTTCTTTTAAACTTTTAGCCCCCTATTTAAAAGTTCTAGATACGTCACTAACTCACACTACTCGGATGGCTTATGTTTTCTACGTCCCCACCACTCTCATAGAAGGTTTTGGTAAATTTACATACTAAATCGGATGCTAAGTCTTGTAATGTCACATACCTTTTCATCTAATAAAGTGAAGTATTCGTTATATCGAAACAATCATTTGTCATTGATAACCTAAAATGCTTTAAACATGTGCGATTCTGAGCTGGATGTTTTTCCCTTTTATTACAAGACACCACCAAAAGTCCAAAACCACTCCATGGAATTTGGTAAAAGCAATAACACACTTAATTACAATATATTAATAAATAAAGGTAAATGAAATTTTTTTGAACGGCAAACAAAACTTTTATTAAAATCACGAAGTCACTAGCAAGAAACTAGCGACACCATACACCCAAATGCCCAAAATGAATAGTAATTATAATAATATTTAGTTATAATAATATTTTATTCAATTAACTATATTATTATTTTACTATATATTATTTTATTTAATTAACTATATTATTATTTTATTCATATTATTTTATTCTAAAACTTTATTATATTATATACTATTAATATAAATAACATAATATTATCTAATTTCGTTACAAATTTTATGTGTTACTTTATGTGTAGATTTCTTTCTTTTTTTTAACGTTTACAACCAAAATGGAATCTCGATTGTATAATTCATTGATTGATCAACACCTCATCTAAATCTCGATTGTAAAACGCGCAATGCGCGTGATTTATACAACTAGTTATACATTGACAAAGTAAATCAAATAAATAAGCCTTTACCTTTTCTTAGCTTCATATATTCACAAAATTGTATACAAAAAAAACTGTTAATGAAGTGTAGCTCAACTAACATTGAAGCAGAAATGAAGATTTAGATGAAGGACCAGGTTCTACTGCAGTGGGCCTTTGGTAGCAGTTTCCCCAAAACTGGAGATTATGGTCGTGGGCCGTCTTCTGCAATCGCGGACATATGGGGTCACATTTTACCATTGTGTTACCCTCCGTATCTAAACTTTTACTCCTTGACCGTTCGCAAAAAAAATATCTTTTTTCCAAAATGCAACAAAATAAATATTTTTTAATAAACGGTATTTTTTTCTTTAATTAAAAAACAATAATTTCACAATAAAACTTTTGCCTGGCCATGTGAAACAAGTCCAGCTGTGTACAAAGCCGTTACACGGGCCCACTAAATTGAACACGTCATACATGTTATGATTGTTATTATGGGTCCCACAAACAACCAAAGCTTATTTGAACTTAACGGCTACTTATACTCTACATCTCCAGCTTCTACACACACTCATACCTTCCACTCTCTCTCTCTCTCTCTCTCTCTAAACACACTTTCTCTCTCTATAACTAACTAACAAACAAGAAAAAAACATGAATATGAAGAAAACATTTGTTCTTATATTTTTGTGTGCAGCAGTAGCAGCTGTCGGAGCACAAGCACCGGCGTCTTCGCCGGTAAATGCGCCACCGTCAACAGCCAAATCTCCGGCGGTTGCACCGGTGAAAGCTCCGGCGAAGGCTCCAGTGTCATCTCCGCCAACTGCTGCAGTTCCGGCACCGGAACTGTCGGCGCCTCCGGCGGAGGCGCCGGCGAGTACACCTCCTGCTCCGGTGCCGGTGAGCTCTCCTCCGGAGAGTGAATCTCCGCCGGTTCCTGAACCGGTGAGTTCACCGGCACCGGAGACTGCTCCGACTCCGGAAGCTGCGGCTCCGGCGCCGAGCAAGAAGAAATCAAAGTCTAAGAAGCATGTTGCTCCGGCGCCGGCGCCGTCTTCCGAGTCACTTGCTCCGGTGGAATCTCCTGCGGATGCTCCTGGACCGAGCACTGACTCTGCTGAGGTTGCAGATGAGGTAATTTAGACAATTTTGACTTTTTTTAGTCAAACAATTTTGACTTTATTAATGAATTATGATGGAAATGAAAATATTGCAGAGTGGAGTGGACAGATTGAAGAGTGTGCAGATGGTGATGGCGGTGGGATTGGCTGCATTCTACTTGTTCTAGATTTTTTTTTAAATTTATTTATTTATTGTTTTTTTGATATGAGGTGTCTTTGTTATTTATTTGCCTGTTGTACTTTGTTTACTTTTGTATATAATTGTTCTATGCCACATTGTATTTCTAATGAGTTATGTTAATCTTATTATTCATTTACAGACCAATTAGTTTGTGGGGAGGTGGGAAGGTTTTCCCTCCGGGGTTCCTGCAGTTCGAGCCTGGCTGTGGGCAAGATTTTATTCTCCCTTACAGAGTTAGAGGCAAGACTCTGCCAATGCATACTCCCCTCATTCGAACTCAGGTGGCTTAAAAAGGGTTGGAGTAGTTAGTGGGTTTCCAATTGATCTATACCTTTAAAAAAAATTCATTTACTCAACTGGAGGGTGGCCAGATTTAGCGAGGTTTAAAGCGAAATAAATTTTTTTTAAAAAATTAAGCCGTTGACATTATTTGTAGAGAAAAGTGGCGTGTAATTATGATCAGCACTTTCTTGGCCCCAATAGAGCTTTCTGAATAGATGCTAAAATTCAAGATGGTGATCTTCTACAAATGCATACAAATCTTGAGCATTTGTTTATATAATCTTAATTTCCAGAATATTCAAATACTCACAAAGGAAATTGATTCACATGAACTTTAAAGAACAATTCTAGGCAATTGATTAATCAACTAAGGGGGTTTCGACCGTCGGATAATAACAAAGTAAAAATGGGGTTGATACAGTGTTAGTTTGAAGAACTAGTTAAGCAAAGAACAAATCAACGATAAGTGCGGAAGGTATCATCTATGAAGCAAAACCAATTTGACAAGTGAAACAAGTAAAAGTGGTCCTAAGTCGCATCTAGGTGGTTTGATGGTATGCTTCACTTGCCGAGAAATACAAAGAAAATAAACCAGGTGAGACATCAAAAGCGAAGAAGAGCAAGGTTGGCAAGCAAAGCAAATACACAGTGTCTAATGCCGCAAATGAGACGAACTGTGACATGAGCAAGAGGTGAACTTGCCGCTAAGACACCAAGTATGGGAGATGCATACATAGGTGCATTTGAATAGGGGAGGCCAAAGCAAGGGCTTTACTTGCTTCCCTCTTGGGTCAACTCCATTCACCAAAAGACTGATTTCCAAACGGACAATGGTGATATACCTACTAAATAAAAAATTGATATCATAAAAATCAAATCATTGACCTCATCTTGCAATCACCTTTTGACAAACCAATATGTATATACCAAATATATAACTAAAAGAAAATGAACAAATAACATGGAAAATGAGTGACAAACAAATTCATACTACATTAGGCTGCAAATATAAGCATAAATGTATAAATTTCCCAAACTTCACAGACAGATTATTCATTGACACCCACTCACCCACCCATCTATGTCCTCTTTTTGGCTTCTGTTTCATCTTTTCCACACAAATTAAGACCTCCATATGCTTTATTTGCAACATTAGACAATAGATGTACACTGTATACAAATCTTACCCCAAAACCATCTATCAATCAATCAACCACGCCTGAATGTCAATGCATCTCTCCTTATCCCCTCCCACCGTTGCCATGCCGCTGGTTTCTAAAGTAGCTTAGCAGTGACTGAGCCTGCAAGAAACACAATATAAAACTCATAAATTACCAGTTTACCCTCAAAAGTAAAAGAGAAAAGGGTAAAAAAAATGCACCTTTTCCTTGGCTCTTGGGGTACCCGACTGTGACAAAGCAACCAATGGAGGGACGGCGCCCTCCTGAAGGACCATGTTGCAAAACCGACTGCTGTTGGTACACAGCTGTAGAAGTGCGGCTGCAGCATTCTCCTTCCCTCTAGCTGAACCCAACTCGACAACTTCTACCAGAACTGGTATACCACCTTCTTGACCAATGGCAGCTCTGCCCTCGGGAATCGTTGCAAGATTTGATAAAACAGCAACCGCCTTGTCAACCATCCCAGCTGCTGGATCCATTAACTCCACAAGATACCTTACAGCACCAGCCTGAACAATGCGTGCCTTGTTTTCGTGAAATATTGACAAATTAAATAAAGCGGTTGCTGCATCTTTTTTCCCCCTTGGGGTTCCGTTTCCCAATAAATCAACCAATGGTCTAATTGCTCCAGACCTCCCGATTCTTATCTTGTTATCTTCAATAACCGAGAGGCTAAAAAGAGTTGCAGCAGAGTTTTCTTTAGCCTCAGAGCTCCCGGTTTCAAGCACATGAATCAGAGGTTCGATTGCATCAGCATTTGCAATCGCGGATTTGTTGTTGTCATTTATCGATAAATTTAGAAGGGCGGTGACAGCATTTTCTTGCACTTGTTCGTCAGTTGACCGGAGTAGGCCGATTAATAAACTGATGCCCCCACAGTTTGCTATCACAATGCGGTTATCCATATTATGCCTAGCAAGTAACCTAAGTTCACCTGTGGCCTTCCTTATTACATCAACCGAAGGGCTACTCAATTCCTCAACCAGTTTTTTAACTTGGGTTTCTACTCCAGCAAGATCAGGTCTGTTTTCAGTAGAGGGGGAAGAAACTATTCTCGGTCCAAACCGATCTGATGGCCTGCGCCATAACTGATTTCTGGGTCGAGTTTCAAACCGTGGGGAGAACTCATGGTCCCTTCGTGGGGCGGTTGGGGTAGTGGCGGCAGCAGGCTGAGGTTCTGGTGCCACCTCTCCTGAAGCATCACTGCTGTACGCTGTTGCCGTCTGTATTGCAGACGCCTCATTTGCTTCATGAGATAGCTCTTGAGAAAAGCTTGTGTTGGAATGTGTACTGGAAGTTGAAACCGTTCTCTGATGACCCTCTGTCAACTTTTCATTCAACCCGCCACCGGCTGATGATTGTGCACCGGAAGTGACCAGACTTTGGTCTCCAGATTCGGTCAACTCATGCCCATTTTCAGGCAAGGAATCCTCTGAAGATGATTGGACATGATGCACCGGAGAAGTTCCTTCCTGATGGGTGGTCCCACTGGATGATATTAAGTTTTTTCCAGGTGAACCTATTGCCCGCACTGACTCAGGTGACCTAGGTTGAGGCAAGTTCAAGGTCTTCACAGGATCTGGGAGCTTAATATTGTTTGATTCACACCAATTTGCAATTAGTGCCTTCACAGTGTAATTAGGTATAAGATTAGTGTGGCCCAGAGTTTGCATGGTCTTAGGGCAAACAGTAAGCCCCAAATCAAGCCATTTACGAACATAACTTCGCTCATATGTCTGTCCAGAAGCAACAATCACAGGGTCTGTCATGAGTTCAAGTGATAGAGGGCAACAGAAATCAGGAGGTATGGGTACAGGGTAGGAGCTTTGTGACTGTTTAGCCTCAATTAAACAATCATTCATGTGGGTAACAAGAGCAATCATTTCCTCAATGCACTCTAAATCTCCCATCTTTTCAGTTTGTTCAGCATTTTCCTTTAATTTTTCAAGGGCAACAGCCTCGATTAGAAGCTCTTGATTTGACTTCAAGCTAAGAAAATCCGCAATTTTTGACCTGCTATCCGCGTTAGGTTCAGAACCCTCTGCTTGATCCCTTATAGCTTTCGAAAGAATAGCTGATGATTTTTCATAACCCATATGCTTAATTTTTTGTATGCAAAGCTGCAATCAGTTGTGCCACATATAAGATAAATTCATAGAAGTGATATAGTTCACCCGTAATATAAGCCATCTTTTGACATACCTCAAGTGATGCAGAACTCAATTCATCAGGAAGTTCTTTAGAAGAAGATTTCAGAAGCTCAAAAATCTCTAAGCTTTGAGCCCGAACCTTTGCAAATAAGGATTCAACTTGCATAACCTACACAATGCAGGTAACTGATTATGATTAACTAGTTCCAATATACACTATTTATAACTTGCATGTGTTGATGACTAAGACATACAAAGTAGACTTTACTCATCAATGGATGACAATCTTCAAGAAGCTCCCTGAGGTCTTCAACACACTGACTCAAGCCTGGAAATTCTTTTTTAAGTGATTCATCAGACGCAACTTCTGCATCAGCAATAGACTCGAGTACTGGCTTAATTAACTTGAGTATGTCTTTAATCTTTTGGTGGTACATCTGAACAAGTTCTGAAGTTCGGTTTTCATGGCATTGCAGATTAAAGATACTAGAAATATTTTTTAAAAGGACTGTCAGCAGTGATATCTCCATCACACCTGCAAAGCTGCAAATAACCCACAAATCATCATCAATGAACAGATAGTTAATAAGGTTGTGAATATGCAAATAATGGTAATTCAAATAGTAAAAAGGAGATAGAACTTTTCCCCAGAGATACGAATCTGCCAAACCATATGAATGAGAACGAAAAACAGATAGGAATACATCTAAAAATGTACACTATTATGATATATTAGCTCAAGAATATGGGGTCTAGGATGTGTACACTGTTGCAATATATTATCTCAAGAATATAGGGTTTTACAAGTGTTATACTCAGAGATATATCTTGCCTGTATGACACAGAGACAATGAAATAACAGCAATATCAGCTATAAGACTTGGAAAATAAGATAGTACCCTTTATATGCTAACTAGGCTCCACGACACTTCTTCCTCTCCTCTGGCTCTGGTTCACCACTTGCCTAATACCAACTTCCTTAACCTAAAGCAAGAAGAAAGTTTCTTCATGTGGTGATCCATCACAAGTAAAACCCAAATACTACATTTATATTTTTTTATCATTTAGATATTGAAAAGAAGCTTAACTGAACAAAACAAGCATGAACATCCAAACAAGGTATTTGTGTGTGTGTGTACAAGTGTGTGTGGAGGCATTGTAGTACTAGACAAATAGTAATTATATTTCCACACGAGTAGAGTTAGACAACATAAAAAATTCCATAGATTATGTATGCCATGTAGGCAAAATCTGCCAATCAACTTACTAAACATTAATATTCGTCCATTTTTATACTTTTTCAGCATAAGCATGTTGGTTGTTAGCAAAGTTTAAAAGAACGGAAACGGGCCTTGAGGCGGCCTCGAGGCAAACCGAGGCGTAAGCTCGAGGCGCAGTCAAAAAATAAATATAAAAATTATGTGTCCGTAAAAAATAAAATACTTGACCTAGAAAAGTCTAAAACATCAAAAACACATATCAAAAATAAAATAATTGACCCAAAAAGTCTAAAACACCAAAAAAAAGCACATCAAAAACACCCTAAACCACCCGAGGCGCACCTGAGGCGCACATTTTCTTAGCACCTCAGCCCTTAGAGGCGTATGTACAATCTGAACCCCATGAGGCACGCCTCGGACTCGTTTTCTTAGAGTTTCGCCTCGAGGCGCACCTCGAGGCGTACGCCTCACCCATTTTTTAAAACCACGGTTGTTAGAAACGGAACGCTAAGTAAAATGATTAGAAATCCTAATCAAAGAAATTGTAAATCAACAAAAAGACTAACTGAAAACCACATAAAAAAAGATCACAGACCTACGTGTCCAACCTTGTGATCTATATTTGAGAAATTGTTCCTCACATAGGTGAACCGTGAGCCAAACTCCATAGATCATAGATGATATATCATATTATTTTTTTGACACCCTGGTCAATGAGGATGAAAGGAGGCAACAAAAGTTTCAATAAGGATGAAAGGAGGTTTTAGGTTTCCCACTTGCTACACTTCCCACGAAATACTATTTAATAAATTTTAGGCTTCCCTTCCTAACACTCTTGAGATTTGAACATGTCACCCTTTGCGCCTTGAGTGCGCCTAGCTCCCTTTGACTACCTACATCAAAATAACTTTGATCTATTCTCTATTGTCATGCGCACCCACGCCCACACCTTAGCGCATTTGACAGGCCCTGCACAGCCTTCTCTCTTCACTCAAAAGCCACACTTGCAGGCCCTCACTGGCCCTTTTCAGCCTAAATCCTGCCTAAAATCACCTGAACAGGTCTGAAACAATCATACCAGCCCTAAACAAATCAAGTTCAACAAAACAGCCCTAAACAAGCCTAAAACATCTCTAAAACCCCTAAACTCACCCTTTGCGCCTTGAGTACGCCTTCAACAACTACGGATCTACTTACAATCTCAGCTTAACTCCCACCATAAATCAGCATAACAAGAAACAAAACAAGAAGTCAAGCCTATAGATATATACCCCCCCTGACTGAACAACCTTAAGCATAAACCTAGCACATACAGCAAACACCAACCGAAAATCTTTCCCCACACCGAACCAATCCAGTATCCAATTAACCACCCCCTTCTCGAACCGTTGAAAACCCCTATCATATCCACCCCCACATTACAATTCACAATCACAATTCATAACCAAACACTAAACACTTATTAAAACCAGTAATCACAAATCACTAATACAATCCCTAATGTTACAATTCAATCAAACAAACACATCAGGCATAACAATAACTACAGAAATTAAACCTAATTCAACACAAAACGCTTCAAATTAAACGTTTAAATAGTCCAACGGTGATCAAATTAAAAACAGGATAATTAACAAATGAAACCCTAGAAAAATAAAAGTAGTAATTCACCTGTATAAATATGTGTACGGATCGGTAGATATTATGTTGAATACTAATTCGTTCACAAGTTCAGAAGATGTTTATTATAAAGCAGCAGGTGTGTGTCAAATTTTGATGCTTGATGAATAATAATATTTTTTCTTTATAGTTATTGTTATTTTAATAATATTTTTTTATGGGTTTGTGTTTGTTCCCTTTCTTTTTGTACCAAAAATAGAACGTCACGAAATAAATATTTATATTTTTTATTTTAATATGTTTAAAAGAATACGTAACCGTTTTTAGAAAAAATAGTATGTATTATTTTTTGTATGTAGTGAACAGTGGCGGAGCTTGAACTTTTAGATGATTGGGGGCTGAAAGTCACGAGACCTATTTTTTTTTCAAATCGATAGGGGTCGGAGTTGAAATAAACAAAATTTTCGAACAAAACCAGGGAAACTTACACTATTTAGCCAAAAAGCAGTGAGGTCGGGATACCCATGGCCCTCACAAAGCTTTGCCATTTGGTAGCGAAGTCTATATTTGTTTATGTTTATTGGTTTAGAATATAGGTAGTGAACAAGTGTGTGGGGAAGTATAGAGTGAATAAATAAATTATTGTGTAACCTGGTTGACTAGTTTTATAAATAGATTACATGAAACGTTTTAAATGATTTCAACTGTAATTGGGGCAGAGTTCTGTGTATTACACAAATATATATGGGTCGAATAAGTATTATTTTACCAATTCAATTTGTCAACCCGACACCATGCAACACAACACTTACTTTCATTTAAATATGAAAAAAGTACGCAGAGAGTAGGAGATATTCTACTAAAACCGTATACTAACCTACTACTTATTTTGCCCAACCCCTTGTGGTGGTAAACAGGGGCGTAGCTTAGTTGGGGCGGGGAGGGGCGGCCGCCCCCCCCCCCCCCCCCACGAATTTTCGTGCAGAAGTTCCGATTATATAGTATTCGTATAGAAAATATTGGAAATATAGAGTTTCAACCCCCCGAAAAAGGTTTTCGACCCCCCGAAACTAGTGACTTCTAACCCCCGAACCTTCGGGTCAAGTTTCGCCACTGGTGGTAAAGGTGTTGGGGTTGTAAAGGTAAGGTTGGAAGTACAAGCCTCATATGAGGCAAAATGGGTATAAAAATGGTGGAGAAAACTAGCCGTTTAAAAAAAAAAACCACTCGTTATTTTCCTATTTATGTCAAAGGGATTGTGTTAGTTAAAATAGTATGAATATCGCTATTTTTTTATAAAATATTTGTGCTTTTGTGATTGTTATTTATGTTTTAAGAGCATTCACACTAAATACTTCATCTCCATCTCTATAACTACACTAAAAATTACTATTATCTTTCTCTCTCATTTCTATTTAATAATATTTGTTCTATACTTTTATCATTACATTTGCTCTCTTCTATACTCACAACCACTTTTAAAAATATCAAAAAATTATGGAAGGTGAACAGTGTCTCCTCCAAATTTACTGATGAACAGTGTCTCCTCTATATATTTTCTCTCTCCTCTACTCACAACCACTTATACCCACTCTATATAATATAGAGGCCTCCCTCACACTGTTATAGAATATGTAATGTGAATACTCTAAATCATATCAAATGCGTAAGGAAGAAACTTCAGATTTGTATAGTGTGATATCAAGAGGTGGATAAACTTTGGACTTTTCAATTTCCAAGTATCTCTCGCTCCATTTCCGTAATGATCTCAAATTATTCGATCTTTAAAATTTTAATAACTTATTAATATTAAATAAATATATTAGAATTAAAGTTTCAAATTATTATTATAAAACAATCTCGTTAAAATAATGGACCATACACAAATATATGAATAGAAGAAAAAAGTAAACTTCGGCCTTCGAGATATGTTATACCTAAACTTTTAATTGTTTTCCACGAGTTTCATACAATAATATTTATAATTTCTCATTGATGAAACCATATATTTGTGTGTGTCTTTTCACACCAATCTACACATCATTTAGCTGGCATTTGGGTGGTGTTAGGACAACCAAATACACTTGGAAATGATTTGAGAACTTAAAATGCTAAAATTTAAACTTGAGGGGTGATTAAAGACTAAAATCAATCTTGAGGCAAGAAAATACGTTTTTTTTTTTTTTATAATATGTAATGCAAAATAGTCGAGGAAATCAACATGTTAAGCTAGTTAGGTAAGGAGTGAAGACTAGCTCGCCGCATCTTTGATTATTTTTTTATTTCTAAATACCTAATATATTTAAAAATCGAATTCCACAAATACTATTGAATTAAAAAATGATATTTTAAATAACGGGTTGTTTGGTAAGCCTCTTAATGAGGCTCTGAACCAGTCAGCGCTGAAGGATTCAACATTCAGCGCGTTTGTTTCAGCTTCTAAATGGAATGGTTAAGACTAAACTAGGCTAAACTTTAATGATAATGAGACCCTCCTACCAATGTGGGACAAAAAAATTAACCATTAAGATATCCAACCTAATGATTCAGCGCTTAACCAAACAACCCCCAAGACATTAAAAGACTTGTACATTTCTTTTAACGACGGCGATGATATAAAACATATCAAAGATTTGTATATGTTTTACATTTTGACCCATTTACAAAACTTATATATTTCTTTTAACGATGGCGATGATATAAAACATAAGATACCAACACAGCCATTTGGAGGTTCAGTCTTCTAAAAAAAATCAACAATGAACAAACACATCAATCAAGTAATCAATTAAGAACCTTGTTACCATAAACCAAAAAAACTACAAATTTCGACATGATGACCGATGTTTTACTAATCGTTCGACCTATAACGTTTTACACATACAAACTCCTACTGTAAGATGTAAACCTTCCCCTGTATAAACAAAGCATCAAAGACCCCTATAATGTTTCTACTTAGAACAAAAATATGAGGTTGGTGTTCAGTATTAACCGGAAATCACAGTGGCTGAAGTTCTTGCTCAGGCACAACCATGGAATCGACTGGCTTATACTGCAAACTGGAGTGTTGCTTGTGTCTCCAAAACCACCATGTTCCCACACCTGATAATCCAACTACTAATGCTAACATCGACACCACCAATGTAACCAAGTACAATTTTTGCCTCCTGCTTCTGCATAAAAGAAATTTAGAACCAAAAAAGATATAACAAATAAAAAATAATATTTAGAAGTCCAATGATAATCGAAGATGAGGCAAGATTCAGTGCACCTTTTTGCTGGGAGGTAAACATTCCAATTGTATAATCGGTATTTTCCGTATGACTCAGGAAGGTGTACACCACCTTCAGCTATCCGAGAAATAATGTTCTGGCATAAGATACAAGATTATAATAAGCCCATAACCATAACTGTAGTCTGTAGGAAAAATTAAAACCACTGGATGTATATCATCAAGAACTCACTGATGCAGTTGCATTAGACATAAAGTCAGCAGACTCTGGTGGCGTAATGGACCACTCTGTAACATAATCATTTCCTTCAGATGTAGAGTTCAGTAAGTGAACCTGAAAAAATTTAAAAGCTAGTTATATGTATGCAGAACGAAACCGGTTAGGAATGGAATTCAGAATCCAACTCCATTGAATTCCAACCAAACAAACGCTCCCTAAGAAGATAAAGCATCCGAGAAGAAATAGGTATCCTTATTGTAACTTGAAAGTTAACACTACCTGTGGTCTGTTAACATGCAACTCCTCGGCAATGAGCGGAGCTAGCTCTGTGATTTGGAACCTCTTATCGGTGTCATTAAGAGAGAATGACATATAAAAAGTAATACTTCCAATTTCTGTTTCTCCTGCAAAAAAAAAATTGAAGATAAAAATATAATAAGAAAGAATTACAACAGAAATATTAGCACACTTACATAGCGGCTGATGTTACCTGGAGGAATATATTGTGGGGGTGTCGTTGGAGGCAAAGAAGGAGAGACATCAGTAGTGGAATTTGATTGATCTGGTGGAGAAGATGATTGAGGCGGACCACCAGAAACATGAAGAGTCTCCCATATATCAGAACAGTTGGTTTTCCAAAATCCAATCTTTTCATGTTCACGGTCATACATAACAAATGTGTTACGGACAATGATGCCTGTAGTGGATATATACATCAAAACATTACTGATTGGCCATATATGTATATGCTTCAAGCAGCAAAAAAAACAAATAAAAAAAAAATAAAGAACAGTATAAAATTAGTGAAATGAAAGACCTCCTAAAAGAGTGGTTGGATCCTTTCCATTCTGGAAAACCCCGAGACAATATGCTCCACGAACCTTTGAGTGCTACATGAATAAAAAAAAAAATCAGTTTCTTAGATGTTTAAAATTCATTTATTGGAAGGTCAAGTATATGCTGTTAATGAATGAGGGATACTAAAGTTTTACCCTGAACAAGTAGTTCTCTGGGGAGAGTGACAACTTTTTTCCCTTCCCGAAAACCATTTCAACAGTCGGAAAGGTTTTCGAGAGTTGTGAAACATCACTGAAGAAACGGATTAACATTATTTTACGACTTATATACAGTAGACAATCTCTGGGATGCAGATAAATATCCATAGACAAACAAATACCTTCCAGCACCTGAAAAGCAAATGTCATTATAACTTGGGTCGGGACCTTTAATCTGATGAACACCATGGAGTTCTTTCATGATCTGCACGCAAGATGTGATACTCAATACAACCCTTTTATTAAAATGATATGTTTAATGTTTTCTAATAAAAGAATTATGAGCAATCTTACAGCATTTTTAAATGCCACGAAAGCTGCTTCAGGTAGATAGGCATAAGTTGTACCACTGTCTAGAATTGTTCCATGCTTTCCATCAAATACACTTGCTTTTATCGGCAACCGCTTACCAGCAACATGTAACTCCTTCAACGCAATATTGTAATATGGGCTGTTGCCATCCCAGGCTAGAGTAAATGTGTGAGATGTACCAAATAAAAAACATTCGACTTTTGAATCTATAAGTTTGATAGATACAAAACATACCTGCGTCTAGGGTCCGAACGAGAATACACCATATCCGCAGGAGGAGAAATTCTACCAAGGACCATCGCACCACCACCAACATCCATTCCACCATAACACAAGGAAAAAGAATTACTAATAACACCTCCATCAACAAGTTGATCAACTATACTCAAATCACCACGACCCAAACCCATTATTCCATCAGCATGCTGACTGTACAGATCACCAGTTTCCCTATTTTCACATCCAAAAACAGCACGCTGAGGTGAGAGATCGCTTTGGTTGCCAAAAGATACAATATCCTCACCAAGAACACCACTGCTAGAACTCATTTCAGCGTATTGCCTCTCGTAGATGCACTGCTCCCTGTTATTATCACAGGAGCAATCAGCGTTACATTTAACCGGCTTGTAGGTGCTGGATGACTCTGGATCAAACCTTGGGTCCTGGTGCATCAATATTAACAAGTTACAATAGCAATGTCAGGTAATTAACCATCGAACTTTATGTATGATTTTTTATTTTTATTAAAGTGTTATTTTGTAACTTGCTATCAACTTTATAATAATAAAAGAAATCACAGTTCAAGTTCCACATAAAAATACCACTAAAAAATCAAAAACTACGATTTGATATTTTGATCCCTATATCGCTCAAAAATTGTACTAAAACACATTATACAAGAATTTGACCACAAATCCATTGATTCTATATGATTGATTATGTTACTACCCCTTTATCACTTTATTTGCACATGGAGCTGAGGCAAATAGAGCTTTTGCACATTTTCATTAATCCATGAACAAAATCTATAAGTCTCGAAAGTTATATCTTTAGAGTCTGCTAAATCAAACTTAATTAAATAGATATACAACCTAAAAGACCTTTATTTTCATCATTAACCATTGAGAAACCAAATAACTACCAATCAGAGTTATCAAAAGCCACCGCCTGGACCGCCCAGGCAACCAATTTCCTAGAAGCCACCAGATCCCGCTTTTCCCTCCTAGATAAAAAAAGCCACGGTCTAATTTTTAAAACCTAATCCACTGACTAACAGTATAATCGACCAATACTTACCAATTTATAGATATATATATATATATAAATGTCAATAAATTTTTTTTTAAATATATTTGATTTTTAAAACACTTATAGATATTGAATTATTCTTCAATATATAAACACCTCAACTCGTTGATTTACCATCAACTGACTGTCTAGTGTCTACTACGTAGTTATCAAAGGCGCGTTAAACCTTTTAGCAAGTATGGCTAAATCAGTCAGTTTATATTATATATATATATATATATATTAATTTACAAATGGTTTGTGCATTTGTATGTTGTACACTATGCTTTAGTGGTGTTTTATGCATTGGCATGTTGTAACATTCAATACAACCAACTTAAGCAATTCATTTCCCTTTTATCCCAAATGTCCTACTGGCAATTGCAGGTATCTCAAATTTTTTTCCTCTTCAATCTATCTACTCCCTTCTCTATCTTATACTTTCTCTCTCTACACTCTTTACTCTTTACGTCTCTCTCTCCCATTGCCACCAAAGGGCAGAAGATGATGAAGGCGTGACCGACACCATTGGAGGCTACTGTCGTCGCTACTGTAGAAATGTCGGCGGAAGAAAGGGTAGAGACGGTGATGCGAAGAAGCCAGAACCAAATCTAATGTGGCATGATGTTATGAAGTTGAAGATTGGAGAGGGTAAATTATGATGTTGGTAGATAGAGAGTTCTACAGAGATGAAAGGAGTAGGTTGATGGTTTGAGCAGTCTTGAATCTCGATTTAAATCGTGCGTAGGGTCGTTACATCAAAAAGGAAAAAACACACTGATCTGAAAGGGGCCCGAGACCACCTCCGGCCGACTCTCTGTTGTTTTTATAAAGGTCGAAAGGTGTAATTGTGTAGTGGTGAGGTTGAGGGAGAGAGACCTAAGAAAGTTTCTAGAGAGTTAGATTATGGGCTTCTATCCACACATTCTCTGGTTCTTTTCAAACTTAAAATTAATTACTATAAAATGACATTTTAACTATTTAGATTTATAGAACAAACAAAATGTTTGGGATGCACGTACAATTATATTTTTATTACTAATGTGTAGAAAAACTTATATTACTAGTTTTTTTTTATATTAACTTGACACAAGCCGCATGACACGATAGCTAAAATTGCAAAATCAAGTTAAGATTTCATTAAAATATCAACACTTAATTAAACATCTAAAATAATACTCCGTAGATTTAAAATAAACTTAAAAACAAAGTGATAAACCTTTAAAGTAATTTAAAGTTTGATGATAAATTATTTTTAAATTTAACCCGCAGCAACGCGCGGAGGAAAATACTAGTTTATATTATTTTATAAGATGATTGTTATTTGTAATGATTTGGTGATTGTATTTATCTAAGCTTTAAGCTTTTATCTACAGAATTCAAACTACCATAAGCTTTTATCCACAACATAAGCAAATGCATCCATAACATCTAATAAACCAAGGGCCCTACTACTTGTACAACCCAAAAACCTATTTTGACACCAACGGGCAGGGGCGGCGCTTATGGTGACCGAGGAGGCTCATATACATGTATATGACTCGGATAGGGCACATAAATCCTCAGGGACGCCATTGCTGAAGAGGATACTAAAGAGGGTCCTACTACCTGTATAAGGCTCATATACAATATACATATATACTAGTCATACACTAATAAGGGAATGTCAAAGTGTCTATGTCTAGGTCACATATAAGCCTCCTATATATATGTACACTTGTGCAAACAAACACACTTCCTTACTAGTATACGACTCGCATAGTTATCAAAGGCGCTAGGCGAACTTAAGGCGCATAGGCCTCGCCTGGGGCCTAGGCGCGAGGCGCTAAAAAAGCGAGGGCCTGAGATAAAAAATGCGAACAAAGAAAATAAAGTAAAAATATATTAAAATAATACTACTATTTTTCATCTAGTTAGTATCAAAAGTTTTAAAATATTGATGTATTAGTGTATAGAAGTAGTTTTCCTTAGATAAAAGTAGATATCTAGCTGGAATCTAGCCATAATTTAACGAGTTTGGCTGGAAACTCTCCGGAATTTGGGAATCTAGCTGAAATCAGCGCCTAAACCATCACCTGGAGAACTAAAGAGCAATTTCCACGACTCAACGCGCAAATGCATCGCCTCGCTTAAAAAATGGGCATAGGCGCAAGAGACGATGGCTTTTAACAACTATGACGACTCGTATACAAGTATACGAGAGTCATATACGTGTGGCAGGGTCGGTGTACATTAAAACCAAATGAATTGTAATACCTGATGCCTGCCACAATGCTGACAGGTAGAGCATGGAACATATGTGACAGTACTCCCTGTGTCAACAATAAGTGCAAACCTCTGAGGCGGTGATCCGATCCACAATCTCGTGGTATAATACCTTCAACAACAAAAATTAAACAAAATCAATAAAACGATACATGACATTAATCAATTATATATATCCAAAATTAAAGTCATTGCAATTTGTGCAATTAGTCCAATTTAAAGTGTGAGGTTAGTTTGTACCTAAAACAGATCTATAATAATAATAATAATAATAATAAACGGTGAAATTACCCATTGAGGAGGAGATCATCATGCAGAGCCATGCGAGCATTAGGACGAGGAGGATCGGATTTCTGGAGATGACGTCGAGATGACGTAATACGGGAGGAGTTAGGCGGAGAAGGGAAGAGAGGTAGAAACATGGTGTGACGGTTGCTGCCGGAGTGTGGAGGCCGGATAATAATAATAGGGTTCGGTTGATTATTATTATTGTTGTTGTTGTTGTTGTTGTTATTATGAATATTATTATTATTAAGAGCAGAAACATAGAGTATTAGTGCATAAAGTGATAATAAGGTGATGAGGAGGGTGAATGGAGGCATAATTGGGCGATCACCGATCGATGAGTTTGGAGGGTTTCTCTCTCTACAAGTTTTTAGAGAGAGAAGAGTAGGTTGGGGTTTGTGGAGAGTTAGGGGTAAAAGGTTAACGACGTTGGCGACACGAACGACGACTGAGAAATGTTTTTGTTTTCAAAGTTTGGTGTGTGATCGGATAACCTTTGAATGTGTTTTCACTTTCGGATGATTAGGGTGGAGGGCGCGATTCGAAAAATTCGAAATTCGACTTAGGTCGATTCGATTACCAAGAATTCGATTTGATTATTAAGAATTCAAATTCGATCCAATTCGAATTCGAATCCAGTAAATCGAATACGAATTTATGATTTTAAATTCGATTCGATTCGAAATTCGAATAAAAATTATACATGTATATTTTTATTAAATACATATACACACATACACATTATTATATACACATTGAAAAAAAAAGAAGTTCTAAATTTCGGTCAAAATCTAAGAATCCATAGTCATAACCATATTTTACATTACCTTATACATCATAAAACTTTAACAAACTATACTCTCTACTATTTTTACTATTCCCGTTTTTGACATATTGTTGTTTATCAATTTTGTAGATTTGTATTTTATATGTTAAAAATAATGATTTTATATTAGTTTTAAAAATAAAAGTAAAAAATTTATTACTTCTGGTAATTTTGAACTAAACCAAATTTATTCGAATTCGATTCGAATTCGAGTTTCTTATTCGAATCGAATAAATTGAATTTTAAGCGAATACGAATCGAATACGAATTCAAGTAAAAATATTAAAAAAATCGAGAAATTCGATTCGAATAATTCGAAAATTCGTTATTCGATTCGTTGAACACCCCTACCACTTGACCATCCATCCCATAAAAACAAAACCCCCACTCTAATAAAGAGGTACCAACACCGTGGTATAACACCTGAAAAACCTATCAGCAAACCACTACCCGTATTACCCAGGGCAGTGTTACCGTGCTGATAAAGGAAACCAACACCGTTTGCTTGCTGGTAGTGCCCTGCCCTCTCTTAGTAGTGGGCTAAATGCACAAACACCCTCCGTTGTTCAATCCTTAGTCTTTGAATTGTATAAGTTTTGATTTCATTATTTTTTTATTATTATATTTTTTGAATTGTTAAAGGAATAAAGGTGTTGTAATTATTTTTAAAAAAATAGGAAATAAAAGGTGTGATTGTATTTATCTAAAACCTCACGGAATCACAACCGGTAAAGATAAAATAAATAAGATACATTTAACAACACCTCAAATTTAATGTGGATGAACAAATTTGCTACGGATTGATGTTGTTTGGGCGTTGCACCTTGGACCCTGCTAGGGGTTGCCGCCCCTAAACCTCGTAACCAAGGGCGCCGCCCCCTGTTGATTATTTGGCTTCGCCTCTTGGACATGTTTATTAGCATTAGAAAATTGAACATTATTCTGATTTTTGTTTTTGCAACTCCTAAGTTGTGTCAATGTGTATTCTGATTTTTTTCTTTTCATTTATTTTCTTTATCTTCTTCTTGAAATCATACTTTGATGTTATCGTGGAGCGCTATCAAATCTCAATAAAACTAGTCAAAACTTATATTTTTTTTTGTATATTACTATTATTATGATTCCTTGTATGGAGAGTGGCTTTAAATAGAATCCCGACTCTTGTTGCGTTGCGCAGAAGAAACATAGGTGTGGGTCCTCTTACGTGCCGGATATGTGGGCAAGATGACGAGTCCGCTGAACACCTGTTTATATCATGTGGTCTGGCTCAAATGGTTTGGGAGCATGTATCACAGTGGTGCAGATTACAACCCATATTCGCGTTTGAGATCAATGACCTGGTGAATTGCCATGCAACTTTGAGGGGTTCAAAGAAGTGGAGAAAGTTGGTGTATGCCGTCATTCAAACGGCTATACGGTGTCTTTGGAATTGTCGGAATGAGCTAGTGTTCAATTGAAAACAGGTGGCCTTTTCAAAGATTATGGCGGAGATTAAAGGTCTCGGTTTTTTGTGGTTGAGGAATCGGGCGAAATTGCAAGGTCTGACTTGGGATGGGTGGTGCAACTTTGAGGTTCAAAACATTGGAGTTTAATGTATGCGTTTAATGTTAGTGTGTATATGCTCTGTATGCTTTGGTCAATCATATTATTTGGTGTACTGAGTTATATGGGTCAACTAGTTGGTTGGCTCTTGGCGTTTTAAATAATAGTTTGTTGGACGTTCTAAAAAAACTATTATTATGATTTAATAAAAAAGTTTTAGTTTTTTGTTTAAAGATTTTTTTTTTTGAAATAAAGGAATTTTTTTACTTGTGATTAAAATATCCATACTCTATAAGAGTATGACTTGAGTATTGTCTAAATCCTAATATGTTTGTAAGGAATACTCCATTTATGTTATGTACAAGACCGTCCAAAGTGGGGGGCGGGGAACACCACCGCCACCCCGGAGTGGAGAGGGCAGGAAGGAGTGGGCGGGGAGAAGTTGCTTGGGTGTCCACGTGGAGGGTGATGATTGGATGGGTTGTGTGTTGACCGTTGAAAAAAAAATTGAAAAGTAACCGTTAAATAATTCAAACGGTCAAAAGAATTTTTTTTTTTATAAATTACCCCCTTCTCACTACAAAACACTCACTTTATCTTATTTCTTCACCATTTTTATACACTTCTTCAACAATTTTTTTACAATTCTTCACCACTCCTTCATACTACTCATCCTTCTTCAATAAAAAATGAATCCATACAACCGAGGCTTTGACCCGAACAACCCATACGCTTACCTCCCAAACCCGAATACACCACCGGTTCGTCCGACCCCAAACCGTCCACCCATTCCTTCACCCTGTCCCGACTACGCGGGTTATGCGGGTTACATTAGTGGGCAAATTTATCCTAATTTCCCATTCAATGATTCTCTCGTTCCTTCACAACTGTCACTTCCTTTAACGCAAACTGTACCCGAAACACAACCCCAAAATGTTGAGGGATCATCTTCGGGTAAAAAGCTGCAAAAAGAAGTCACAGGAAGAAGACGCCGGAGGAGAAAGCATTAACCGCCGCTAACCGCCAAGCGATTAAGTGGACACCCGATGAAGAGCTTGCGTTAACGAAAGCGTGGATAAGCGAGTCGGAAAAAGAGCAAGGTATTTCTAATAATTTTTTAAACATGATATTTTTTTCTAATATTTATAATACTTTTTTTAAACATGATATTTTTTTCTAGTATTTCTAATACCTTTTTTTGTAGGAACTAGTCGCCACAAAAATGACTTTTGGATCGACATAAACAAAGCGTTCCATATGTTGATAGAAAGAGAGTTCTATCGAGAAAACGATAGTCTCTCGTCCAAGTGGACCGAGATAAACAAGGCAATAAATGCGTTTCAGCCGCATTATTATTACGCAAGAAACAATAAAAAAAGCGGTGAAACAGACGGCGACTACCTCACCAACGCGCTACTAGCGTATCGTAACGAAACCAACTCCGAATTCAAGTTTCTTCATTGTTGGGAAGTCGCGAAGCACCATTCAAAATGGGCGTACGTCCCCACTGCAACCAACTCCTCAAAAAGGACGAAAACAAATTCGTCAAGAAACCGTTCATTTGATCGTGAAAACCAGGAAGCCATTAATTTGGATGATGACAACTTCGACGAGGAATTGAGTCGGCCACCCGGTCGAGATAAGTTAAAAAGGAGGTCGCAAAAATCTCCTGCTTCGGGTTCGGGTTCTGGATCAACCGGCGCCTACAGCGCTGACTTGTAAGATTTAAATACCACCATCATTCAGTTCAATACGATTCAAGAAAAAATGCTCGAGGAGAAAAAAAAAACATTCGCGAAGCCTTTGAAAAAAAAGTTGAGTATGAAAGAGAGAAAGTTGAGTATCAAATAACAGCGCGAAAAACGCGAAGATATGAAATTTCTCGCCATGAACACCGATGACCTCTTCCTTAGGTGTTCCTAGAAGCATTGCTTCTAGGAACCCATGACCTCTTTTTTTTTGAACGGCAAATTTCTACTCCTTGTGAGACTTGAACCCATGATCTCTTCCTTAGGTGTTCCTTGAAGCATTGCTTCTACCATTGGGCCACCAACCCCAATGGCTCCCTCCCTCCCCCCTCCTTATAGTCTAACATTTGAGTTCTGGCTTTGAGATGACCTTTAAATGCTTTACCATCAATTACTCAACTTTGCACCAAACCACCTTGGTTTTTTTTATTTAAACAATACATTAATACATTGGGAGTCCCACATATCTGCTTTTACAACATGTGAGATTACTACCAAACAAAGCAACACCAAAAACTTTAATTACAAGATATTCGTCACTTTAACTTAAACCAACATTAAACCATATTTATTATTGTAATCAACAACATCGTTTAAGTCACGTAGGTCCAGTGATTCCTTGACCCTTCAACTAGTTGTACTTTTGTTTATCGCTTGATCGTAGTATCCAACCGAGAAGCTATCTTGTAGTTTAACCCTCTAATTTACTGCTAAAAGTTGCAAATTTGATATGAAATATGAAAGGATAAATGGATAAAGTTGTCCCACATAGGCGAGTGAACAAACCTTAAATATAGGTGGGAGTTCCCTTGGATATTGGCTCCTTAGCCATAACGAATAAGTGAGGACCCTAGAGGGTGCGAAGAACCCTCACTGAGAGTCGCCTTAATGTTTTTGAAATTTTGGCTTGACTTGGTGGCTAGGTAAGCATGAACCTCCTGCTGATCGCAGTTGCTATTAAAGGTTGTCAAGTCGCGCAATAGGAAAATTTTGAACCTTGGATCTGCTCAACAACTCGGTCAGCAAATATTTCAAGTTTTCAACTGTTGTGGCTTAGGTCACTCATGAGTTGCTAGGCAGTGGTTGCAGTTTGCTTCTAAGCAGTAGAAAGTTCCTACTCGCAGACCGACTTAGTAGGGAGTTGTTACTCATGCTGCTACCGAAGACGAAAAAACCATAAGTTGAGTGATCGATAAGGGCGGTCGGGAGGCAACAACGGACTCTGACGATGTTAGTAATTTTAAGGCAACCATGATATTTGACACAACTTTTTTGTTGATGGTAAAACAGTATTTTACATTGAAAAGAATCAACAGAAAAATAGAAAAGGAGGGGTTCAGGGGTTGTGAGCCTGAAACTTGTGAGGATGAACCAATGAATTGGTTTGAAGATGATCAGGGGCAAATTTGTCTTAACTTAAATAACATTGCAATCCTAATTAAAAATATGTAAACCAAACACAAAACATATATTCACTGATTTCAATTCTATCAAAATTCATTTCTTTTTAAGAATTCCAATCCTTTAAGAGGGTGTTTGGATTGATTTTTCAAAACAGATTATGCGTTTTGAAAAAGCAGAGGTTGAACTACTTTTAGATTATTGCGTTTTGGTAGCTAAAAAATCCATTTCAAAGCTCAACCCCAAACATTAAAAACTGATTATTTGCGTTTTCAAAACGCAATATTCTAAATTTCCATTTCAAAACGCAATTGCAAACACCCCCTAAATAGATTATGTGACCCATCCATCCGACCTCTGCAAATGCATAATGTTACATGGTCGAAACGTCACCAATCTTGAAAATCGGCTAGCACACCTTTTTACTAATGAAGGTGTGTCGATATTACATATATAAATGGTCATTACAATGAATAATGACTACATCATGTCTGTGCTAACACATTCAATATTTTTGGTTCCTAGGACTAACAGAAGTCACTTTATAGTACCTCATTATGCTACTTGGCTTCTCAGCTTATAGAAACCAAAAGTGGAAACAGTGATGCTTCGCCAGATAAGATATACAACGAATGCGACATATGCAGCCGTGAAAACAGTTACTATAGAAGTAAAGGCGACCCCAGTTACTTCTTCGGCAAAGAACTGTTGTAACAGGTACCCGTTTATCGCTATCACCAAAGCAGCCACTAGCCACGAGACAGTCTGCAAGTCGTAGCAAGAAATATCATAAGAAACGGTTACATTTCACCATTTTAGGATCTAAGTTTCATATAGCCAAAATTTATGTGAAAGATAAAAGATCACACCTTTAGAACACGACCGATTGCAAAAACGCCCATGAGATCCTCTTTGGCCACCAAACACAACAATGGAATGAGAGCAAAAGGGATCTGAATGGATTGGAGCACGTTAAGCCATTCGTTTAAGACATCCAATGTGTCTTCTGAACTATCGAAAATTAGAGCAACAATCAATGTGGGGACAATTGCACAGCTTCGTGTAATCAAGGCTCGGGCCCATTTCTTCAATCTCAAATCAAGAAAACCGCCCATGATAAACTGGCCCGCATAAGTACCGGTAATTGTACTACTTTGTCCAGCAGCGAGTAACCCGACAGCCCATATATACAGAATTGGTACCAACCCACCACCAAACCTCTCTTCAAGAAACTGACCCGCGTTCCCTAGCCCAATTGAGTCAGCAATAGCAGTACCAAAAAACGCCTTTGCGAAAACAGTTGTTACGAAGAGATTAATAACAAATGAGACAGCAAGTGCTATAGTGGATTCAATCGAGTAGTATCTTAGCGCTTCACGGACGCGACCCACTTTTGTTGGGTCAACTTCTCTTGACTGCACTAGTGCAGAATGTAAGAATACATTGTGTGGCATTATAATGCAGCCAACAACTCCCACTGCTTGTTGTATCGTTCTCGAGTTGAGTTTTGGAACCACAAGACCTTCAAAAACCAGAAAAAGATTTAGTTTTTATCATTTTTGTGCAGAACAAGAAAAGTGAAAGAGCGGTTTCATACCAACAAGAAGCTCTTTAGCATTGGGCTTGGTTTCACCAAACATCCAAGCAAACGAAACTGCCATGACGGCGATAAGAAACGCGAAAAGGGCCTCTAACTTCCTCACACCGTAGTTTTCGAGAAACAGAAAGATGAAACTGAAATCAACACCAAAAGAAACAAAACAAATTAATTACATAATGCATTCAACAAGCTGTTATAACATACATCACACAGTCCATTAAACATAAGTTACTGAAACAAACCATCACAAAATCCAAGATAAAGCATCCATCTTTACTACAGAAATAAGAACAAGAACCACAAATCTTTATCCTAACAATGTGAAAGATCCAATTTTGACCAAAACCAAAATCAAAGTCTGAGACATTAGACATACCCAAATATTTTTCTTTAAAAAAAGATCAAATTTTGAAGAAATCCCTGAAATATACAGATGGGAAACTGCAATAAAAAAGGGGTTTTTTTTCTTGTCACCAAAGAGAACCTAAATTTAATCTTTTTTACATCACAACTGGCAAATTAATAATCCTGACAATATATTGCAAATTTCAATAAAATTGTCAAATTTTTTTATCTAAAATGCACTAAACCCCATATACTAATTTAACCTATCACAAACTACAAGAATCTAATTCAATCAGAGTTCAACACTACACCCCAAATGCCTAACTAACACAAACTGTTAAAAACCAACCAATAAGCACCAACCAGTTAAAAAAAATAAACTTTTTACCAATCAAATATAATTTTTTCGCGGCGATTATGTGTTAATAAAAATTGGGTAGTGTTGAAAAAAAAATCAAATTTTTTTTTTAAAGATCAAAATTTGAAGAAATCCCTGAAATATACAAATAAAACTGCAATCAGATATGATATCTCTTGCAAATTTCCATAAAACTGTCAAAAAATTTGTAATCTAAAATGCCCTAAAACCCATACTAATTTAACCTTATCACAAACCAAAAGAACCTAATATAATGAATGTCCAACTTTTAACCCCAAATAACCAACACAAACTGTAAAAAAACCAACCAATTATCATCAAACCAAACAACCAAAAGGGTCAAAAAAAAAAGATAAAAACTTTTTACCAACACCACCAACACAAACAATCAAAAGGGTATTATAAAAAAAATTAAAAAAAAAAAATTATACCAATCAAAGGCAGTAATAAGAACACCAGCCCAAAGAGGGAGAAACCCATTAGTCAAAATCTTCAAGGCAATAGCACTACCAATAACCTCTTGAATATCAGCACCAATAAGAGCCAACTCAGCCATGACCCACAACAGCTTTCCAGCCCAATTAGGATACTCTTCTCTACAAAGCTCAGCCAAGTGCCTTCCAGTAGCCACACCAAGCCTAGCAGATAACAGCTGAACCAGCAGCCCAATAGCTGTGGCCCATAACAATAACCATAATAATGAGTATCCTGCTATTGCACCTGCTTGTAGATCACCCTCTAAGTTACCTGGATCCAAGAATGCTATGGACATTAAGAACCCGGGTCCTGTGAATAACCAGAGCTTTCGCCATGAGAAAGGTGGGATATTATTATCAGAGTCTGTGTTGTCGTTGGTGTCGATTATGTGGACTTTTTCTGTTGGGTCGTAGGCGGTTTCTGGAGGGGTTGGGTCGAGTAAGGGCTGGTGGTGGTGGTTGGAGGACATGGTGGTTTGTGGTGGTGGTGGTGGTCGGAGGAATTTATGGAGAGAGGGGAGGTTGCGTTATCGGTGTGTTTGTGTGTGTGTGTGTGAAGATTCTTTTTTTTATGGGTAAGGATGTGGGGAATGGATTATTATTGTGCCCACTATATATAAAGAGAGAAGTGAGTGGTGAAGATGTGATGTGGTGTTGATATTTTATTGTACCTTTTGTTGAATGTTAAAAAGTTAGGCTTTATTAGTTTGCCCAGTTTAGTTTTTTTTTAACGGTTAATTACATCCTCATCTAATATTCACGTTTATCATTTGTTAGGGATTTAAACTCCTGACTTCATCTTTTACACCCTTACCCCACACCACTAGGCCAAAGCCTCAGTGACAATACCCCGTTTAGTTAGTTTGGTTAGACCGTGAATATGTTTGCCAAATGGCTAGTAGCCGGAAGCCGGTGACTGGAATTTGATACTTGCAGTTGAAAGCTTGTAGCTGTAACCAATGTTTTAAAAACCGGTTTATACCGGCCGGTTGAACCGGTTATACTGCTTACTGGTGGCTTGGCCGGCACGAATTAGTACGGTATTTTGGGAAAACGGTATAGGATTTGAACCGCCGGTAAATTCCAGTATACCGGTTTATACCGCTATACCGGTACCGGCACAAGGTTAAACTTTGGACTTTATCGACCCGTAGTGAAGGTATAAATAACATGTGTGGTGAGAAAGAGCATGAACCAGTTTCTTAAACACAAAGTGACTTATATATATGTTACTTATCTTATGTAATTTTAGTATATTTTGATTATTGGTAACTAAAACTTCTTATTAAAGATTGTAGAAAACGAATATGGTTGTACTTTTGTTGATGAGGATGGCGATGATTATAAATTTTATCTTTTAAGTAATCATAAACTTGATGTATTTAACACTTGAATGACATAAACCTAGTATTCCCTTTCATGTATAAAAAACTTTGTGTGGCTAATTTTAGATTATTTTTTGATAATGGATTCACTTTTGAATTATTTTTTATTATGAAATCGTGTACTATTGGATTACTTTTTTAATTGAAGTTGTATTTTATAGAATTATAGGTTTAAGTAGTCAATCCGGTTGAACCATTTCGGAGTCCAATCCGGTATGGTTAAAAAACCGGTTTTTAAAACATTGGCTGTAACTTTTAAAATATATTTTGGTGTTGGCAGAGTAGCTGAAGCTTTTAATAAAAAATATAAAATGATCAAAATGTATGCATGCTTTTTTTATTTTATTTTTACTATAGAATGGGTAGTTTTGCCATTTAATCATTGAAAGCTTGTAGGTAGTAGGAGTTTTTTCTTAAACTCTAGTACTAGTAGATTTTCAACATAAAGTTTTTTTCTCCTAACCTAAAAGCTTCAAGCTTCTTCAACCAAACAAGACTTTTTATTGAGTATTAGTTTTTTCTTAAAAGCTTGAAGCTTATAAAAACTCTTAAAAGCTCATTGCCAAACATACCCTATACTGTTTTCTGGGCTTACGTTGGCTTCAAAGTTTGGGTTAGACTTTCTCCAGAAAAATCATACCGCTAGCTATCACTTAACAGTCGTTGTGCCGCCACAAGAGCAGAACTCTATGGCGTAATATACGGTGAGAGGAAAACCCGAGCGAGCTTGGGATTCGAACTGACAACCACACAAGACCTAGCTCAAATAATTTATTGTCATAATTCACGAAAAATGACACAAGTTGGGATCAAACTTGGGTCTCTCGCTTTCTATCTCTATCTATAAGTATGTATATATACACAGAGAGAGGATGAGGTTTACCAATATTATTAATTCTATATTTAGTAATTAACATCTAAAGTTTATTACGACATGATATTGTTAGCATGATTTGACGGAAAATATAGATATTGATAGTCACGTAATATGTTAGGGCTTTTAGATATAAAATAGCAATACAACACTCAAGTCAAACAGAATATAATTTTCGTTTTTACGATGTAATTTTTCTAACAATATATTAACTTACAGAAAACTTATTTTCTATCTAAATAAATAGATAAAAAGTATTTATGTTTCTATTCCTCAACATTTTCCATGTAAAATAAGTTATGTAACTATACATGTTGGTATTGATTTATTTATAAGATAAGTTGGTTTTAAAGTCAATTAATATCATTATCAACTAAATATACAATGTATAAAAAACGACAACATTACAAGCCTTAGTTGTTCAAATATAGACAACTTCAACTATTAATTAGGTATAAAAAATAAAAAAGTTCAAAAAGCATTCCTCTAGACAGGAAATTTGTTAAAAACAAAATCCGCTACAACCATAATATGAAACAAGTTAAAAACAAAACATGGTCCAACCTATTCATGAAATAAGTTTAGAAAAGGTTGAACAATAAAGCACTAAAATCGATCGATTTAACTTATAAGATCATGTGTAGTGGGGGGCTTCATATATGGAGCCCCTCTTCCTGATTGGTCCATGTGGCTGCTGAGTCAGCATGGAGAGAGAAACTGAAAAAGGGGTGTAGTGGTGGGGCTCCATATATGGAGCCCCTCTTCCTGATTGGTCCACGTGGATTTTATTTTTTATATTCTTTTAACTCAAAATAAATAAAATAAAAGGTAAATAAATATAAAAAAATTACAAATAATATTAAAAAACACACAATTTAATATTAAAAAAAAGTTACAACTAAAATTAAAAAAAATTACAAATAATCTTAAAAAACACACAACTAATATTAAAAAAAAATTACACACCTCCTAAATTACTTATTTAAACATTACATATTCCTAAATTACTTAATTAAACACATAATATAAGCCTAAAAGTTCCAGTCCTCGAATGAGTAGTACTCGGGGGATAGGGAACGTGAGCTGTCCCGTCCATCAGACCTCGCATCCGATGGGAAGTAGTAGTTCTCACGACGAGGGGATGGCATGCTCCAGAGGCGCTCCTGCTCCTCAATTTCCCTGAGGGCTTCCAAGTCCTCAGGGGTTGGGTCCCCATATTCACGGGGTAGGGTGGTCTGGTGGTGGTGGGTGGGGGTATTATGGGGGGTGGGGGTAGGTTGGTGGTAGGGGGTGGGGGTATTCTGGGGGGTGGGGATAGGGTGGTGGTAGGGGGTAGTCTGGTTGGTGGGTATAGGTTGCTGGTAGGGGGTAGGAGGAGGAGGGGTGAAGGTTGGTGGTGCCGACAACATCAGTCGGTTCACCTGATAAGTAGCCATGGTATACTCCGCGGCCCAAACCCATTCTTCATCCGTCCAGGGATCATCCTCTTCAGGATTAGTTGGTGGTGCCACAGCAGGAGGAGGAGGGGGATTTAGCCAGTGTTGAGGAGGAGGAGGAGGAAGAGGAGGTTGTGGAGGAGGATGAGTTGGCAGTCGCCGGGACCGGCCCCGTCCCCGGACCCGTCGAGTGAACTGCCGGACATTAGAAGGTCCGGCAGCTCCTGCTTGAAAACCGCCAGTGTTATTCATTGTGTTTAATGAGGAAAGGATAGGATGAGGAAGATGGAAGAGGTGTGACTGATAAAGGATGAGGAGGGGGGGTATTTATAGGGTGAGAAATATGACCGTTTGGGGGGAAAACGTTTGAATTTCAAAATTTGAAATTCAAACGTTTGGGGGGAAAATTTGAATTTCAAACGGTTTGAACAGTAACCGTTTAAAATTCAAATGTTTGAATATAATTTTTTTTATATAATTTATTTTTTTTAATTAATTATAATAAATATTATTTTTTTATATAATTTATTTTTTTTATTATTATTTTATTTTAAATCTAAATAATTTTCTATTAAAATTATTATTATTATGTTTGTTATTATTGTTATTATTATAAAAAAAAAAAAACTTTGACCGGACCAAGTGCCACGTGGCACGATGGGATTGGATGGATAATAATGAACCCGGCGCCATGCACATAAAGCCCCCCCCCCCCCCTTTTGCCCTATAGCGCCCTGCAGTTCCGGTGTGTGGGGCGCTATAGTTTAAAAAAACCCACAATAACGCCCCCACTACGGCTAGTCTAAGATGTAAACCAAAGTGGTGAGATGGTCGCTCTCCGTCAACATATAAAGTTTTGTTACATGTCTATTAGAAAGATACAAATAAACTAAGTTTTAGTTATCGCTATCTCTATTTGTAAATTTATAAAACAAATATATATTGCTTGATTACATGCATGTTTCACCACTAAATCTACATCCTATTTTTAAAAGATATTTGTGTTACATCATCTTTTCCTTTTCTTATTTAAAGCCACCAATCATAACCCATCGTATGGCATCATTCCGAATTAATTCTTTTTTTTTTTTATAGTATAACTGTATGAATAACTTATAAATAACTTAAACTTATTTATAGGTTACCATATACTACATTTCCCATTCTTAGAAATAAATCATGTGTATTTATTTAGCATATATAGATTACAATAATAATATAAATAGATATGCATAGTTCGTATCTATTCATGAATTTTATATCACAATCAAAGATTTTTTTGTGTGGGCCGTGTGACACCCAAATATTCTTCCGTAGCATCAAAATTCCGTTAATAATTTTTCATTGACGATATCTTTTTAATTATTTGTTGAAATGTTACATCCATATTCTCTACGCGACAGAAATCTTCATATCCTAATAATTTTTGGCATGGTCTATTTCCACCCCCCACTTCTATTTTCACCCCCTTGAAAGCGCCTCGCTTAGGCCTAAGCGAGGCGCTTTCTTTGCTTTTTAACTACCTCGGTACGAGGCGCTTCGGATAATATATTTTTTTTTTTGGTCTTTTGAGATTAAGGTTTAACATTTTTTTTTTAAGTCAGACGTTTTTCAAAAAAACATTTTTTATGTCAATGGGAGGGTAAACAAAATCGTCGATCCGACTGTTGATTTCTTTCTGCAACAAGGAACAAAATGTCAGCTTTTTCCTGAATTTTACTTGCTTGTATGAAAAGTATATTTTAATTGTTCGTTTGACAAACGTCTGGCCAACCTGTCCAGTTATCAATCTCACTGTCCAACAACTGAATTTTACTTGCTTGCATGAAAAGTTTATTTTAATTGTTCGTTTGACAAACGTCTGGCTAACCTGTCCAGTTATCAATCTCACTGTCCAACAACTGAATTTTACTTGCTTGCATGAAAAGTTTATTTTAATTGTTCGTTTGACAAACGTCTGGCTAACCTGTCCAGTTATCAATCTCTCACTGTCCAACAACTGAATTTTACTTGCTTGCATGAAAAGTTTATTTTAATTGTTCGTTTGACAAACGTCTGGCTAACCTGTCCAGTTATCAATCTCACTGTCCAACAACTGAATTTTACTTGCTTGCATGAAAAGTTTATTTTAGTTGTTCGTTTTGACAAACGTCGGGTAATGAATTTTACTGTAATGATCCGAAACATTCCAAATAACTGTTCAATTTCAGCTTTTGTTTAACTATTTTAGCAACTTCCATAGAGAAGGTATCAATCTTACTTCTTGAGTTGAACTTTCCATGATCTACCTTTATCATCTCAGAGAGATATGTGTCAACGATGAAAGGGAACCCGAAACAATAGAAGTGAGATTGATAACTTCTTCCATCATTGTACATATACCTCCTTATCTATAAACAAATCACATCATTTGTATGAGTAGTGACCCTCTGGCAAACCTGCGTATGAATAGTGACCCTCATACACACAACTTTTTGCTGTGCTCTACCTTTTTGACAAACACCTGGCTAACCTGTCCAGTTTGCCAGAGGGTCACTATTCATACACACAACTTTTTGCTCTAGTGGTATGCTCTACCTTTTTGACAAACACCTGGCTAACCTGTCCAGTTATCAATCTCACTGTCCTTTACGCAGGTTTGCCAGAGGGTCACTATTCATATTATTATTATTATTTACATTATTATCGTTTTTGCTTTACGATAATAATGTAAATAATAATAATAATAAGGAAGGAAGGTTTTTGCAAAAAACGAAGGTTTCCGCGTTAATGCCGATCCGATTGTTTAAAGTATCAAGACTATGAAATTAGTAAAACAACTGAATTTTACTTGCTTGCATTAAAAGTTATTTCAGTTCAAACTTTTCAAACACCTGCAACATCTCAAGAGTCGAGGTCCTCTGAAAAAAGACATCGTACAATAATTACAACATTGCAATATTTGAAAATTATCATTTCTTGACATGCTTGGTAACACCTCTGTAATATTTGAAAATTATCATTTCTCGAAAAGTAATTAAAAGCACTTAAAAATGAATTAAAAACAATTGTTGCGAGTTAGGTTTAGTCGGAAGACCACTTACAATGATTCATCAAAGTTGTACAAAGCTGGATGTTTTTACTGGAAAACCAAAACGAGCAATAAACGAAGCGAAACGGAGAGATATAATTTTCTTGGCTTAGAAACAACTAAAAAGAAGCAAAAATGAATTAAAATTATTTTTTGGTGATTAACAGATAATTTTAAAGAATTAAAAGAAATTCAAGTTTTTTAAAAAAAAGGCCAAAGCGCCTAGCTTTGGTCAAAGCGAGGCGCTTGGGTGCCTAGCTTTGGCCAAAGCTAGGCGCTTGGGTGCCTAGCTTTGACCAAAGCTAGGCGCTTGACTGGTTTGATTAGACCACAAGCGCCTCGCTTTGACCAAAGCGAGGCGCTTTGACCAAAGCGAGGCGCTTTGGCCTTTTTTTTAAAAAACTTGAATTTCTTTTAATTCTTTAAAATTATCTGTTAATCACCAAAAAATAATTTTAATTCATTTTTGCTTCTTTTAAGTTGTTTCTAAGCCAAGAAAATTATATCTCTCCGTTTCGCTTCGTTTATTGCTCGTTTTGGTTTTCCAGTAAAAACATCCAGCTTTGTACAACTTTGATGAATCATTGTAAGTGGTCCTCCGACTAAACATTCGATACCCATATTTTTTTCAAAACATAATTTTTGCATGTTTAATTGATATGTTTGACTTCCAGACTATATTATAATTGATCGTTGGTGGTTTTCATAGCACCTTGTTTGATTACACTCGTGTTCAGCCTTTATCAGGCTGCCTTCATCGTTGACAGTTATCTCTCCGATAAACAACTGTAAAGTTGTTTTACTAATTTCATAGTCTTGATACTTTTAACAACTGACTTTTACTTATGGAATCTTTGTACGAAAATCGAAACCATCTCATTCCATGTTCTCCATATCCATACCTTGTTCCAACCACTAGACAGTACCTGTGGCCAAAAGAACTAGACAGTAAAATCATCTTCTTGTAATTACTTTCAAGTTTTTTAGAATCATTGAAGACACCTTTTCAGTTGTTATCCGAGAGATAACGATCATTTCGTTATCATTGCTAACAGACTTTGACCGATCAACGATGAAGACAACCTGAAAAGTGGATACCGCATTCGGAGTCTGATTGCACCGAATCCAGTCTTTCAAGTTTTTTAGAATCATTGAAGACACCTTTTCAGTTGTTATTCGAGAGATAACGATCATTTCGTTATCATTGCTAACAGACTTTGACCGATCAACGATGAAGACAACCTGAAAAGTGGATACCATGGATCAGAGAGATTCAAGCTAATCAAACTCATATCTCAAGCCGGTGCAAGTTATGTTGTAGCATCTTTGATCATCTTCTTGTAATTACAACTTTTTCAGTTGTTATCCGACAGATAGCGGTCAACGATGAAGACAACCTGAAAAGTGGATACCATGGATCAGAGAGATTTAAGCTAATCAAACTCATATCTCAAGCCGGTGCAAGTTATGTTGTAGCATTTTTCATCTATCTCATCACCTTCTTCTAACATTTCATTTGTTATCCGAGAGATAGCGGTCAACGATGAAGACAACCTGAAAGTGGATACCATGGATCAGAGAGATTCAAGCTAATCAAACTCATATCTCAAGCCGGTGCAAGTTATGTTGTAGCATCTTTGATCATCTTCTTGTAATTACAACTTTTTCAGTTGTTATCCGACAGATAGCGGTCAACGATGAAGACAACCTGAAAAGTGGATACCATGGATCAGAGAGATTTAAGCTAATCAAACTCATATCTCAAGCCGGTGCAAGTTATGTTGTAGCATCTTTGATCATCTTCTTGTAATTACAACTTTTTCAGTTGTTATCCGACAGATAGCGGTCAACGATGAAGACAACCTGAAAAGTGGATACCATGGATCAGAGAGATTTAAGCTAATCAAACTCATATCTCAAGCCGGTGCAAGTTATGTTGTAGCATCCTTGATCATCTTCTTGTAATTACAACTTTTTCAGTTGTTATCCGACAGATAGCGGTCAACGATGAAGACAACCTGAAAAGTGGATACCATGGATCAGAGAGATTTAAGCTAATCAAACTCATATCTCAAGCCGGTGCAACACACACTTTCAACCCATTCATGGTAAACCCAGGGGAAAATGGCTATATTAAAAAAACTTCAAGATTATTGTTTTGTTTTGTGGATCAGACGAGGACTTGCCTGTGTCTTGAAAACACAAGGATGACACACGAAGCTTTAGACTTCAAGCGGATCCCTTGATTGCCGCATTTAATGAAATTTAACGCGCATACCGCATTCGGAGTCTGATTGCACCGAATCCAGTCTTCAAGGTGGACTTAAGCATCTGAAATGGAAGTTGAAATTTTGAATGATGTTCGTAGACTGCCCCCTTGAGCGAGCCGCGTTTAATGAAATTTAACGCGCATACCGCATTCAGAGTCTGATTGCACCGAATCCAGTCTTCAAGGTGGACTTGATCATCTTCTTGTAATTACAACTTTTTCAGTTGTTATCCGACAGATAGCGGTCAACGATGAAGACAACCTGAAAAGTGGATGCCATGGATCAGAGAGATTTAAGCTAATCAAACTCATATCTCAAGCCGGTGCAACACACACTTTCAACCCATTCATGGTAAACCCAGGGGAAAATGGCCATATTAAAAAAACTTCAAGATTATTGTTTTGTTTTGTGGATCAGACGAGGACTTGCTTGTGTCTTGAAATTTAATGAAATTTAACGCGCATACCGCATTCAGAGTCTGATTGCACCGAATCCAGTCTTCAAGGTGGACTTAAGCACCTGAACGGGAAGTTGAAATTTTGAATGATGTTCGTCGACTGCACCGAATCTAGTCTTCAAGGTACTATGGATCAGAGAGATTTAAGCTAATTAAAAAACATTTGGAAACACAAAGATGGAAAAATTCACTAAAAAGCCTAAAATTTCGGACCCTAACACACACAATACGAATGTTGCAACATGAGTTCGACCAAGATGACACACGAAGCTTTAGACTCCAAGCAGATCCCTTGATTTGGGTGGAACAAGGTATCATCAATCTAGTATTAAGCACCTGAACGGGAAGTTGAAATTTTGAAGTTGGTTGATGATGTAAAGTTTAAGTCATCGACAATGATTAGGGTTATTACTTTGTTTTTTAAATTTTTTTAACTTTTTATAATTATTAAATTAAAAAAAAATAAAAAAACCAACTCAAAACATCAAAACAACTACCAAAATAAATTACCCCCTTGAAGCGCCTCGCTTAGGCCTAAGCGAGCCGCTTGGAATTTGAAAATCAGCTTTTCCTGATTCTCGTACTGACCGCATCGAAGTTAGCTCAAAGCGCCTCGCTTTGGCCTAAGCGAGGCGCTTTGAGGGGGTTAAAATAGAAGGGTGGGGGGTTTAAATAATACAACCCTATAATAATGTATCTTTATTTTAACATGTACAATTTCTAATAGCATGCTCATGGTTCGATTCAAATCAACAACTTGTTTGGCATTGTGGTTAGTTTTGGTTTGCTTTTAATTTATGTAGTTTAACGGTCACCAATGTTTCGTCTCATAGTTCAACTTAAGACCATCACAAATTAACATGCCATAAACACCCTTAACATAAATAATATAAAAACACTTCAAATGACAACGGTGATGGCCTTCCCAGTTCCCATCCCTTGGTTGTATTAAAAAAAGTATTGTTTTCCACATTGGTTCACCAACAATTGCATGCTTTATTATTCTTATGTTTTGACTAGGGGTGTGAACGAGCTAGATGGCTCATGAGTTATGCGAAATTAGTTTGCTAAAAGCCGAGTTTAAGCAAGTTCATCCTAAATTAGTACTCATTTAGCAAACAAGCCAAAGCTTCACAGACTGAGCTTAACTAGACTTGTGAGTTTAAACAAAACAACTTTTAGTATAAATACAATATTTTTTTATTTTAGATGATAAATATATAATTGCATATTAAATATTTTTATATATAAACTTATGATAAAGAAACACATTGAGTTCAAAGCTATGAAATATAACAAGTAAAACTTGAGCTTAATGCATAAAGCTTGACATGACTCATGAGTTGAGTTCGAGTTTTAGACACAAAGCACAAAACAAGTCGAGTTTGAGTTCAAGCTCTTGTAATCTACATAGGTCGAGTTCAAGTTTTGACAAACTTCAGATACTCGTATTTACATCCATAGTTGTAAGAGCATTCAACTAGCATCTCAATTTTTTTTTTATAATTACACTAAAAATCACTAACTTTTCTTCCTTCTTTTCAATTAAATAATGTTTTTTTTATATTTTTATCATTATATTTTCTCTTTTTCTTCACTCACAACCAATTTTAAAACATTAAAAAACAATAGAGGGTAATCATTACCTTTCGATATTCTAGTGGACACTTTGAATGCTTTGTTAAAGTAAGTCTTTTCTAAACTCATGTTCAAATCATTTAAATAAACATTTAACAAAGCTCTAAAATTAAAATACATATAATTTTAAACGTGACTTTCATGACATAGGACAAAAGTTTTATGATTTTAAAAAAAGGATAAGAACAAAAGAAAAATATAAAATGATAGGATTGGGGTGGACCATGGAGTTGTAGAATAAAATTTAATGAAAATCAGGCTCATTGGGAACCGTGCTTAGCCTAATAATAAAAAACTGAATTCAGTCAGTCCGTTAGCCGTCGACTAGTGCGTGTGTGGCTCGCGAGCCATCGTGTGCCGGTAGGACCCCGTCACGTGTTAACACAAAGCTTTCATGCTACCTAACAATTACGACTCAGACAAACGTTGGTTACATGTATGATATATCCAATTTTTACCTCCTTATTTATAATCACTTAGGCTATGTTTTGTGGTCTAGGTGATCACCCGGGATTAGTCTCTCATATTGTGCCAACTTAACGCTGAGGTGCCATTACATAAAGGAAGTTGCTTGCTCACCTGACCCTGTTGTGGTCCAGATCAGAGGCGGAGTTAGGGGGGACTGAGGGGTATCAAGCCCCCCCAATGGCCCAAATTTGTTAAGTTTTTAAGGTAAAAATTCGATAAAATTGTATCAAGCCCCCCTGTTTTTAAGGTTAAAATTCAATAAAATTGTATCAAGCCCCCCTTAACGCTCACTCCAATAATCTAAGCCCCCTTATCATGAAATCCTGGCTCCGCCTCTGGTCCAGATGAGCTAGCAGCCGTGAGCAGATGAGTTAGCATCTTAAAAAAGTCGTTGCTCTCCTCTCCCTCCGTCGCTAGCAGCCATGAGCCTTGTCACCCTACATCCCTCATGCCGGTCGCTCACTTGCCACAACGGGTAGTCTTATAAAGCATGTGTTATGTAAATGATTTTGAGTATAACTAGCTAGTACTAAGTTTTCCGCTGTAAAAACTGTGTCAAGTAGCATCAATGTTGCATCGCCTTTAGTGACCATTAGCATCGGAAAAACTCGTAAACCAAAAGAAATAACGAAAAAAATAAAACCAAACGAAAAGTAGATGTAAAAAAGTTGAACGACACACGACAAACGTAAACATAAAAAACAATAACTAAATCGATCTACGATCCCCAGACAGGACAATTAAAAAAAGAAGAAACAGGCATAAAACGTTGAACTACACATGCATGTTGCGGCATGTTAACTCGCAAACTTCAGAGCAGAATGTAAAACAAACAAAAATTGTAAACATTGAAAAGTATAGGGGATCAAAGTAAAAAATGAAAAAGTGTTGAGGTTAAGTTGTAAAATATATAAAAGTACCGGTTTAAAGTAAAAATACTATAGATTGGAAAGAAAAAAAGCAGCCAAAAGTATGTACAACCCCAAAGCTAAAGGTACAAACCATGATCATGATGCCCAACAAAAAGTATAAATTAGTATTATATATAAACTAGTATTTGTGCTAATTGGCTGCTTACGTGACGAGACAAGTTTTGCGTCCAAAACCCTTGCGTAAACCCACCATGTGTGATGCGACAAAGAAGTTGAACCTTAGGGGAGCAAAATAAAAAGACAAAATTACAGAAAACGTCCTTTACGTTTACCCAAAATTGCAGGTTTCGTCCTTTATCATTAAAAGTCGCAGGATACCTCCTTTATCAAAGTTTTTGTTGCAGAAACATCCTTTAATGAAGGTTTTGTTGCAGGAAACATCCTTTCCCACTAACGGGGTTAGTTTTTGACGTTAGTTTCCTCTCACATGACATGCATGTGAGGGTATTGTCATTTCTTCTATAATAATAAAACAATTATTTTTATTACTGCAATAACAACCCCCTCTTCCTCAACTTTTTGAAGCCCTAATTTATTCTTCAGCCATAACCATTATGAACCAACACCTACACAAAACTTGTTAACTTAGAATGGATTATAACCACTACCCACCACTATCGAGTGTCACGACTACCTACTATGATAACCACCACCGGCTCCCCACCCTCACATGGACCGCCTCCGCCATGGCTTCCAGAGCCACTGCCACCACCTTGGCCGCCACTCCAACTATCACACACCTCCACTAGCATCAATCACTACTAGCCGCTATACATACAAATACAACAGGCAAACCTATTTTAATACTTTTTATTTCCACAACCTCCCATTTCAAGGCCAACCCAAATGCTTATAAAAAAACTCCAAAAAAATAACAAATAAACTAAAAAAACGTAATTGGATTTATTAGCAAAATACAATGTTTTGATACCTCACTCAATAACCAAGGCCCAAACACTTGTCGTGCATATATAAACCACACACCATCACTTCTAAAAACCATCAATCAACAAAATCCACTCACTACACATTACAACCCACAATCCCAAACATCCAATCGAACAATGAGCAGTGGATCTGCCATCAAAACATGGCTGGTGGTTGGCAAGCATAGGGGGCAGTTGAGGCGTTGAAAGATCAAGGTGTAGCAAGATGGAACGGCCCTCTTAAGACCCTTCAACAACACGCCAAAACAACGATGTTTCTTCTTATAATAAATATGTGGCTGATTGTAGTTCTAGATCCCTGTTTGTGGGCTTTGAATGAAGACGATTATGATTATGATGACGATGATTGTGATGATGATGAAGAAGGGTGGTAATTGGTAAAGGCGGTGGTGGAGGTGGAAATAATATGAATAGAGGCAGCTTGAAGGTGTAGTGAAGGAGGAACGATTTGTTTTTTTAATATATTAATTGGTAGAGGATAAATGACATAAATACCCTCACATAAATGCATGTGAAGGGCATCTAACGACAATTTCAAACGACGTTAGTGAAAAGGATGTTTCCTGCAACAAAAACTTCGATAAATGAGGTATCCTGCAACTTTTAAAGATAAAGGACGAAACCTGCAACTTTGGGTAAACGTAAAGGACGTTTTCTGTAATTTTGTCAAATAAAAATATCGGTATTAGTAACGATATTGTTTGGTAATATTTGTTTGGTTCATCATGGTAAAGTAAAAAAATCTGCCATATTTAACTTGCTCAGTTCAATATTTTTTAGTCGAAACATAGAAAAAAATAAAGAATATATTATAAAATATTTGTTATTATTTGCAGGTATTTAGGAGAGTAGTTGGATATACGACACATTTGGGGTTGATTAGGATGCTAATAAACATATACTATATTAATGTATTTCGTTGAAATTTGAAACTTATTTGGTATCTGATAGAACTTGATGTTGGCTTGTAATGTATTGGGTTAAACTTATTTTGGATAAGTGTTTCGAACGAGTGAATGATATTTAAACTATTGAGTTTTGAAAGCTACGTATTAAATGTGTGCCTAACCAAGTCGTACTGAGCTAGCTAGGTCAAAACCAAGTCAAGCTCGATCTTAGATTTTCAGCGTGGTTTTAATTGAAAATGAGTGAGAAAATATATTGATTTTTAGTATAATTTAGTAAATAAAGACGTGGGATGAGTTGTAAATGCTTAAGACATGTGTAATTTAGAGCTCCTGTAATGGAGCGTTATTTGTATTAAACCACGCTTAATAACGCCATACAACCATTACACATGAGCGTTAAATGAAATTTTTTTTGAAGTGGCGTGTTTCACATCACGCCGGTATATTGCAATTGTGCATTAAATGCTCCTCTAATTAATGCAAATAAACAACCGTTTGTAGATGAACGTTATACATTAAATAATTTATAATATAATTAATAAAAGATATCCAATATATTTATTATATATTACACCCCAAACCCAATCTACACTTTTCAAAATTACATCAATTCTTTCTAAAAGTTTTTTTTTTAAAGTTTTTTTTTAAAAAAATGGAATATTGTTCATCATCATCAACTAGTGTGGATAGTAGTACTTCCTCAGACGAGGATGAGATTGATGTCGCAATTACAAGTGCAGTTCAACTTGAAGTCCAGTTTATGAAGCATGTTATTTATCCTCCATGACCAATCATGAAAAGAATGAGTATCGAACGGGACAGTGAAGGTAGAAACCAACGTTTATGCGTGATTATTTTTGTGATGACCCACTCTACGGTCCTAGAGATTTCAGGCGCCGCTTTCGGATGACTTAAGCGTTTATTTTTACGTATATGTCATGATTTGGAACGAGAGTACACTTATTTTCAACAAAGACGCGACACAAGAGGAAAGCTAGGATTCACGGCTATACAAAAGTGTATTTCGGCGGTACGTGTGCTAGCATATGGTACTTCAACCGATGCGTGGGATGAGTATTTAAAAATGGCCTCGATGGTGACAAATGAAATGTTTTTTATTTTTTTGGATATGTACTTTTTTTTAAAATTTTGATGAAACGTTTTATGTTTTAGGTTTGTACTTTTTTCAAGTTTTAATGAAATATTTTATGTTTTTTTTTATTTTGTATCATTTTTATTTAGAAAATAATTTAATAAAAAGATTGTAAAAGTACTTAATAATTTGGTAATGATTGAAGAGGCAAGAAAGGGGTTTGAACCAATACACCAATTTTTGGCTAAAAAATTCCTTACTGACATGGGTCTACATAATAGAAATAGTCCCTAAAGGGCTTGAACCACTACACATGGTCTTAGTTTGATAAAGATGACATCATTATTATTTTGAGTTATTCTCCATTCACACACATACATGTGTGTAATACTGTAATATGAACAATTCGTTTAATGAGATGCTTGATTCAGTGATTGCAATATAAAATTGATAATTATGACTGATAAAAACATGTATACTTTGATCAGAATGGCATCATCATTATTCTGGTTTATTCTACATTCACACACATGTGTGTGTGGTTATGAACTGTTTTTTATTTACATGAGATGCTTGAGTGTAAATAAAACTGATTATTATTGTGACTATATGATAATTTAATTAATTTGTTTAAACATTAAACACTCTATCATGAAATATACATAGCCTCCTAATTGTAAGTAGATGAGGTGCTATTGAACTGAACTATTTTTCGCGTAGACGACCATACACTTCGTAAAAGACTCTTTCTTGTTGGCCAACTCCTCACGGGCATATCCTTCATGTTCATTAACATTTTATTTGCCAAGTTTCTTTTGCATTACTTTATTCATCAATGGACATTGGTCTCTTTCCTCTCGACGATTTGTGAACCAACTCTTGGCTTAGACGTCTAGTCAGTATTGATAACATGCGTCAATACCAGTTGTGGTACCATATTATATCTACGCTAAATGTGCATTCCTCTTGACGTGTTGCCAAACATTGATTAACTATATCCGTTTACACATATAACCGACATTAACTACACTTCAAAGTATGAACTATGACACATAACCATTTGTCGACATGAAATGTTTAATATCGAATACCCAATTAACATAGCTTCCTATTTGTTTAAACATTTAAACATTCTATCATGAAATATACATAACCTCCTAATTATCAGTTTTATATTACAATCAAGCATCTCAAGTAAGCAGTCATTCATATTTTTCCATTGTTCAATTCCCATTTCTTCAACGTTACTTTATGTTTATAACTAAAATGATTTTATATAAATCAAACCACCATATATTAGAACGAGATTGTTGCTTGCTTTTGGTTGATTTTATATAAACCAGTCCATCATAAACTTCTCTAACTACTTTATTGCTTACTTGATGTACTTTTATTTATTTTCATTGTGATAGAAAGTATCAATTTTTCTTCTTGTTTACATTTTTTCTTTTCTTTCTTTTTTATTTTTTTTTGATTGCGACTAGAGCATGCCACTCAAGACTGTCAAAAGGTACAAGTTCCCATTATTGAAAACTAAAAACAAATGTATGTGAAATAATGAATGGTCCAATGGAGGTGAGTAGGTGACCACAACTTTTGTATTCCCTTAGGCAATGTGCTTCATGCTTATAATTTTCCTCCTTTTTACTATTTTTTATTAATAAATATCAAACATCTTTTGTATATTCAATGGAGCTTGAAACCAAAATGCTAATCTACTTATTTTTTTCATACTAATATAAATATAGGTTATGGACATTGAGTGAGAAGTTTTGCTCATTGTTTGTTAACTCTTAACGTCACATCACCACTTGCAGTCACTCGCTCATGGTTTTCACTCACTTTAAATCATCCTTTTATTAATTTTTAAGATAATTAATTTTAATTACTTAAAAACTATCTCTGACTAAATTAAAATAAAATACAATTTTTTTATTAGAGATAAATTAAATTCTTTGTTAATTTAAACAAAATGATATAAAAAACTAATATCAAAATCCTTTACAATCTTTCTCGCACGTGAGTGGTCACAAAGGCTCTCATAATGGAACGGTGCAGGGTACGTGTCTAGAATGCTTCTCAGGGACCATAACACATCTCTCTCTCTCACATATGCTTCTCAGGACCATGGTCTAACTACCAGATAACTTCCACTCACATCATTGCTCCCATCCTGCATATTATTCAATGAAATTCCCGGCAATCAAAACAAACAAACAAAAGCACCAAAATACAGGCCTGGCCCAAAGGATGGGCGGAGTGGGCGACGGCTTGGGGCCCAGTCTTTCAACGGGCTTGAAATTGTAAAAAAAGTAGATTTCTATATTTTTAGAATATACTAGGTTAGAGTCACGTAGGGACCCACGGTTCATCCGAAAGTAAAATGAAAAAAATTAGAAAAATAAGAATTGTATTATGCAAGTTGTTTTGGTTACTAAATGTTTGATAATGCAATATGTATGAATTTTGATGTTAAATACAAAATGTCATCTAACAGTTTAATGTAACGAAATGATGGATATATCGACTAAGTAAAGTTTAATTTGACAAAAAAAAATATAAATAAAGAATTGAATAAAATGAATAATATTGTATTTATTCTAATGGATTTATTACACGTTTCCCCTTTTTAACAACTTGTAATCTTGTTCCATTACACAAACCGTTTTCTGATCAATGTTTTTTAGTAACATTACTGAAACGAAGTAAATGTATTAAATTTATAATTCAAGAAATAAGACTAAAAATGTATACGTAAGGAAATAATTTAAGGTTTTCAATGCTATAAACACAATACGTAGATCATAAGTTGTTTAAATAAAATAAATAGAAACAAAGTAACATATAATAACTTATTGTTATAAATCACAAACCAAGCTATAAACACATTACATAAATCTCATTTATTGCCAAAATTAAAATTTTATTTTATCGTAATTAAAATCAAATGAAAACTTATGATCTAATACCAAACCGAACATTTTGCCAACTTACTTGATTTTGAGCAAAAGTTTAATTTAGAATGATTAAGCGCTATATTTAAACATCCAGACAACTGCAAACTACATAGCATACTAACACAATATCACACATTACATCATTTGGGTAATATCTATATTCTAATCATAACTAAGCTTAAGCATAGAACACTTATCATTTAGTTTGGGCTTAACGATCGTCAACCAATGGTCCATTTTCATTACTTCAATCAAAATCTTCCAAGTCTTGCTCACTGATAGCTGATTTTTCACCTTCGAAGTTGTTATCATTGTCATCACGATCCTCGGAGTGCGGCTCGTTTTCAATAATTTATGAAAACCTCCACCATTGTTTTCCATATTTGTGTTCTACATAAAATATAGTTGTTGTAAAGATATGGATACGGTGATAAGTAAATCAACAAACAATCCTTAACCCATTTACTTGAATGGGTCGCTTAAATTTTACATGTTATCTATCCAATGGTTCAAACCGATTACATAGCTAAAAAATAACTAATAAGAAAATGAGCCCAATGTCACATGCTATAATATAAATTTCCTATATTTTATTAAAAAATAGACACCAAAAGGATCAACCCCCGACCCATTCAACATGTAGCCAAAATGACCCATTGTAAACACACTTTAGGCAACTTTTGAAATGTTACAAAACGCCACCAACAAAACGTCATTATTTAAACTGTGTAAATATAATACTTAACAATTAAAAATAGATAAGGTTTTTCTGTTATGGTCAATGATCGGTTATATTGTATTTATGTAATAATGTTATTTTTTTTATTTATATAAGGGTTGGATAAAGAAAATGTCTTAAATTTTATTAAATATATTTAAATGAAAATAGTAACATTATTATTATTATTAATTATGTATTTAGATATCGTATATATTGTAGGAAACTGTTAATCAAAGTGAAAACGCTATGTAATCAAAAGACAAACAATAATTGCAATATGAGAGTGGGATAATGCTATTAGAATAATTATAGTCGACTTGTATTCATCTAATTATATAATTGAAGTATAAATATGGAATGATTGGTATTTTGAGGTAGATTGATCAACAACACTTAAAATTAGCTCAATTATTGCATGAATGGTGTCATTAGTATTTATTGCTCTTTCAATGGGGGTCATTTTGAATAGATCAAGTATAAAAATGGAAAGTTTGGTCTTTGATGTAGATTGGTCAACAACAATTATAATTAGGACAATTGTTGTATGATTGAGTTCGTTAGTATTTATTGACCCTTGAAAGAGGATAAAAGTGAATGGATACATAAACTATTGTTATGTTATTATAAATGAGTATATTTTGGGAAATAATTGACCAAGTATCAAATAAATCAGTTTTAAAAAATAGATTTTCAAATTACAAAGTTATAATCTTTTAAATATTTTAAATGTAAAATATTTCGGATAATTAAAAAAACGCATGATGATGTTGATTTGGATTAAAAATTGTATATAGATATAATATAATTTACGTAAATTTTTAGCGATATACTTATTACTATTTTACTTTATATTTTTACAAAAATTGTATAAATTTCGAATACATGAGGATATTTAAAAATGTTATTACAAAGTTATATTTTAGGTTGTATAAGACCGAATAAACATTTTTGATTCCTGTATAATAATAAAAATAAACATAATAATTAGTATTTATGGTATATTTGTAATAAATGTAAATGAGATCAATTATACCTCAATCATCATTATGTGATTAGCATGATTATAGTATAGTTATTGATGACAGATTATATACAATTTTTGTTATCAATTAATATACTATAATCATGCTATTCAAATAATGATGATTGAGATATGATTCATCTAATTTAAATTTGTTACAAATATACCATAAATACTAATAATAATTATGATAATGTTAATTTTAACAGAAAACCAATTATTGTAATGAATTGGTTTATAGCTCATGTTGTTACTTAATAAACTATAAAAGTATATATTATAATAACGTATAAACATCTATCTATTTTAGAGATAAAATGATATTTCATTATTGAAATTAAACCAAGTTTGCATATCCAAAGAAAATACGAAAACTAAAACAAATGACGAGATCAAATAAGTGTAGTGAAAGACAATGAAAAAGAAATAAAGTCGAACAATTTTTTTCGATCAAAGTAGCAATCAAGAAAACTTGTCATTAATTGTGATCAACATTATTACTCTTCACGGTAGACTCCATGTAAACTTCGTTTGCCTCATCATCGTTTTTACCAGGTGAAAGTATTTTAAAAAACCATACGAATAGATAATTCGTTTAAATACGATGTCATAACCTTTGAAAGTATTGTCATAATCCTTAACCCATAAATCGATTCAAATCTTTGGCGCCCAAGTATTTTCAAAAACCATACAATTATCTCAGTCAACCCTAATAACTTTCTTTCCAAACTTTCAGATAACAAATTAGGAAACATGTCAATCATGAATAATATACAATTAATAAGATCCGAACCATAAAACATGACCCGACTCCATATGGATTTCCTAAGTAGATTAAACCACTAACAACATCTAACAATCTTTAATCTTCAAACAAATAATATGACTCTCAAGAACACCATGATGAACATATGAATATTAACACACATCCGAAGAACAGTACAATTATAATCGGCCCAAACATTAACAATGCATATAACGGCTCCATATGGATTTCCTAAGCAGATTAAACCACTAACAACATCCAACAATATTTAATCTTCAAGCAAATAATATGACTCTCAAGAACACCATGATGAACATATGAGTATTAACACACATATGAAGAACAATACAATTATAATCGGCCCAAACATTAACAATGCATATAATCACTCAATTCTTTACCACCTTTATCAAACATATCAATCATGAATAATACACAATTAATAAGATCCGCCATCATTTCGGTTGACATCTTTTAATATGACTCTCAAGAACACCATGATGAACATATGAATATTCAAAGACATCCGAAGAACAATACAATCATACTCGATTCAAACATTAACAATGCAAATAATCAGACATCTCTAGACATAAATCTTCATAACCACAATCGAAAATTATAACATCAGATTACAACAATGAATTATAAATATTATATCTCGATCATAACAATAACATAACATCACATAACAAAATAATATAAATGTGGTAAAGGTATACTTACAACTTGGAATGCTTCCACGATCGAAGATGTTGAATAGGTTTTAGAAAATCAAATGATATAGGTTGAATGGAGGAGGAGGAGGATAACAAACTTTCAAATGAAGAATTGGGTTGGTATGAGAAAGGAGAATGAAAAAAAAACATATTTTATATATGCAAAATTCGGAGCTCCATTTCACAGTTGGATCCATAGGGACACTCTCTAAGGCCTTCATTCGACCCGAGATGTATTCAATTATTATATAGATAGATACTTGTTTGTTATACATCAAAATCCATTTAGTAGAGTTGCGAAAACCATCTTAATTTAATGTAAAGCCGTAAAGGTCTCAAGTTAAGGCTTCGCTTTAAAACGAAGATCTAAATTTTTTAATTCACTCATCTTTACCAAAATTTGGAACAAGTTTTTTATGTCGCCCAAAGCCCAATTTTTTTTTTTAAGATTCTCAGAAACAGCTCTACTAAAATATTTGAAATATTGAATTTATTTTTTTAACAACCATTAAAGAATCAAAGATCACCAAATATTTGATAGCCCATTAACCATCACTATCTGGATTCTGGCCCAATAGAATCCAATCCATAAACAAACAAACACCCCCTCAAATAGTCAAATCTTAATGCCTAAGTCTTCACCTTTTTTTCCATACAATTTCCTACAATAAATTCTTTACATTAAATTAACATAAAAAATCACAATAATAATAAAAAAATCACATAATAATCAATACTTCAATCCAACCTACCCCACTCATAATCCCCAAATAATTTCCTCAATCCTTCTTAAACCCTAACATAAACTCTAATCAAATCAATCAATAATAATAATAATCCATCATCCTAAATCACATCAATTCACCAACCCTTTATCCATACCAACAATCACTCAATGCAATCAATGGATTCCAATCATCACATATTCATCGATGATCACGACCCTGATCACGACCCGGATGACGTCACAGACGACCCAGATGACTATAATGTTCTAAACAACCGTATCAATTGTTCTAGCCGAAAAAGTTACACTGTTTTGACAGAACATGATCTGGGTCACCTTCAAAACCAAGATATTATTAAAGTAGCTACTGTTTTGTCCATATCTAAAGATTATGCATGCATGGTATTGGTTAGTTATAATTGGGATGTTAATAATGTTATTGAAGCTTGGTTTGATGATGAATATAAAGTTAGGAAGCGTGTTGGGTTGTTAGATGTTATTGACCCAGTTGATAAATTTTATAAATTTGATGATATGTTTGTTGATTGTGGGATTTGTTTCGAGTCGGTTAAGGTACGCGATACGAGGTCGTGTGGATGTGATCATAGGTTTTGTAAGGTGTGTTGGAAAGGGTATGTTAGTGTGGGGGTTAATGATGGTATTGGATGTTTGAGTTTGAGGTGTCTGGAGCCGCGGTGTGAGGCTGCGGTTGGGCCGGATATGGTTAACGAGTTGCTTGATGAGAAAGAGAGGAAAAGGTATGGGCTTTATGTGGTTAGAAGTTATGTTGAGAGTAATAAGAAGATGAAATGGTGTCCGGGACCAGGGTGCGAATGCGCGGTTATGTTTGATGATGATGATTTTGAGAGTGGTGGGTATGGGTATGGGTATGATGTGTTTTGTGTTTGTAAGTATGGATTTTGTTGGAAGTGTTTAGAGGATGCGCATAGGCCGTTGGCGTGTGAGACGGTGGAGAAATGGGTGTTGAAGAACACGTCTGAGGCGGAGAATACTAAGTGGATATTTGCGTACACGAAGCCTTGTCCAAAGTGTAAGCGAGCGATTGAGAAGAATCATGGGTGTATGCATATGACTTGTAGTCAGCCTTGTGGATATGAATTTTGTTGGTTATGTCTTGGCCCGTATGTGGGACATGACGGTAGAGCTTGTAATCGGTTTAGTAAACAAGAGGGTGACCCTGTTTGTGAAGTTGAACAACAAAGGGTGGCGGCTAAGAAAGCGATTGCGAGGTACACTCATTATTATGAGCGTTGGGCTGCGAATGAGAGGTCAAGGAAACAAGCGCTTTTAACGTTGCATAGGATTGAAACTGTTCTTTTAAAGAAACTTAGCTTGACTTATTGTCAATCGGATACACAGTTGCGGTTTGTTAAAGATGCTTGGCTGCAGATAGTTGAGTGCAGGCGTATGCTGAAATGGACATACGCGTATGGGTATTACATACCCAAAATAGAACATGCGAAAAGATCGTTTTTTGAGTATGTGCAGGGTGAAGCAGAAGCTTGGTTAGAAAAGCTTCATCGTTGTGCAGAGAAGGAACTACAAACTTACTTCGTAAACGAAGAAGCTACTGAGGAACAGTTTAATAGTTATAAGGTCAAGTTAGCTGGTTTGACTAGTGTGACTCGGTCGTATTTTGAGAATCTAGTTAAAGCACTAGAGAATGGTCTTTCAGAGGTTGATTCTCATGAGGCTTGTACCAAGAACAGAACCAGCTCGGAGCAGGGTGCGACGGTTGGCTCTAGTAGCAAGGTTAGAGTGCGAAGGAAGTTTGGTCAGGTTGGTGAATCATCAAACCGAGAGGGTTATCATGCAAGGAGAATGCGGATGAAGATGATGATGAGGCTTGCCATGGATGAAGCGCAGAGAAATGAGAACGGCCAGGCGGCTGGTGAGTTGTCGAGCCGTGATCAGTTGGGTGATTAAGAAAGATGAAGGTGTTTGGTTTGGTTTGGTTAAGTTGTGCCAATGTGTTATGAACATGAATGGTTTGCAGGGTATTTGGTACACTTATTTAATAACTGCATAGTTTTAGTTTAACTTATGACCTTTTCTTTTGTGGACAATCTGATTGGGCCTTTTATATTTGTTTTGTCTTATATTTAGGCAAAAATATTAGAAAAAAATCAGTACATATTGAATCTTAGGGAGTGATTGGTTCTAAGGAATTGGAAGGTGTTAGCAGGAATTAGAACCAACTTTTATAGAAGTTTGAAGTGTGTTTGGTTAGTATGATCAGTTTTAATACATGTTCATTGTTAAGTATGGCTCTCAGTGAATAATATTAGCTAAAACTTTTCACTAAGATCAACTATACTCATTAACTTGCATTGGTGCATGTAAGAATCTAGAGGTTATGGGGATATTACCAACTAACACAAAGATGTACAATGGTTCGAGATCTTCTTCACTACAAATATATCTTTAGAGTCCATAAAGATTACCATTACAGTGTCTTACTAGGTAGTAGTCACATCTTATCATCTCACTAAGACAATAGCAGTAGCTTCTCTCTAGTTATTCTTTGGTAGTGAATATTAGATTTGAAGTTGTAAGATAATGATCATAGAGTAGAGTTATAAGGTTATGGAACTATAACAGATGAACGAAAAGATGTACGGTGCGTTGAGTTGTCTTTACTAAGACTATAGGGGGGGGGGATATTATTATTATTATTATTATTATTATTATTATTATTATTATTTAATGTGTGTGTTAGATTTAAAAAAAAGAGCCAATCAAAAAATGCCACTCACTCTCAAGCCCTCCCCCACACCTGTCGATTTTCCCTGCCCTTGGGGCTCCCCCCCCTCCCTGCACTCTAACAGTATTATCTCAAATTCAACAGAGATTGTCATTAAAATGTGACACTAGCTAGTAGTAGGGGTGTGAAAAAACAAGCCATAAATGAAAACCAAATCGTTAATCGAAAAATTAACCAAAATCGACCAAACCAACAAGTTAGATTTATTCATGTTTTTGTAGCATCCTGATATAAATTTTATAATAAAAAACGAAATTGCATTTAATGTAGGGTATTTTTTGGATGGTAAACTATATCGAATGAAGATCGACCACGTATAGATACACTAACACCTCCAAACCAAAATTGACTGAACAACATCACTACTAGTGTTCATTATTATTGTTTTTAGTGATTTTGGTATTTCCAGGTGATGCTAATCAAAAGTAAGTTAACTATAAATTTTTAACTGCCAATATGAGTACGGGTAAGTAAGGTCGTCCCTAGAGGGAATACGTGGAAAGTGTTTAAGTTTTTAACTGGTTATACTAAATACTAAAAGCAAATTGATTTTTGATTGGTTTAATTTTAAAGCAATGAACTTGATTGTGATTTTGTAAACAATTATAAAAAGATAACCCTATACAGATTTCCGCTTTAATGATTAACCCAAGCTTGTTTAACTACATAGATACCACATAGACCTGGACTTTTTAATGGTTTAATTCAAGTGACAATTAAAGACAAGTTTTTAATATTAACTTTGCAATCTAATTACCAAATCATAGATGTCAAAAACCCTCCCAATAATCAAATTGCTCACTATACAAGAAAACCGAATCCGGCTGACAAAAAAACAAGTAGTTGCAACACAAACAACTTATTTAAATAAACTAAACCATAAGTATTCTTCAAACAATGAAAAACAATCCAAAATAACTAGAATCAACGAGGTTTGAGTTTCACATATACAAACCATCCAACTAAAGGTGGTTACATGTAAATTAGCTAGCTCACCGACATGCTTGGATCTTTGAAGGTTGTTATAGATCTTGCTTGCATGAAGAAACAAGATTGGAACCTTGAAAATTGGCTTTAGGATGCTTGAAAATGGTTGGGGATTGAGGTTTTCATAACCTAGGGGCTAGGTTCAAACAGAGAGTGAAATCCTTCAAAATTACAAATTTTGCCAACTTTCAGCACATCATGTGCTCCCCCAGCGCAACTTGCATTCTCATTTCAGCGCACCATGCACTCCAGTACCGGTTTCTTCCTATTTTTTCATGCTCAACTGGCTGAAACAGTCAAGATTCATATGTTGTGGCTCTCGTAACTCATTTTCTAGCCCGAGATATGCCCATTTGAAGTTTTACCTCTTCTCTGTCGACCATTCTTGCCCAGTCTTCGCTTCCAGTTCTGATTTTTCATCAAAACTATTCACAAACACTCTCAAAACATGTATTCACCCAAATATCTTCCATCCTCTTTCCTTACATATCTTTAACTCCCCTATAACTCCCAAAAAGCATCATTTAAACTCCACTTACATGCAATTCAAATAAAACTCAAACATATTCCATATTAATAAACATATACAACCACATAACTAAACAAAACACAGTTAAATACCCTCACATCAACTAGTATTTTTTCGCTACTGGTATTTTTGTAACATCCGGCCCCTCTCACCACCAATATTGTCCGCTTTGCCCCGATGGGTTGCCCATCCAGAGCTCACGGATTTGTTTTTGGTTGCCCTGGTGGAGACTTCCCAGGAGGTCACCCATCCTGGTACTGCTCCCACTTGAGCACGCTTAACTGTGGAGTTCTCCTCTCATCCACTAACATTAAGCCCAAAACGCGTTGGTGATTTAAGAGGCTTTGGATTACTTATGAATCAAGGATCTCTCCTGGCCACGGCCGATGTGGGATTTGCCTAGGGTGTCATACAATGGTCCATGTTAATCTTCTCAGAAATCAATACTGTTACAGTACCACCATAATTGGTCAGGTGTTTGGTATGTGTGTTCACTCATTTTTTATATGAATTTCATTGAAAACGGAATTATATTGGACATAAAGTATTTTATGGTACATAAACTTGTAATTCAGTCTTGTAAATAACTTGTTTATATTGAAATAAATACATGTTTCTCATTGGATGCTAAGAGAATTTTATACTAGTTCATGGTATATTGTTAAACCAAAAATTGTGAAAGTTTTTGGAAAGCCTTAAATCTTTAGTGAATGTGCATTTTTTCAAGTACAAGGCTTTAAAAGTTTAAACCATGTTAAAAATCTATATCAGTTAATTTTCAACCGTCACGTAGATATGATAGTGACTTTAAAGTTCATATATTGAAAAATTGTAATCAATTAAATTTCTAAGAATATTAGAACGATTACTAAATTTCAAACTTTAATCATCTTTGTCGATGATAAACTAAAATTTAATATTGACGCCTAAGGTATGAATATAAAGATTTATGCATTGTTTAACTTCTTATGATCCAAATGGCTTGACAACATACGCCATGTCTAAGTATGACTAGTGACCTTTTTTAATACTTGTTAAATGATTCCAAATTCCAATAGTAGGTAAAGCAAAGGGATTTCATTTGGTGGGTGTAGTATGACTCCACTATTTTTCTACTTTGCTCACATTTTTAGTTGTTTTCGTCACATGAGTCAAGTTTTATAAAGTGGGCTTTGATCATGTGTAATGTTATGGATAATAATAATGCTACTTTATCTTTTGAATATCAATATTTCTTTAATGCATAAATCACTATTATGAACAATTAAAATCTTTTAACACGTATTATTGATCTATCTATTTTTAGAAATAGATATATAGTGAATATAATTACAATGAAAATGAAAAACTAATCTAATCATAGCTTAAAATTATGATAATGGTAATTACATTTAATTTTATCTGCATAAAAATAATATATTTTATCTTTTCATAGCTAATAAGATTTAACCCGCGCGCTTTGTTGTGCATTAAATCGAATCGTTCTTGGTTTAATATTAAGCATGTCTGTGCTTTGATTACACTGGAACTCGGCATAAACCGGAAGAGAATACCTAAATACGGTATTGTTAGCAACCGTAAAGAGAAAACTAAAGATACAAAAAGAGAGTACAATAAAAATGATATGAAAATTTATGTCAAACGTAAATCAACGAAAAACGTACATAAAAACAAGAACGAAAACATATTATATCTGACTTGACTCATTTCTGGACAACAATTACGTCAAAACATAAATGAACATGGATTTATACGGACACGTACATACAAAAATAAAACTTAAAGCTCGATGGAGTAATTGATAACGTACATAAAAATAAGAACGACATCGTATTATATCTGACGTAACTCGTTTTCCAAAAAAAAAAATGTAAACCGACCTGAGTTTATAATGACATGTACATAAGAAATAAAACTTGATACTCTAGAAACTCAAAGGGTTTAAAATGACATGAAGGAGCTTGAGAAAGTGAGACTCACGTGATTGGTTGCATGACGTGAAGGAGTTGTGATTTTTCTAATATTGAGCTACCACTCAGCATTATAAAAAAAACTTCTCAAGTTTCATCCTCCACTATCCCTAACAGTTCCCACATGATACTTTACATTATTTCAAACCAAACCCACAATGCTATTTGGTCCAAACCATTTTAAACCGCCACATCAGCATCTCACATTATTTCAAGCCAAACTCACTTTTTTCCTCCAACCCCAAACCATTTCAAACCTTTACCTCATCATCTACTTTTTCTCTTTTATTTCTTTACCTAAATTTATATACTCTATTATTTTATTAAATAATATATATTATTTATTAACTAAAATTAAAAAATAACAATATGTAAAATATAATCAAAAACATAATAAATTTAAATTAAAAAATAATAAATTTATTTAATTTTTAATATTTATATAATATATATTTTTTTCAAACGACTATATTTTAAGGTCGATATGGATGATGAACTGTATCGTCTTCCAAGTCTTGACTTCGGACGCAACCGGCAAGACGCTAGCTCGGTCAGTCGTGATAGCGACCGTGACGTGTCGTCTCCAGAGCTGGAGGACTGGGATGGCATATATTAAGTTAATCTATGAGTGTGTAATATATAATCTAGGTTTATAATGTTTTTAATTATGTTTATATAATAAATGATTAGGTTTGTAATATTTAATTATGTTTGTATAATATTTAATTTTTAATTTGTATTTTAAAATACAATCTTGTATAATTTTTAATTTAATATAAAACCCCCAATACACAACCCAATACACACTAAATATAAACACAATACACAACTTAAATATAAACACCCATAATATTTAACCCACTACTCAATTAAAAAAAGGGCCCCACACTTCCAAACCGGACCGGTCCGCTATAACGGACAGACCGGCTTTGGACCTCCTCCTCCAATGCCAAATGTTGCTCCCTTGGTTTGTCCACTCAATCCGGATGGTCCGAATGAGTAGAATGAAGCTGCTCTAAGTGTGATCACACCTCCATCTACGTGATGCTTATGTGACATCACTTTATGCTTATATTTACTAACCATCACACACAGCCAAAATGTCCCACACAGCCAAAATGTCCCATTTTAGTTGGTTTTTGTGTAATTAATATGTATAAGTTAGGAAAGATCTTGAAAAATATAAACAATTTAGTTATTTTCAGGACCTAAACATATCTTTTGGTTGTGCATACACAATGACAAATCTAAACCAAAATTAGGTCTTCTTAACAATATATATAAAAGACATTAGCATTGTTTTTTTTTTGTCAAACTAACTCAATAAGTTTTTGACATGGAAAAAAATAACTAGATTACAACTTTTCTTTGTAACCTAACCTATTTTGAACCCAGCTAGTTCAAGGAGGTGAATCCCACTTAATAATAGGGGCCTGGGTGTAGTGTTGCCTGTAACACTCTGTTCTAGAGTTTCATTAAAGGATGGAAGAGAAAGGATTAGGAAGGAAGTAGGGAAAAAATGTGTTCCAGAGTTTTTTTATAGGAGGGAAAGAGAGAGAATGAGAGGGATAATCAAGAGGTTTTTAGGGTGATTTTCAATCTTTCCAATTTGGAAGGAATTGGAGAGAAAGGAAGAGGAGGGAGATCCTTTCTCTTCCATCCTTTAATGAAACTCTGGAACAGAGTGTAATAGTGGGGTCTATGGATGGCAATCCCTTATAAGGTCTAAGGGGGAACAACCCTAGTTGGGTCAATAAAGATCCAGTTTTGTCATGCATTGAAAGTTGCTTCAAAATCACAAAGTTGTTGGAAAGTTGCCTAAATTTGTTCTTAAATCGAGATCAGTGGTAAGTTTGATCACCCATAACAAATTTGATATTTTGTATCAAATTTGTTAATTAATAGCAAACACGATGCAAGTGTCAATTGATTGATATGGTAGTTATAACTGCAAATCGGCATGATATTTCAAGAAGTGTTGTGATGATACTGTAGGATCGACAAGAATTGAATATTGTGCGCGTTTCAGATTAAAGACGGAATCAATAACCCGATTAGTTGTTATAGGTGAGTGTTTACGGATAAGATAAGAATAAGCTAGAGAGAGCACACACACAAAAACACACACAAAAGGTTGCACTTGTATTGGAATAGGCAAAACTTCTTACAAAGACTAAGGCATAGGATATTTATACTAGCTTGCCATACACCTCCTTACATTGCACATGTATTGTAACACCCTAAATCTGTTTACAGAAAACTCGCAGCGGAAAAATACCAACCGAAAAATTTCATTTATAAAACAATCATAATTGTTTAGAAAACCGGTTCTACTAAGGAATTTGGTGTTACATCTTAAGTTATTTCTTAATACATTCAACAGGACTCGACTCTATTGGTTAGGTATCCGTGACCACGTACAATCCGCCTCCTCGCTCGATCTCCATCCTTCCCTTGGAGAAGTTAGGTAACCCAGACAACCTGCATCCACCACATAACCAATACGTTAGTTCAATGAGTGACCTCATGTAATCTACTCATAACACGAAGTAGCATCCCACAATCCTCTGTGATCCTGTCTGTAATCCTTCTCTCAAGTTCGGGTGGGTTACCCCGATCCGAACCTCCATGTCTCTTGCAATCGTATTTACATACCTGCATCTCATATCATTCTCATAGCAAAGGTTTTTAACCTTGCAATACATGCAAATTCTACGATACATACAAGTATAAACTCCCACATGTATTACTGCAATACATACAATACATACGAGCCTAAAACTCCCACATGTGTTACTACAATACATACAATACGTGCAAGTATAACTCCCACATGTATTGCTACAAAACATACAATACATACAAGTATAGCTCCCACGTTTAATACTACCATTCATACAAGCATACATCTCCACCTACAATACCACCATACATACAAGTATACTACTTCTACCTAAATAATGCTATCATACATACAAGTAACTCTCTTCCTCTAACCCGAGCATGAGAACTTATATGTACATCTCATCTACAATACTACATAATCATGGTAATCTACTTACCGTATTTAATGCCATCGGATAATGCATCGATTAAACTACACGCACTTGTACCATTCCGTACTACGATCATGTTTACATAACCACACTACTATTACTTGCTACACCCTTACAAGGCCCCACACGAGGTCCAACGATGCTAATTGGTGCGTTAAACGCAATTACGGGTCGCGCACCTAAGCAAAACATCGGGCTACCGTAAGGTACGGTGCCACCGTACCTTACGGTGGAGTCTGCATTTTTCCCATTTTGTTTCTCCTTTCCATCCTTCCTTGATGATGAGAAACGTTTAGATTGGAAAAGATAATCAAAAGGCACCATAAAGTGGTCTTTAAATGAGGGAGTTACAAACATTGCAGCGACCACCGTACCCCTACTGTATGGCCGTAGGGGTACGGTCTGGACTTCAAAGTCTACGGCCATTCAGGCCTGCCCTACGGTGGGAATTTGTGTCCCTGGGCCACCGTAGGGGTACTCCCAGGCCGTAGGCCTACTGTGGACCTGGTGAAAATCTTGAACTTTTTCTTCCTTCTTTCCACCTCGACTCGATCCGTTCCAACCCGTTCCAAAGCCACGTTTATACCATTATAAACTCCTATTCAAGCCTTATCCTTGTTATTTAGGTACCAACATCTCACGGTCCTCGTACTACTATCAACACATAAACATGTTAAGATTTATTATCCGAAGTGGAATAAGAACCACTTACCTTGTGTACTCCAAGTTCTTGCTTGTTTATTGTCCCGACTTGACCCATTAGCTCCCTATGCTTGAGTCCATTTTTCCTATCCTTTCATATCACCATATTCACATCCTTGTTAGTACACATGATCATATCATACTAACAATCATTCTCCATCAAATAACACATTGACTTTCATTGGTCCACTACTAATATGCATATCACATGATTAACTACCACATTGTTTATCAATCAAGCAATCCAACATATCATCAAGTATGTCAACTAGATATTCTAACATATACCACATGATTTTCCTCAATCCACAATCATATTAGCAAACATAACCATGTTAGTTATCCATTGTTGCCTTTTCAGAAAGTCAACTTCCAACTATACAAACTTCCTACTTAGGACGTATGTCCATATTGATGATTAGATCGCATAAAACACACCATAAACATCACATTCCTATCTCATTAACATGCAAGGTTATTCATCATTCCAACCATAGTATTTAAGCATTAGTGGACACACTACTAATGCATACTTCCTACCAAAACATACAATCAACTAGTTCACACATGAACTCTTTCAAAGACACAATCTTTATGTTAACCTACCATCAAGCATATCTACTATCACCTTACTTCACATTTGTCAAGACTTGCCTACAAATTCACACATTGTATTAGTCTAGACATTTCATCAAACACTTGGTGTGCATACAACATTCTAAGCTCAATGTACAAGCTCCTAATACACACATTCCACCAAATGAGTAATCACCTTCAATCACAACCAAAATTTCCCCACATGCTTGTCATCTACTACACATTATTCTTACAATTACATGATTTCACAACTAATTTACTAAGAATGGTCTTGGATTACCCCAAGACCAATACCCACTTCCAACATAGGTGTAAAACAACCTAATTAGCACATAAATCAAGCATAGCTTTATGTAGTATCACAAATTATGGATCCTTTAGTGTCTATCAACCTCTAGACACCTTCATCCATCCTTGATTCACGTTTTCACATGAACCCTAGATTTTCACCACATTCAAAAACAAACCTAACCTCATAATAAGCCAAATTAAAGGTACCTTGATGTATGCAAACCTTAGATGACCCATAATTAGCTTCATGCATCATCTCTTCTTCTTCTTTCTCTTGATTTGGGGTAGAAGCACACCCACACACACATACACACACACAAGGCACAAGAATCTCCTGAATTGTGTGTGTGTGTGTCGTACATATCAACCCACCACAAGTGGGTTTTTGGGTTTTTCACAATTCCAACCCTTCATGTTTGATACCCATCCAATTTTGACTAAAACCTTGTTATATTTCCATTTACTTGTGCACCTACTAACTTAAATGCTTAGTTATTTCACCCCATACCATAACACATTAAAACATGCTACTAAAGTTATAAATTCGGGTTTTGGGGCGTTACAAGTCTACCCCCCTTAAAGAAGGTTTCGTCCCCGAAACCGCTTTCATTCAAGATTTATGCCACATCGCAAGCTTACATTATAGGCTACACTACCACTTTGATCGTGACTAGACATAATTATATGTCCACACCCCCTAATAATAACACAAGCCTTCTCGCAATTATCGGGTATACCAAATTACTACTACCCAGCTACTGCTTCACCCTCCCTTATTCGTACTCGACCTAGGAGTCTGACATCGTCCTATAGTCCCTACAAGAGAAATATATTTCCTATACTCACTCCACCCCTTTCCTGGCAGGTGTTAGAGTCATTATGTTCATACCTATTCGGTTGTTAGTCCATTTCGTACACTATCTACTGTAGACACGTATGTCCCTTGCTTAACAACACCGAGTCCAATGTTAAGACTCATTTATTTTCTTGTCCTTTAAAGGCCAAACATTCAAGCTACACATACGTAAGATATCATACATTCCTACGTGGGTACTATTGTCATATCGATTCTCTACTTGACGATCATAAAACAACCGAATTCACTAACCTTCCTTCCGGAATGTTAACCGATCATCTCATCGTCGGCTTAACTTTCTCCTTAATAATTTCATGCCATATTTATCTTGTTTTAATTCATTCACAATTAGTTCCAACTCATTATCTTCATATCATCCATCTTGTAGATTTCGTCAAGTCCATAATCTTGACCATTCGTATCTACAAAATCATTGGTTATTCATACCCCTTATATTCATAACAACTGACTTTCAATAGTCTATACAAAATTTGTTTCTATTAGAATGTCTAATTATATACATCTTTCCTGAACAATCCGTTTCTATTTTAGTTACCGTACGTTATTACCCATCCTTACACATCAAGGTCCTTCCAACCTTGCCCCATTAGGGTTCTCCTACCTATCATACATGACCTCGACCCTATGAACCGTTAAGGTCCTTCCAGCCCTTATGACCCGCTAAGGTCTTTCCATCCAATTTGACCTACAAGGGTACTTCTACAATTTTGACCCACCATGGTCATTCTACCATCTTAACCCATAAGGGTATTTCTACAATTTTGACCCATCCCGGTCATTTTACCATTTTAACCCATAAGGATATTTCTACAATTTTGACCCATCCCGGTCATTTTACCATTTTAACCCATAAGGATATTTCTACAATTTTGACCCATCCCGGTCATTTTACCATTTTAACCCATAAGGGTATTTCTACAATTTTGACCCATCATGGTCATTCCACTTAATTTAACCCATAAGGGTATTTCTACAATTTTGACCCATCATGGTCATTCCACTTAATTTAACCCATAAGGGTATTTCTACAATTTTGACCCATCATGGTCATTCCACTTAATTTAACCCATAAGGGTTTTCCACCATTTGCCCCTTTTAAGGTCAATTCTACTGTTTTAACCCATACGGGCTTTTCCACCATTTGACCTTTTAAGGTCAATTCTACTGTTTTAACCCATACGGGCTTTTCCACCATTTGACCTTTTAAGGTCAATTCTACTGTTTTAACCCATACGGGCTTTTCCACCATTTGACCTTTTAAGGTCAATTCTACTGTTTTAACCCATACGGGCTTTTCCACCATTTGACCTTTTAAGGTCAATTCTACTGTTTTAACCCATACGGGCTTTTCCACCATTTGACCTTTTAAGGTCAATTCTACTGTCTTAACCCATACGGGCTTTTCCACCATTTGACCTTTTAAGGTCAATTCTACTGTTTTAACCCATACGGGCTTTTCTACTTTGTTGACCCTTTTAAGGTCAATTCTACCATTTTATCCCATAAAGGGTAATTCTACCACTTGACCCATTAAGGTCAATCACCACTTTAACCCACAAAGGGTATTTCTATTATTTTGATTTGATCCGTACTTATCTACGGACTCAAACTTTTCATTCCAACTACTCACCCACACGACTACTTACTTTCCAATTCCACCGGGCATACCTGTAATGATTCTCATGGTCCCACGTGTGTAGCATGTTTCTTGTGCACTGGCCAGGTGTACAGTCCACATGTTATCCACGTGCCTTCATGTAATCATTACCTTATGCCTGAGGACTGGTTTTCAGCTTCGTGCCACATTTCGATTTCCTTCTATGTTTTACCACCCCTGAGGATTTTCCTCCCCCGGGTATAAATAGTCAATTATCGCGTACCTGAGATTGTCACATCATATCTACAACCTCCGCGATCTATGTTGGATCGTGTCCTTGAGATCTCTTCATTATCCACAAAAGCTCACCTTAACATGAACACCACAATTAGCTTTTACATGTCATGTGAGTTAATATTAAATTCTACCTTTGGGTCTTGATCGAGCCTTGGATTGTACGGGTCATTTCATTCAGGAGCACACAAGTTTGAGTTCGAGTACATACTTCCTTGTACTAGATTTCGCTCAAACCAGGGCTCTGATACCAACTTGTAACACCCTAAATCTGTTTACAGAAAACTCGCAGCGGAAAAATACCAACCGAAAAATTTCATTTATAAAACAATCATAATTGTTTAGAAAACCGGTTCTACTAAGGAATTTGGTGTTACATCTTAAGTTATTTCTTAATACATTCAACAGGACTCGACTCTATTGGTTAGGTATCCGTGACCACGTACAATCCGCCTCCTCGCTCGATCTCCATCCTTCCCTTGGAGAAGTTAGGTAACCCAGACAACCTGCATCCACCACATAACCAATACGTTAGTTCAATGAGTGACCTCATGTAATCTACTCATAACACGAAGTAGCATCCCACAATCCTCTGTGATCCTGTCTGTAATCCTTCTCTCAAGTTCGGGTGGGTTACCCCGATCCGAACCTCCATGTCTCTTGCAATCGTATTTACATACCTGCATCTCATATCATTCTCATAGCAAAGGTTTTTAACCTTGCAATACATGCAAATTCTACGATACATACAAGTATAAACTCCCACATGTATTACTGCAATACATACAATACATACGAGCCTAAAACTCCCACATGTGTTACTACAATACATACAATACGTGCAAGTATAACTCCCACATGTATTGCTACAAAACATACAATACATACAAGTATAGCTCCCACGTTTAATACTACCATTCATACAAGCATACATCTCCACCTACAATACCACCATACATACAAGTATACTACTTCTACCTAAATAATGCTATCATACATACAAGTAACTCTCTTCCTCTAACCCGAGCATGAGAACTTATATGTACATCTCATCTACAATACTACATAATCATGGTAATCTACTTACCGTATTTAATGCCATCGGATAATGCATCGATTAAACTACACGCACTTGTACCATTCCGTACTACGATCATGTTTACATAACCACACTACTATTACTTGCTACACCCTTACAAGGCCCCACACGAGGTCCAACGATGCTAATTGGTGCGTTAAACGCAATTACGGGTCGCGCACCTAAGCAAAACATCGGGCTACCGTAAGGTACGGTGCCACCGTACCTTACGGTGGAGTCTGCATTTTTCCCATTTTGTTTCTCCTTTCCATCCTTCCTTGATGATGAGAAACGTTTAGATTGGAAAAGATAATCAAAAGGCACCATAAAGTGGTCTTTAAATGAGGGAGTTACAAACATTGCAGCGACCACCGTACCCCTACTGTATGGCCGTAGGGGTACGGTCTGGACTTCAAAGTCTACGGCCATTCAGGCCTGCCCTACGGTGGGAATTTGTGTCCCTGGGCCACCGTAGGGGTACTCCCAGGCCGTAGGCCTACTGTGGACCTGGTGAAAATCTTGAACTTTTTCTTCCTTCTTTCCACCTCGACTCGATCCGTTCCAACCCGTTCCAAAGCCACGTTTATACCATTATAAACTCCTATTCAAGCCTTATCCTTGTTATTTAGGTACCAACATCTCACGGTCCTCGTACTACTATCAACACATAAACATGTTAAGATTTATTATCCGAAGTGGAATAAGAACCACTTACCTTGTGTACTCCAAGTTCTTGCTTGTTTATTGTCCCGACTTGACCCATTAGCTCCCTATGCTTGAGTCCATTTTTCCTATCCTTTCATATCACCATATTCACATCCTTGTTAGTACACATGATCATATCATACTAACAATCATTCTCCATCAAATAACACATTGACTTTCATTGGTCCACTACTAATATGCATATCACATGATTAACTACCACATTGTTTATCAATCAAGCAATCCAACATATCATCAAGTATGTCAACTAGATATTCTAACATATACCACATGATTTTCCTCAATCCACAATCATATTAGCAAACATAACCATGTTAGTTATCCATTGTTGCCTTTTCAGAAAGTCAACTTCCAACTATACAAACTTCCTACTTAGGACGTATGTCCATATTGATGATTAGATCGCATAAAACACACCATAAACATCACATTCCTATCTCATTAACATGCAAGGTTATTCATCATTCCAACCATAGTATTTAAGCATTAGTGGACACACTACTAATGCATACTTCCTACCAAAACATACAATCAACTAGTTCACACATGAACTCTTTCAAAGACACAATCTTTATGTTAACCTACCATCAAGCATATCTACTATCACCTTACTTCACATTTGTCAAGACTTGCCTACAAATTCACACATTGTATTAGTCTAGACATTTCATCAAACACTTGGTGTGCATACAACATTCTAAGCTCAATGTACAAGCTCCTAATACACACATTCCACCAAATGAGTAATCACCTTCAATCACAACCAAAATTTCCCCACATGCTTGTCATCTACTACACATTATTCTTACAATTACATGATTTCACAACTAATTTACTAAGAATGGTCTTGGATTACCCCAAGACCAATACCCACTTCCAACATAGGTGTAAAACAACCTAATTAGCACATAAATCAAGCATAGCTTTATGTAGTATCACAAATTATGGATCCTTTAGTGTCTATCAACCTCTAGACACCTTCATCCATCCTTGATTCACGTTTTCACATGAACCCTAGATTTTCACCACATTCAAAAACAAACCTAACCTCATAATAAGCCAAATTAAAGGTACCTTGATGTATGCAAACCTTAGATGACCCATAATTAGCTTCATGCATCATCTCTTCTTCTTCTTTCTCTTGATTTGGGGTAGAAGCACACCCACACACACATACACACACACAAGGCACAAGAATCTCCTGAATTGTGTGTGTGTGTGTCGTACATATCAACCCACCACAAGTGGGTTTTTGGGTTTTTCACAATTCCAACCCTTCATGTTTGATACCCATCCAATTTTGACTAAAACCTTGTTATATTTCCATTTACTTGTGCACCTACTAACTTAAATGCTTAGTTATTTCACCCCATACCATAACACATTAAAACATGCTACTAAAGTTATAAATTCGGGTTTTGGGGCGTTACATGTATGGCTCTCATACATGTGCATAGTGCACATATATGAAACCAATGGGAGGTGTATGACACAAACATGTTTCTCAAAATGCTCCTAAGCCTACATAAACACTATAATGCAACCTGATAACATCTAAAACAATATACAATCATGCCTACAAATAATAACAACCTATCACTAGCTGGAGACATACACGAAGTGCACTAACAGTCTCCCCCTTAGACCTAGCTAGTGATTCGCAGACTTAATCAGTCACTGAGCTGGGGATGTCTTGAAAGACGTTTACAAACTCCCCCTATGGTCTAGCTAATGATTTTCGGTCTTCAAGTCTTCAAATTTGACAATCTTCAACTTGGGAAGATACACCGTGGTGCACTAACAATATCCCCTTGAAGACTTGAATACTTGCTGATTTGAGTTTTGGTCGTGGCTTCATGAGATCTCGTCTTGGTCTTCGATCAGCTTCGATGAATTGGGAGGAATCAAGAAATTTCCACTGTTTTGATTGACGATCCTGTGACGAAGATGGAGATAAAAAATTTCTGCACTTTCAATTCTCGGTTCTTGTCTTCTTCAGCTTCGGTTGCTGGAGATCTACCACGATCTGGTGTCTCTAAAGATGGAAAACCGGGTTCTTGTTGTTCAGGTTCTGGTCTTGTTCAGCTTCAAGCTTTGTCATTTGATTCATGATGAGCACACTGGTTGTGTTTGATCCTGTAGAAAAATTTAGTAAAAACTGCACAAACTACAATTTGTATTAGATACGACAAATAATCCAGACTCAATCAAATTCTTGAAGTTTATCATTTGATAAAATTTCAAGATTTGTCCATTTTGACCACCATTTGGAGAACCCTTTAATTTACGAAAGTTGCATTTTGACCCTTGAATTTTAAAAGACTTTATTTTATTGTGTTTCGGCTTCGGATCTAAGATTCCAATTGAAGAATTTAGTATTCCAACATCGGTTAATCGAAAATAAAGCAGAAATGGAAAATCTTTTTGTATTTTTGATATTTTTTTGACAGAAAGATAAGAAATTCAAATAAACGGAACAAAATTGATTATTCACAAACAATCTTTTTGTGAGTTTGCCGGGCAGAGAATCATATCAGTTTACGGACCTGTCATGATAACCTTTGTTTAGATTAATTCAGATTAGGATAATCAATAAACAAGGGATTACCGATATACTTGTCCACTTAAACTTAAAAATCAGAATTACTCGTCGGCACTTTAAATACGTTAAGGTAAGATTTATTATTTGCAGTCAATGGTTCCCACGTCCTGTATCAGGCATTGCGCAAAGCTTCATCGTAACAGATGAGTAAACCATGACTATCCGTCGGGTATCAACTATTGTAAGTTGTAAGTTGTAACTATGCATTAGGCCAACGCCTTGGTTGCAAGGCCCTTACCTTTAAAGTAAATGTGTCATTTGGGTTTGGGTTCAGTTTATTAAATGTGGGCCTATTTATCTTTATAGCTCTAAAAATAAAAAATAGACTTCATTGAGTCACTAGACAATAGACATCAACTACAAGAGGTTTTTTTTTCATCGCATAGAATAAACTTTTATCATAGAAAATTGAGGCCTGACTATATTGACTTGTATTTTGTATTTTTGACGTGTAGAAACAGAGGTACGATTTGTGTTCGCATTATTTAGTTTTCGATTTGTTAATCTAATACACATTCACAATTTGTTCTAACATTGTACTTATGTGTTATATTCACAATTTGTTCTAACGTTGTACTTATGTGTTATAGTTGTTGGAGCAATCGACAATTGATGATCGAATGAAAACAAAAAATGAACAAGATGGTTTGGTGGACGACTCCTCGACTCTTTTTATTAATTTTCAAACTTAGAATAGAATATTACAAAGTTAGAGCATTCCCAGTAGCTTCTCCATATTTTCTCCATAATTAATCTAAAAACACTACTTTTTCTCACTTCTTTCTATTTAATAATATTTATTCTATACTTTTATCATTACATTTTCTCTCTCCTCTACTCACAACCACTTTAAAAAATATTAAACAATTATGGAGGATGAACAGTTCCATATCAAATTTACTGATGAACAGTAACTTCTCCATATATTCCATATCTCCTCTACTCACAACTACTTATACACACTGTATATAATATGGAGGCCCCTCTCCCAATAATATGGAGGCTCTACTATGAATGCTCTTACCTATCTATTTATACTAATAAATTTCTTGCAGTGGAAACTAAACTTATTATACTATAATTAGAATTAGGACTCATACTTTGTAGCAAACTTAAAAAATAAAATAAATATTAAATTCAAATACGATTTGAATCTTTTGCAAATCGTCTTCCACAAACCACCAACAGTTCGAGTTTTGTTTCTTTCTATTTATTCAATCAGACAATCACTATTACAACTAGTGGGTTTATCTGCGCGTTGCAGCAAGATCCATAAATGGGTTGCAATACAACATTATGATACTTATGTTTTTTGTCGCAAGTTATGCAAAAAGAATAGAAATGTGCACACTATGTTTTAACAAGTATACCTATAAAAAAAAGAAAAGAAATGTGCAGTGCCACTTTACAACTGATTGCGGTTCAGTACAAAAACCATGTACCCATTATTGAACAAATCTTAATAAACCAAATGTATGTTTCTGTGACATACCAATATGAACATAAACATCACTCATGTGTAAGCTATTCGGTCATTGCATATCTACATAACCGTGCTATTAAAGACACCTTGCTAAATGATAAAGTTCATTTACATGACAAAAGCATGTAGTATAATATGATATTGCATACACTATCATATGAAGGTCGCTGTTCATTTAGAAATTAAAAGTTGTGATTTGTAAGTTTGTAATAGACTTGCCCAACCTGACCCAGCAGCTAAAAAATTGTCCAATGTAGCTAGTGAGCCGAACCATCTCGTCCACTTTGCTGCTGGGTAGACGCATATATATGAAAAGGGTTTATAATATAAGTATTATTATGGCAAAGTTTTAAAATTCATACAAGTTTAGCTGAGATAAGATTATTGGTTGTGGTAATATAAATTATTATCTTTCATCGCCGTTATATGAAATTTGTTCAAAAATATTGTTATCCCGTGTGTTTATTTAGTTTGGGTGAGTTCCATTTTCATATAAAAGTTGATTATCTTCTAGGGGCATTTAGGGAAGAAAGTGGTAAAATTTAGGAAATTGTAAAGAAACCCTTGGTATGTCATCTTAACTTTAGACAATTTAAACATATTTGCTCATTTCTCCTCCTTTATTATGTAGTATAGATAAACACATAATTATTTCGCTTATTTGCGTTCATTGATGCTTTTCTAAAGTGATTTCAAAGGTTATGGCCAACAGATTAAGTGGGTGTTTGGCTCTTCTTATTTCCACCTCTTTATAACTTATGACTTTTCCAAAAAGTCATAAGTTATTTTAAAAGTGTTTGGGTGATGATTTGAAAATGAATTTCAGTTTAGTTTTATTTATTTTTGTAAACATATAATTTATTTGTTTAAATAAAAAAGATGTTAGGTAACCTTCAGATTGTGCTCCCCGTCTCATTTAACCTGTTTTAAGGTACCTAAAGGGTTGTATTTGACAAATTTGATGTGACAACACGTGATTGGTGCTACCTAGGGTAACACTCCTTCCTCTCTAATGGGAAATTGGAGTCTTTACATTTTTCACTCTGTAACGCTCGCTTACGGTGTGCATATATAATGCATACATGTGTGGGCTATAGGGGGAAAAGTGAAATTGCACTAATTTTAATGCTATTTTACTGGTTTTATCAAAATTTTGTTAAAAGCGACGGACGGTTAATCATGCATCAGGTAATGGGCCGGTGCTGATAACCGAAAGGCAAATGGTACATGCTCCAATTGCTCTCTATCAAGAGTGTTAAGTGTTATGTGTCTTATATCCAAGGGTCGATACAAAACTACTATCGAGCCGGGTGTCTCACTCGAAGTAGTCTATCTATTCCTATGGGGTAGAGATAAGACTGTCTACATCTTACTCAAACCCTACCTTAATTTTATTATTAGTAGGATTTATTTATGATAATGATGATGATCATATTTTCCACTGTCAATTTACGAAAAAAAGGAAGAAAAGAAAGAAGGAAACAAAATAAGGGAACAAAAAAACTGGTTTTAACAAAATAAGGGATCTGAAGATGTCTCCAGTTCAATAAATGGTTGCACAAATAAAAACATTCACTTGTTTCTTTAATTATTGCTCACCTTTATTCCTTACTTTTTAGTTTTTACTGTCCAAATGGTGGCTCCAGACAAAAAACATACAAATAGATATATAATACATTTTGTTTTTTGAAATCATAAAGATTTAAAATATATATTGTTTTAAGAATTAGGTTATCAAATAAATGAACTAAAAAAGCAAATCGAACATAAAGGATTTGAGAAATGAGGAGGTGGAGACGCCTTTTACTTAGGGTTTACCCAGCCTTCAATCGACATAAAGCTTTTGAAAGGATGAAGCAGCAAATGGATTGTGTTGGGCATGAAAGGATTTGAGATATGAGGAGGTGGAGACGCATGTAGAGGTGAAGGCAACGATCGTTAGAGACGCATGGCAGGAGACACGTTTAGGTAGCCGCCAGCTTGGCCAATCATGCCAGAAGATCATTGTTCATTGGCTTCTATTATTAATAGATAGGAAAATGATGAAAATGGATTGTTATAATTGGATAATAATTATTTCAAGTTAACATGTTGAATGTTGTTGGGTTAGAGGGTTAATGGGTTAATAGGTGAACCCACACATAACTTACATATATTTATTTTGTTAAAGATATCAATCCTATTCCTAATCAGTATAAAGTCATATCATGTTGGATTGGCCGATTTTATTTGTAAATATGAGTAATGGCTAGTGTATTTGTAGCGATAGAAACAACCAATGACTCAAAGTGAAATGAACATTGTATAATTTATAATTGTTTTCTTTCTATTGTTAACAAATTTATGTTTGTATATCTAGCTAGTTGGGGGTAATGAATAAAGTAGTTAGAGCATTCTCATTAGAACCCCCAAAAAACTGGGTGACAAAACCCTATAATTTTTTTGGGGGTTGGGGGTGATTGTGAGTGAAGAAAATGGGGAATCTACAGTGTGTTGGTAAATATTGGGTTCTTTGGGGATCTTTTAGGGAAAACTGGAAAACTGTAGTTATTTTTTAATATTTGTTGAAAGTGGTTGTGAGTGGAGGAGAGAGAAAATTTAATGGGGTTTAGTGTAATATGTGGTTGTGATTGGATGTGAGTGGATGGGGGATGGGGATTCTATTGTGTCTAATTGGTAAAGCCATTAAAGATAAGGTTTTTGAGGTGTGTTTAAGCCCCGCTAAAGGTATTAACATGACACATTTAAATTAATTGGTAAGCCTCTTATCATGCTAAATAAAAAGTTTACCCCTTTATCCATCCGCATATGTACATAGTCCTCAATCAGCCACTCATGCATTACCTCCTCAACCCACCACCAACTAGTCAAGCCGAGCTAAGTCAGACCTCTTATCCAATTAAGCCTCTTAATGACTTAGAACTTACTAATACAGAGATTGTCAAACGATCCCTTGTTGTTGAATGATTTAGAGGTAGCCTCTTAATGGAATATTAGGAGACAACACCCAAGTTTGAGAATGAAATGTGAATGTAAATTTGGTGAAAGTTTTTAATTTAAAAGTGAGGCAGGTAGATAGTTTTAAATTCAATTTTGAAATTAACTTTTTGTTTTGTTATTTTAATCCAAACTAGACAATGGAGGCGGAACTCATCAAGCCGAACTATCTCCTCCAACGGGATGTTGGGTCCGTGAGGTGAGTCCGAAATCAGGACCTTGCCAAGCACTCCGTGATGGGATACTCTAAAGACAACACGATGTAACTTTTATCTTTCAAGAGCTTGCCTTTAAAAAAAATCACGAACAAATGTGCACAAATCAGATTTTGTACATTTATCGTGGACTTCTCTGTACATATTTAAAATACCTTGAATCTTGCAAACTTAAAAGGTTTTTAAATGACACTTTACAGTTATTTGAATTTTTCAAGGACCACCATAGGATGATCAACAATTCATATATGGTTGAAAGATTGCATGAATTCAAACATTACCGGCAAGAAAGCAATATTGCCCATCATTCGATCGAGCCAACTTTTTGGGGTAAATGTATCAGTTTGTTGTATCCAGCTTCCCACTTGGTTGCCTTACTTTATAATATATGTTTGTTAAAAAAGACATGTATAACATAATAAGGTTGAGGATGCTGGTTGCAATAATTTTTTTATCAACCTATTTTAATAATATAAGTATATAACAATAATGACATCAGGAGCTTGAATTCGACTTGTTTACACTCTTAAATTTCTGCTTTGAAATATGATTTGGTATGCTATTTGTTAAGGATGATATTAGTGTACGAAACATAAATTTCAGTAAACCATAAAGAGGTACATTCTGCCATATCATGACAATAAAGAATTTCCAAAATTTTTGTCTAACTCCCTTGCCCAATTAACTAGTAATGGTTTCGGTGAGGTTATCGGTGGCATAGGCCACCGATCCCGAGATGTTTTCGATGCTCACGGGGAAATTTCCCCTCCCTTATTGAGCTCTTTTTCCCACTTTTTTGTATGTTTCCTCCTTAAAAAATAATAAAAAAATGAAAGAGGGAAGAATGGGGAACCATTTCCTTGGCTAGGAGGAGGGGAAGGGAGAAATGACATGATGACATGATGCTGATATTGAATTTAGGGGAGTTAGGGAAGGGTGTCACACACCCCATAGCCTAAGAGACCTAGGTGAAAACCTCCGTTAATATACACACACAACCGATGACCACTATTGCAACATTGCAAGTTTGCAACCACCTTAGAATGTTGCTCACTGACACTTCTGTCGTCGCCTGCACTACTTATGACTAGCCGTCATGAACCATAAAATAAAGAATATAACGTTCATATTTTTTTTTCTAGCATGTTTATATCAATATGTGGTCATTTTAATCAGAATCTGGCTTTGCCGGAAAGAATTTATTTTCTTTTATAACGAGTTGTTTTGACGTGAACACATTTTCACCAAAATGCAACTTGAAGTTTGAATTGTTAATTAAGGGATGACAATAGGTCGGGTTGGGACAGGTTAAAGTAATCCCAACACCAAAGCAGATTAGTTAATCTTGTCCCAAACCCATCGGGTTTCTATCGGATAATTACCCATTGGGTATTGTATATACCCGTAGGTTTTCGGTAAACTCATTAATTTATATTAAAAAACTCATTGGGTGTACTTGACCTAAAATTCGCTGATAAGACATGTCTCATTATCTCTGCAAACCCATCGTGAAGTTACATGTGTACAAAATCTATAAGTTTCACGTTTATTGAAAGTTAAATTACTTAACTGCCCCTTTATCGTAGCATTGATTTAAGATATTTGACTGATTTTGAGAGTGATCGGTGTGCCAGGCTAGGTTAGATCTTATGGGTTTTAATTATCGTGTACTTCATGCACAAACAAAAGTTATATTTTATGTGATATTTTGCTTCATGTTATGTTTTAAAGTATAAATTCAATCCAATAAAGCTATTATATTTTTGGCACATCTTTTATCACCTTTTATTTAATCTTCTATTTAATCTAAAATTTCACAGGTTTCTAACCTAGTAATAATGATAATAATATAATCTCGAAAACGTTACCAAGTTAACACTTTCAGAATAGTATTGTGTATTATATGCGAGAAAAAGGAGAACAAGAAAATTATTGTTTTTTCAATCTTAACAAAATAAAAAATATAAGAAAATTATTGAAATGTAATGTTTATTAATCTATTTTGTAAATGTAAAAAATATTTATGAAAATTTTTCCTTTTATTTATACAGCCTACACGTGTGCAAATTCTATGTAGGTAATATGTGGGAAGAATTTATATGTTAAATAAACATATGAACCAATAAATTTATAATTTTTTTATGTATATGGCGTATATAAAAAAGAATACATTATATATATATATATAGGCTTAGGTTAATTTCAAAAGATAATTTTAGCGGGAGAAGTGTGAGAAAAATCTAAACCTTACTTTTTAGAAAAATTTACACCATTGGTCCTTGTGGTTTCAGTGAAATTTCAATGTCAGGTACTAAGCTTTTTTTATAACATCTTAAGGTATTAAAGTTATAATTTGTAACAATGTCGGGTATTAGCACTAAACCCAGTTAATATTTAACGAAGCTAACCCTCACGTGAGTTACACGTGAGGGTATTATGGTCAATTCACCGCAAAGTTTAAAACCCCTTAATAAAACCTCATGAACCAACACCTTCATCATATTGAGGTACCGCAGCGGCAACATATTGAGGTACCGCAGCGGTTTCTTCGTCCGTCACAGGGGAACCTACCTCGTCGTTTTGGTCGTTACCGGCAGCAACTTGGATTGATTCCGCATCAAGCTGAGACCCGAAGGGTGCATCAACATTTACGTTGCCCACGTCACGCAGCAGGTTAGTAAAACTAATATGCTGTAATGGAGGAGCTTCTTGCCATTCAACGTAGATCTCCGCAACGAAATGGCCACGTGCCTCTACGGCCAAATAGTCCATCATTCGAACCCCATCGTCGTTGAAGATCTTGGATATTTGAGAGAACCCTTGGAAAGTGAAAGCAAGCAGTAGTTGAACAGTAACCGATTCTTTGTTAATGTTAATATGACTGCATACGGCTTCAACTAGTTGTTCAAATGACATCTCCACTCGCATGATAAAGCTAGTTGTTGCCAAAGAATCATCACGTTGAACAGCCCCGTTAACGTATGAAAAACGACCACCCCAGTATAATCTAACAAGGTATGGAGAGAATGAAGCCATCGGTTGAGGTTGGAAGGTTTTGGGGGGAATCAGGTTTTCTAAGAAAAAGGTTGTTTTTAAGAGTGATGGTTAGCTGTGACCATTTTGGCTTGGGGGGTCTAACCCTTAAATGGCTGAAAAATTGTGGAATTTTGAAATTTTTTTAAATACTTTTAATAAATTATGAATCAAAAAATCGCCAATTTTGTTGCAGACCCTCAAACACGACAATCATAAAATCGCCAACTACGTTAGCAATCTTAAAAATTATGAATCAAAGTCTCGCCAATTTGGTTGCAGACCCTCAAACACGACAATCATAAAATCGCCAAATAGGTTAGCAATCTTAAAAATTATGAATCAAAGTCGCCAACTTGGTTGCAGACCCTCAAACACGACAATCATAAAATCGCCAACTAGGTTAGCAATCTTAAAAATTATGAATCAAAATCGCGAACTTGGTTAGCAACCTTCAAAATTATAAATCATAGTTGCCAACTCAAATGGCAACCTTCAAAATTATAAATCAAAGTCGCCAACTCAATTGGCAACTTCAAAATTCTAATCAAAGTCGCTTACTAGGTTCAAGACTTTCAAAATTCTTGTTTGAAAGTCGCCAATTGATGTGGCAACTTTCAAACTTATAATCAAAGTCGCCAATTGAGTGTATGACTTTCAAAAATCTTGAATCAAAGTCGCCATTTGGTTTGGTGACTTACCTATTTGTGCTTTTTATCCCACCCTCTACCTAGAAACACTCTAACACTAAGCAAATAGCCTATTTCTGCAAAAAAATCAGATAACTAACGTCTTTTGGTGGCTTTGTACACTTTAAAAAGGTTTTTTTAGCCGAAACTAAACTTATATGCGTGTACACATATACACATACACACATTCTTTCATTTAAGAAAATTATAGAATTTGCTTGAATACTGTCAATGAATGTTAAAAAAATAAAAATGTAGCAAACGATACATCATCATATGAACATAGCTTATATACAGCTAGGGGTGTTCAAAACCGGATATCCAAAAATTCGGATATCCGAAATTTTCGGATAGCTGATTTCACTATCCGAATCCGTATCCGAAATTTCGGATATCCGATCGGATAGTGATTCGGATATCTGAATATCCGATTTTATTATAATATATTTTATTTTATATGTTTTACATATAAATTTTCGGATATTTCAGATAGTTTCGGATATTTTTTGGATATTTTTCGGATATTTCGGATATTTTTCGGATATTTTCAGATATTTGGATATTTCGGATATCCGATAAAATTTTATTATAAGTTTTCGGATATTTTCGGTTATTTTCGGATATCCGAAATATCCGAAAATTTTCAAAATCACTATCCGAATCCGAAAATTCGGATATCTGAAAATTCGGATATCCGAATTTCGGATTCGGATATTTTTGAACACCCTTATATACAGCATTAAGGGGCTCTTTGGTTGATTAAGTGCTGAATCATTAAAAGGTCTGAATGGTTAAACGCTGAATCATTAAGTTGGACCTCTTAATAGTTAGTTTTTTTGTCCCACGTTGGTAGGGGAGCCTCATTAAGGTTAAGCCTAGTTCAGTGCTTAATAGTTCAGTGCTTAATGGTTCAGCAGCATCCCAAATCTTAATGATTCAGACTTAACCATTTCATTTAGAAGCTGAAACAAACGCGCTGAATGCTGAATCATTCAGCGCTGAATGGTTAAGAGCCTCATTAAGAGGCTACCAAACAACCCCTAACTTAACATATTTAGAGAACTTTACATTGGTCTTAGACGTTATAAAGTAATTAATTGTAGACTTTTGTCTTAAAGTGTAAGACCAGAGTGAAGACATGACTTTCTTTTTCACTAATATCAGATCTAATATAGCTTTTAAGTTTATATTATGTTTTGTTTGCCAATAACTAGTTTGAAGCCGAAAGTTTTTTTTTTTTTTGAACGGCAAATTTCACTCTTTACGGGACTTGAACCCATGATCTCCCCCTTGTTCCTAGAAGCTTTGCTTCTACCATTGGGCCACCAACCCCAATTGAAGCCGAAAGTTCACTAAAGCTTACTTCATGAAAATTATCATTAACACATGATAACTAATATAACTACACCTAAACAAAAATTAAGTACTGTTATGTCACGAGTCAAATAAATAAATTACAAGTCCACGAGTGTTCATTGTTTACTTTTTGGAGTGTCCCAAAAAATTTAGTAAAGCGTTACTTATCTTGAAAACACACTAGTCTAGAGTTAGGATCACTCATCTGATAATATCATAACAAAACCAGTGAATCTTGATCATGTATAGGGGACGGGTAGGCTGGTCTTTATCGAGGCAAGGGCACGTTATACGATGTTATATGATTTTTGTCAACACGAGTTTGTGACAAGAAAAATATTAATAATAATTTAAACAACGATTCCAATATTTACTCGGATAACACCGTACCCAAACTCTAAGATTTAAGGAGGACAAAGGTTATCCTCGTATCACATTAATGTTGTGGTGAGTTGATATTTCTCTGAAATTGAAATAAAATCCGACTCCCAAATACTTGCTCTAAAAGTTGGAGTAATTTACAGGATATTAAAGTCTGATATGCATGCATTAGCCAAAAAAAAACATATTTTCAAAACATAATGATTAAAGTTGCATACAGTGGCGAAGCTTGGTTTCGGAGTCGGCGGGGGCCGAACTCAGTTTTTTTCGATCGGTAATGGAAAATCGGCGGGGGCCGGACTCAACCCGGACTCAATTTACCTATGAAAATCGCAAATTTCCAATACTACGCCAAAAAACAGGGGGGGCCAGGGCCACCCCTGGCCCCATATATACTTCGCCCCTGGTTGCATATAATTTCGAGGTTAGACGATTTAACGTTTTAGATACGATCTCAAGTAAAAACAAAGTTTTAATGGTGACAAACAAAAGGACCGGCAGCTTTACTACAAAAGTGATCAATCACAGTCGGTGTTAAAGCTAGAAATCGAAAACAACTAAACATGCAAAAAGGTTTGATTGTATGTTTCATGTAGTCTTTATATTTATACTTTTTTTTTAAACGGCAACTAAAAGTCCGATCACCCGCGTAAACCTAATGGCAAATGCCACTTACATCTTCGAACGTAAACGACGCTGATAACCTATCCCACTACCATTCCAGAGGAAACCCACAGCCTGAAAGGACACTGTGGTTAAACCCTTGGCTAAACCAGAACAATTTGCTCCAGGTAAGACTCAAACCATAACCTGCACATTGAAAAATCATAGGGCTGCCAAAACACCAGTAGGTCATTGGCCTTTATATTTACACTAAAGTACTTTTTTATGGTTATACGAATATGGAAATGTACAAAGGGTCCTTAACTTACAAAGAATAGGAAGGGTCGAGGGCGCAACACGTGGAACTTGACAAAAGGGCATTCTTGTCCGCCACCATAATTATGCACGTTATTATAAACCCAAATAATTACGCACGTTATATCTTATAATTACGCATGTCAAAGAGTATAATGACACAAGTTTTACCAAGATAATTATGCACGTTATATTTGATAATTATGCACGTTATAAACCAAACGATTTTTTCTTAAAAAAACTATAGCAAAAGGGTATACAAATTAAGCACGATAAAGTGTTTGTTTTTATGGTATATTTTTTTAAACAATGTAGTATGAATAAGTTGTAGACGTTTAAAAAATGGGATAAAACTTGAAAAAAACAACAATTGTAGGCTATATTTATTTTACATATCCCTACTTCTTCTTTCAAATTTCGATGCGTAAATTTAACTCCAGATTTACCTGTCAATCTCATCTATTGATTCTTTAGATTAAAGGTACAAAATTCTTTCTACCCTTTTCACGTTAGGAATACTATGCGCCAAATATTTCTCTTTAGTTATATATACTTTTTATATGTAACACAATATATATTATTTAGTAATTCTTATTAATATAAACTTATATATAATGATAACTATTATTGTATATTTAATAAAGTAAATAAATGTCCCATCCCTTGTGATGTGGTGGTAAAAGTGTTGGGGTTTTAAAGGGGAGGTTAAAAGTTCAAGCTTCATAAGAGGAAAAAAAGAGCGTAAAAAAGGGGAGGAAATTAGCCGTTCAAAAAAAAAATTAAATAAATAATTAGTCATAATAGGCTCGTTGAGGTCAAAACTTGGGCTAAAGTTTGTTTAAGATCAGCTCGATTCGATATCTTAATGAGCCTAGATCAAGTGACATGGACGCTCACACCCAAATATATATAATTATAATTATTTTATCGAAATTACATCGATATGTACATTTGTGCAGAATAACAATGTGAGAAATGTGAGAGTTATGAACATGATGCAGTTGTCAGCTAAAATGCATACACAATGTCAATGATTGAAGTACATTTGCAAGGTTTAGTGTTTGGAAATGTCGGAATTTAAAAAGGCAACACTATATATTTTCCTAACCTCCTAACACAGGTATATACACTAATGTACAATTATTTCAGGACTTATTACTACCGATTTAGATTCACTAAGTTATAAGTTATAACTTAATAAAAGAATGTACTTCATATCTCCTGAATTATAATCCAACTTAATTTACTAGAATCCTTTTGATAGTAATTCACAATCAAATGCACTTATAGTAGAATAGTTAACAACTAATCAACTCAATTTCCCATCCATCTTAGTGTGATCATTGATCCATAAAAGTCCTCTAAAATCATATTCTTATCAAACAAGAATGAGCTAGATTCAAGCGGGTCTTCTGTAATATAAAGGCGGAATCAATATATTAGAGTATGATAGATATAGAAAAATGAGTAGAAAGATAATCAACACAAATGGAGACTCAAAAGCTTTCCGTTGACACGAAATCTCACGCAGAGAGTTTACACACACAAACACCGAAAAATGAATAAGACTAAAACTCTAAATGGCAAAGTCAAGGGACTGAGCAGTTTATACTTATCCCAGGCCTTCTACCCCAGGAGACGGGAGGCCTCAGTCCCTCTAAGGTGTCTCAGTCCCTTAACACTACAAAAGACTAAATGCCCTAAGCAACGACCTAAACTAACCCATCACTAGCTGGGGACATACAAAAAGTGTGCTAACAATCTCTCTCTTGGGCTTAGCTAATGATCTACAGACTCAACCTATCACCTAGCTAAAGACATACACAAAGTGTACATACAAACAGAATACACAAGTCAAACCAGTGAAAAAATGAAAATGTTAAGACGACTAAATTTTTTAATGTTATATACATACATATATATATAATGCTTTCAAATATCCAGAGACACGGTGTCTCAAGCTTGAGCCCTCTCAACCCATTTGAATCAGTGAATCGCTAGGCGGCTAGTCGATTAGTGAGGTACCAACTAGCGATTAATCGGGATTAATCGGATTGAGATTTTTTTATGTAATTTTCAGTTTTAAACATATATTAACACATTTTATATGTAGTTTTTTTAAGTATGCATGTTTTAACCCTTTCTTCGACTCATATCTTTAAATAAATAGTATATCTCCAGAATTTACAGGTTTTGGTCGGAATCTGACCTAAATATTAGATTTTGGTCGGAGTTTGGCTGGAAACAACTACTGACTAGTGATTGATCGGTGTTTACTCAGTAAACCTCCGACTAGCGATTAATCAAAGATTAATTGGAGGCTAGACGAGATTTTTACAGACATGATTTGAATACATGATGATACACACTAGTTACTGCATTTCTCTCGACGACTGAATTTTTATTTTAGTATGTTATACTTATGAATATGTAACATGTATACCAGGTCTTTAAGTGCGAATATGTGTAAAAAAAAAAACTAGAAAACTACAATCACAATTTTTTTATTATTATTATTATCGAACAGAAACCCAAAAACTATTACCAAAATACTTTAAGGGCATGTTTGGGATTCCTTATTTCACCAACTTATAACTTATCTCCTTAATCAAAAAAGGAGACAAGAAGATAAGTTTGTTTGGGTAATGGGTTGAAAAGGAGGTTTTTGTGGGTTGAAAAGGAGATAAGTTATAAGTAAGAAATTGAAACTTTTTGGTTAAGGAGATAAGGAGGTAGAAGAAGGAGATAAGGAGATAAGGAGAAGGAATCCCAAACATGCCCTAAAAGGTTTGTAAGACAAAAACAAGTGACTAAAAATCCATGCATATAAAACCCACAGAATTAATAGAGCATCCAACCCTATGATATTATATTAGTTTACAATAAAGCTCGCAAATTAACATACATACCAACAAAGCCCCTTAAACAATAGAACAGATTACAGTAAAACCCCTATAGCTAGATCCTCCGAAGAAAACACATGACAACATCTGCCTGTCTGAAGAGGAACTTCACTTGCCACTAACAAATGTTTCAAATCTAACAAGATTTTCTAAGTCCAAAGTCCCATAGTGCATATTTCTTGTTTTTATATTATGCGTTGTGTTGTATTGTGGATGCTCTTAGTGTTTTAAAAACGTCGTTCAGGAGTCCAATGCGGTGGCGCTGGACTAAAATGCACTGATACAACTCTAGAATCGAGGAGCTCCATGATCGGCATGAAACTAACACACCTTGGAACTTTATATTGGTTTATGGACGCGCCTCTCGAGATTGCGTAGTCCATTAATTCTTCAAAGGTTCCATTCTTCACGACACGAATTTCCAACGGACCGATCGAGTTATCCGCCACCCGACTTTGTCGATAAACCGAGTTTAAAGACTCTTCCATAGCCAAACAACATCGATCCAACACATTATTACTCGGCGCATTCGCTGGATCTTGGACCAACAACTCCCAATATATTACGTAATGTCCCGGAATTGTCTTAGTGTCACCATAGCTAGTGTACTCGACAACCTTTGTGTTAAACTCCTTTAGCAGCTCGGAAGCGTTTTCGACCGCGGTTTGCAACTCGGTTTCATCGGTTTTATCCGCATCGATGCTCAATAACACGTTTTTCCGTCTAACGAACTTGAACTGTGGAGCGGAGTTATGGAACCCCTTCACTTGGAGAATGTCACCGACACGGTACCGACAAAGCCCCGAGTAGGTCGTGACCACGAGCTCGTACTCTTTTCCAACCTCCAAATTCGCTAGATCAAGAAGTTCAGTAACCGAATCGTGAGCAGATCGATTATGAGGAATGAACTCGAAGTAACCCATGTTGGGCATGATGGTGTAACAAACCTCGGACGGTTTCACCATTGGGGTTAAATTCAGCCCAAAGTAACATTCCGAAGAAGCATACATGGTACAACATTTAGGTAAATTACCACTGTAATAATCAAGAATTGGAATGTACTGGGCCATGGCCCCAGTAACTATAACATCAAGGTACTTTGTATTGGGCCAAATTCTTTTAATTATTCCCTCCCAATTCCCCTCACAACATTCTTGTCTGATAAACCGGGCCAGTTCCTGGCCCGGTTTCAGAATCTTTGAAACACAATCCCTAACCCCGGGATCCGTGATTTTCGGGCTCAAGTATCCAGTTTCGATATCTTGAGCCAGTTGTTGCCAATTTAGTTGAAGAAACTTGATGGCCCGAACAAGGCCCGATGCGAAAACCGCCCCACATCGGAGGACTTCTTCGCGGTAGATGAGGCCGCAGAGCATTTGAGAGTACATGCTTTGGAAAGCGTCGACACATAGAATGGTCTCGTTTGGGCTGGTGTAGACGTTGTACGGGTCGAAGGGTCGGGTTTTGAACTGGTGGCTTTTGTAATAGCTTGTTAAAACGGGTCGGGCCACTAGCCCACTTGGGGTTTTCGTCTCAGCCTTGATGAATAAAAAGTATAGACCCTTGCCTTTATCTAGACCAGGCACATACCTGCACAAATTAAAGCAACGTTTTTAAATATTTTGCAAACATATTACTAGAAAACTAGTTCGTTTCTGACTGCAAAATTCGTCAAAAAATGCGTAGAAACATGTCTTTAGCGATATTTTTTTTGGCAAAAAACTAATTTCATCAAAGAAACTCTTCTAGAAAATCTCTAGGTACTTTTTTTCCTCGAAAACTGTGTAGAAAATTATACATGTAAATGAAAATTCAATTTCCATGCATTCATGTGATTTTTTTTTCTTTTTTTGGATCGTTTATTAGAATTTTAAAGAATGTCTGTTCAAAAAAGAATTTTAAAGAATGTTCTTAGCTAGTTTATTTTTAGACTTTAACCAAATTTAACAAAGTCAGCTCATGATAAAAGCGGACTCTAACCACTTTATTTTTCAAATTTAACAAAGTCCGCTCATGATGCAAGCGGACTCTAACCACTTTGTTAGATTTGGTTAAAGTCCGCTAGTACAACTAGGGCATCATGTAGAACCACTTATACTTCCATAAACCCTAAAACCACAACCAACAAAAAAAAAATCTTATTATGTAGTTTATAACATACAGATTCATGACAGGCATGAGAAGACTATAGAGCTTCTGTCTCCGATCCATTTCAGCTGCAATAGTTGGCATAAGTTTCCTTTCACCAGCAGACGTCCCAGAACTGCCATACAAAACAAATCCAACATTACCAACCACAAAATAATAATAATAATAAAAATAATAATCACAAAACCGCACGTTTCGTAACAAAAACACAAACAACAAAACCTTGTGAGGAATTCAGATATAGGATGAGATGACAAGATCGGAGAGCGATCGCCATTGGCAATCCGTTGTATGTACGGCTGAAGATCTTCATATCCAATAACCGGAACTTTTGACTTAAAAGTGTCCCGGTCAGTAGCTCCATTGAGGTTCCATTGTTGCAGGTACTCCGTACCCGCGTTCTGAGCCAGAATCTCAGACAAAACATGCTTTTGAACATTGTCACAATACTTTGTCATCTCTTCAATGAACTCAAGTGCCTTGGCATCTTTCTCGCATGCTGGAGTGTTTCCAACCGGGTACGAGATTGAAGAGTCAACAACCATGTTTTATAAGAAAAGATATACAATAGAAATTAATGATATTGTGTGTGTTATTAACTTCTTATTGTTATTATTATTATTATGAATGAAAGTGTGTTTTGTGTGTGGTTTGGTTGATGAGGAAGATGGTGGGATTTATAGGGGAGGAATTGGGCGAAGGAATAATGGTGTTTTGGAAGGGTTTTGACGGAGTTTTGCATGAAAATGTTTTTGTCGTAAGTGTTGACGTTGTAAGCTGTGGCGGAGACAGGTGGGACCGTTCATGTTATTTTGTGTGTACACTGGAGGGACAGGTGGGGACCGGTAAAATCACACGTCAGATAGGGTTTGAAATAGGGAATTTGTCCGAGCACCGCACCACACGGCTCTTTTCTGGTGAGATTGGTTTTTAGTTTTTATAGATTACTACGCTTGCGTCGACCTAACAGGTGTATCTCCTTTGGTTGGTTTGAGGGATAGTGGTTTTTTAGTAGGGCAAGCGGTGCGGAAAGCAGAGGCGAAGAAAGTTGAGAAGCATGCTAAAGCTTGCGAGGAGAACCAACACGTTTTTGTTCCCCTGGCATTTGATACCTTTGGCTCTATGGCGCCAGAAGCCATTCGTTTCCTGACCAGAGTCCAACGGGTTATTCATAGCAGTGTCTCGACTCCGGGGGGACATGGGTTCTTTTTCAGTAGGTTAGGGCCAGAAAAGGGGTGGCGGCGCAGCTTGTTGCCCGCTTGCCCGCTATCTTGATGTAATTAGTCGCGTTTATGTGTTTATGAATTTCTTATTACTTTAAAAAAAATAGGTAATTAAGAGGATGTAATCAGTTTTTGATTAATCGGTTTGGTTTAATCGGCTAATTTATCGAATTTTGGTCCAGTTTAATTAATATCGATTAATAACTAAAACAAAGTAAGTAATTGGTCTAATTTTTTTCTTAGAAATGCATGAAATGACGACAAAAGTAACTTGAAATGCATGAAATGACGACAAAGGTAACTTGAAATGCAGGTATAAGAATGAATTACATTAACATTGTGTTCCCTAGTATCATTTAATGAAAGAAACGTAGGGATTAATTTGGAAGGATGTAAAAAAAATCGTGTTTCACAGATTTTTAAATAGAGAAAGGGAAGGAAGTGGAAGGACAATGTTGGCTTATTTCCTTCATTTCCCATCCTTCTAAATTGGAGAGATTTGCAAGGAAACGATTTTTTAAACATAAAACATTCACTTTTCTTTTTTCATTCCCTTTCAACTCCGGAACGCGCTAGTTAATTAAATATTTCTTTTCCACTCCCTTCCTCTCCTTAATTCTCTTTATCTTCTTTTCATTCGTTTATTAAACTCGGGAACACAGCTTAAATAAAGGTATAAAATCTAGAAATATAACAAAATATGAATGGTTCGGTTCAGTTGATTTCGGTTAACCGAGGGTACAGGAAAAGGAAAGTAACCAACTTTTGGTTAATCTTATTAGTTGGTTTTCAGCTCGATTTTAGTTAATTGTTCGGTTTTTGCTCACCCTAACTGTTCTTTTTACCAATAATAATTATAACTTTCACTTTCATTGTCAAACACAATCTTACTATAACATATTAGTATGGTCGACTATTTGCCAAGCTGGGAAGTCCACGTAGCTATGGCCCATTTTATCGAGAAAACAATATTTCTTTTATAAAACTCGTGTGTGTGTGTGAGAGAGACGGGGGCCCATTACGGTATTTAATTTCACATCTAATAGTCTAATACTATGATTTTGCTAATTGCTATGTTTATTAGTATAACTTTAATCCTCATACAAAAAATATTAGTTTAAATTATTTAATTCGTTAACGCCTAAAGCCTAAGGACTTATTTTGTAAGCCTCGGATGGGGTACGTAAATCTTCAGGGACACCGATACATTTTAGTAATGGTATCTAATCCCAGTGAGGGGTTTTCTTCTTTTCTTACAATCCCGTACATATTTTCGTTTTATAAAATTATTTCAGTCTAAAAAGGTCAAAGACTGATATTTCTCATGACAACGAAAGTAAAAGATTATGAATGTTATTCAGTTGATAAATTATAATTTAGATTAAATAAAAATTTTCAATTTATCAATTTTTAAAATAAATCAATAACCCTCCCCAGACCCTACTCTTAGCTTTTCTAATTGTGGGATATATGGGTAAGTGTTGTTGTTGTTGTTTGTTAAAATAAATCAATAACACTAAAAACTTTAAAAAATTGGTTCTAGATTCTGCTATTTGATTATGATTTTCTAATTGTATAGATATTAATTTAGAAATAGAAAATGTAAAAAACCTCAACGGAGTAGTCAAGGTGCAATTTTTCCATATGATGATGAAGGCGAATATTGTTATGAGGTACAAGTGGATTTGATGAAGATATTTTCCACGACAAAATCGTTTACTTGAAAATTAACTTACTGATTCACATTTTGACCTACTTTTTCAGAACATTTGTGTCTTGTAGAATGGTACAAGTGTAAATACAATGTATTGTATTTTCCTCGCATGTTGTTATCAGATGAAATTGAAATTACAATATAATGATATCTTTAGATAGTGACACATTAAGTAATTAAAAACTTTCATTAATCAACTTCTTCGAATCGATTTTGACACGCTTCAAGACAATCCCCATGATCTGTTAAAGCAAATTATGTGTCTATCACTAGGGACTTGCCGAGTAGAAGACTCTTTCGGTTCAAATCCATTTTAATTGGTTGTGGCTTAGCGTCTATTCTTGTCTTTCTAAGCCAAGAGCAAGCTGTGAATATGAGAACCCGTTAAAAGTTCCACAACGGCACTTTGTCAAGTAAGTAGATATATGGATATATCTCATGTGGTAATATGATGTAGTCTCTCCTTTCTAAGACGCGAGCATATAAATTACAATCTACTTATATGTTTCTCGAGAACTACGTATATATTTTTCTTTTCATGAAGATCAATAACATATAAAAAGAATGAATGAAATCTTCACTGACAGCGGTTTTCAAGTATCTGCCAGGTTCTTTTGTGTTATATCCTCTCTCTCCTTAATCCTTATATATGTATGTGTAGAAAGGTTCAATCCAAAATAGACTTATACAACCATATATCTTATTTTGACACCAAACGCCCCACTTACGGTGTGCGCATATAATGTGTATATGTGTGGCCCTCGGGGGGGGCAAAAGTAAAGTTGCACTAGTTTTAACGTTATTTTACTAATTTCGTGAAAATAATGTTAAAAACGACGGACGGTTAATCATGCATCATGTGGTGGCGTTGATAGCCAAAAGACAAGGGGGTACATGCACCAATCGAGTTTGTCCCGATTGGTAAGTGTTATGTGCCTTATGTCCAAGGCTTGACACAAAACCACATCGAGCCGGGGGTCTCACTGGAAGCAGTCTCTATATTCTCAGGGGATAGAGGTAAGGCTGTCTACATCTTACCCTCCTCAGACCCTACCATAGCTTTGCTATAGGTGGGATTAACTGAGTATGATGATGATGATGATGATGACGACACCACATAGACTTATACAACCTATATAAAGTTATATGGGTCATGTAGAAATTTTTTTCTACTCATATGAACCTAGATGATCCATATAATGTTATATGGTTTGTATAGAATAATATGACAAGACAAAACCTACACCATTTTGTCTTGTCATGAAATTTCATACGAGTCATATAACATACATCATATGAGTCGTAGTGGTGTCAAAATAAATTTGGGGTGTATTAACCCCCTTAAATTATTCACTTTAAATGTCTCTAACTCAAAAGTGGATTATTAATTGGAAGGTACTCAAGGTGGGTTAAATGTCCCTTGTTATTAGGATAGGTAGAGTTTTGATCAATGCACAATGGGCATGAGCCCGGTACACCGGGCCCAAATCGTTGGTACACTCTGCATTATCAACATTGTTTTTAATCGATTAAACGACCCATGTCATGATATGTGGCTTTTAAAGCAATCATATGTAAATATATTCATATAAAATCCTCTCCTATATTTTTTGCTTAGTCCATTGAACTTACTTACAACTTTTGTAAAAATGTTGTAACAATATTTTTGCAAAAGGAATTTAATAAAAATTTAAGAAGTTGGATCTAGTATAAATTGCAATAATTAATATTATAGAGGATGAAGATATGTTAAATTAAAAAACTGGTACAATAGTTAAATTAAACATTAATATATTTTATAAATAATCTCAACAAACTAATTTCATCTTATAAAAAAGATTTATTTTATAAAATTACTAGATTATACCCCGGAAACGTCCCGGGGTTGAGAAATCTAATATGACATATCAATTTTACATATGAAATAGAAAGATGCACTTTACAGTTACATGCAGAAAAGATTCGGGTAGCACCTAAACAAAAACAATTAACAATGTATTTCCAATGTTAACACCTAACCTTAAACAATGTATAACTCTAATATTAATACCTAACCTAAAACAATGTACAACTCCAATGCTAACACATGTTGAAAATAGAATTCATATTTACTGATTTGAACATAATTAGTTACTTACCTATACATGATTAATGAATAACCTAAACACTTTGTGTTTTTTTTTCCTGTATGAACGAAACCCCACAAAAAATAGTCGTTTTTTTCTCCGTTTTTTATATAGCAGTATGGTACTCGTTGGAAAGATAATAAAACGCTTGTTAATTTGGTGTAATTTTTTTCTTTAAAAAATCTCGTATATAAAAGATATTAACGTTTAAAAATTATGGGAGGAAACATAAGAGATTAAAATTTAAATTTGTTTTTAAATTCTTTTTTCCTAAAATATCTCAATTTAATTTGAGTAGATTATATTTTATATTATTATTATTTTTTTTAATTTGCCACATGACATGACACATGGCACACTTAAGGGGGAGAATGCATCCTTGAATGCCATGTCATTAAAATTGCTTTCTTTTATTATATATATAGATTGTATTTTTGTGAACCTTGTTTTAGTGATAATTTTAAATTTGGATTTTACACTTATATTTCGTTAGTTAACGTTATAAATTTTTAGTTATAATATATTATTATCAATATTATATTTTTAGAGTTATGATCAAATATACAAGACACTTTTTTTAGGAAGGATGATAAGTATTGTAGTCCTAATTATGTTCAAACCAGTAAATATGAATTCTATTTTCAACCAAAGCCGAATAGGTTAATAGAGTTATACATTGTTTTAGGTTAGGTATCAATATTAGTATGTTAGAGTTGTACATTTGTTTAGTATATTTAGGATATGTGTTAATATTGGAGTTATATTGAAGTTCTACATTGTTTTAGGTTAGTGGTTAGCATTGTAGTTGTACATTGTTTTAGGTTAGATATTAATATTAGAGTTATACATCAATCTATTTCATATGCAAAATTGATGTGTCATATTAGATTTCTCAACCCCGGGACACTCCCGGGGTATAATCTAGTTGATCTTATATTTGAAGGGAATAGGATTAGTTTGTTGGAAAAAATAAATAAATAATAAATTAGAGGAATGACATAAAATAAAAACCACATTTTTTGACTTTCTCTCTCCATATACAATGCACATGTCAATAATCAATTCACTCCATCACTTAAAAACGTCTATAACTTTTTCATACGATATTTTATTTTTAAAAAAAATTCACCATATTAACGAACGTTTTTTATCTTTAATATGAGTAACACATTGCTACTATTAAATTGAAAAAAAAAATCCCGGGTTTAATTCGAACACATTTAAAAATGAAGGTGGAAATGACATGTGACTTACATGTGCATATTCTTTTGACAAAATTACTTTTCCCACTTGTTTAATCCTTTGAACACATGTTATTTTTTAGTGGCGTCTCACCTTTCTAACTTTTTGTAGCTTTTATAGAATAACTCAACTCTATGTTTTTAATGTTTACAAATATGTAGTCATTTTAAAACGGTTTTAAAGTAACACATGCCACTTGTTCTTAATTTGACTGCTTTAAAATTAATTTTTGAGTCTTCAACTATTTAGTTGAGTTGAGTTAATGTAGATTTCTTATATCATTCTTTTGTTACCTACCTATGTGAAAACATTTTCTGGTGCCTCACTTTTTCTAAGTATTGAGGAAGAGAACGGATACATGTCACTAGAAGACTCTACTGAGACAAAGATGAGCTGTAAAAAACGTCTTTTTTTTCTCTACCTACACATGTGTAAACATTTTTTTTGTTTCAAACACATGTGTAAGCGTCCTTTTTTTATCTACATGTGTGCCCACCACAGGAAATGCGCACCTGAAAATACACATATGTAGGTTGAAAAATGTATGTTGATGGCATTGATGATCATGTGCACATGTGTAGATATGTCAAAACTGTAAAACACACTATTAAACAATGTATATACGTATGTGTAGGTGCTTAAATACCTAAAACAATACGTACATATTCGTATGTCGATGAAATTGTACACGTGTACATAGTCGAAAAATGCACATGTGCATCTTGTTGGAAAATGCATATACGTTTCCTTCTGGAAAAGATGTCTCCAGGGTCGTTAATATATGGGACTATGGGATAACACAGAGGAGAAACGTAAGAGAATTGATAAGATAGTTATTTGAAGAAAGAAGCAGTTCAATATATTACCATTATAAACTTATATTTGGGTTTTAGTTTTTTAAGATAAAATACTGAATGGCCCGGGCTCCAAATGAGTTCTTCAAATTCTAATAATAATTTTACTATTTTAGTTCTCACTTGTCCGTTTTATGATGAAGAGATGCATCTAACACACTAAGAGCTCAAGCCTTGCACATGTTGCTAAAAAGCATGCAAAGTTCTTTTTTTAATTTGTGTTTTTTTTCTATCTAAAGTTTTAATATGATATCTTAATTGTGAGGAGTACGACTATACTTTGAATTCCCTCCAATTTACTACTTGTAGGATCAACTTACGGATCACCCGATAATCACGAGCTTGGCTATTCAGAGTGCGGAATCCTCTAAATAGGTTCGGATAACAGAAACAACAATGAAACAATGATAAACGAGTAATCAACACACACAAAATGGGTCAAAGGTTGTATGATTAATCAAAAACAGGGCTCAGGTGTTTACAATGATTATCTCAGACCTTGGGAATGATGTTTGGAGGATGTGTGATGTGACAACTGATGATTAGCTAGGGCAATGATTGAATGCTTTTATACCCCTTCTACTCGTGCAGACCATTACAGGCGATTAGAATCCTATGCCATATGCAATTACATACGAGTAGGGCCTAATCACATGCATAACAAGCGATTAGGTAGCCTAATCGCCTATAATAACTTGTAATCGCCTGCAGCATTCAATTTATCCCAAAACGCTTACAAACACACCCAGACACCCTAAATACTATTCAAACATCTAATATACTAGCCTAGAGACATTATCCACTAACACTACTTGTAAATTACAAGTTGTAATTGTTCATTAAAATAGAAACAAGTGAGAGCCTACTTATTAACTATCTCAGAAACAAGTGGCATATGGTAGGGTACCTAGTATTTGTACATACTTTTCTTTTTCATGTTTTAATTATTTGGAACTATAAAAGTTGAGCTAAATATCAACATACTTTTTTCGTTATGTCTTTTTAATAGTTATAACCTTATAACTTTATTGTATATGATATTATGGTGACTATAACCAAGTGAACTACTTCAATTATTCATATGACCTTTTTAATGCTAATAAGTAGTGAAATTCTTTGTCTTGTCTTCATCTTTTTAGTAGTAAAATAAATGTCATGAAACCCATGATTTCGTTTAGAGAATCACTTGTTCACTACTTGACAAGCCCTTTTAGATATTGTTGTTATTATTAATTAATATCATAACAAAACACACATATCGACATAACGTACACCTCATGTAGCACACGCGTCCGCCTAATTACTAATCTTATGATGTCTCACTATCGTAGTATGGCTCCATTAAAATTTGTTTATGATTCCGCGTGTTCTTAATATGTGTGCGTTTGATTAGATTTCATAATGTTGTTTTCACACGCACCCTCCTTAACAATCCTGACACCGATTTTAAAAACATGATCGATTAACCTAACAAAATATTAAATACATATATAAAAAATGCAGATGGCAAGAAACACAGTTATACATGTGGAAAGCAACATAGTGAGGATCGGGTGTGTTAGCGTGATGTGTCGTGTGTATAGTCTTTTGTTTTGATAAGATTTTTACTATATTATGTTTTGTCATAAAAATTATAAAAGTAAAGGTTATTACATACCAAATCAAGATGAAAAATTGTAAACGGCAAAGTATGTTTTAACTAGGTAAGTGACATTAAGAATGTCGTCTCAACAACTTAACGGTTCAACCAGTTATAGTTATTGAAATAAATTGTTAGATAAAAATATGATTACAAAAAAACGTAACAAAAAAAAGTAAAACAATTAAAATATGCATGTGAGAAGAGCTAGTATGATATTTAACCTAATGATTGTAATTGTATTTGGCTTATATATATTTTTCAGGCATCGCTGGATTTTGATTTTTTTTTTTTTTGTTGAAATAGTAGATTTTTAAAAGAGAGAATTACACAGATTGTCCTTTAGTTTTACCTGAAATTGCATCCTATGTCCTTTTTTTGAATTTTTAACTCCTTATGTCCTTTCTTTTATACACTTGTTACACCCTATGTCCTTTAGGCCAAACCAAGTTAAAAAACTCGGTTAAGTTGGTCACGTGCCCCTCACGTGAGGGGCAAATATGTCTTTTCACCTTAAAACATGATAAAACTTAAAAAAAAAAAAAAAACCCTTCAACAACCGGACAAACATCATCATCTTCATCTTTACCCCTTACTTCAACAAACCCTAAACCACCATTAATTCATCACCAACATACCTATCTCCACCACCGCCGCAGTAACCACCACCACCTCCTCTATACCTATCTCCACCACCGCCTCGACTGCCACGTGTACTACCTTGCACAGGAGCCTCACTAGGCCAGTGACGTCGTCATTCCTCACACGTATCGCCACAAGCCACCACTACCAACCCACAAACCCATCCTTTGTCTCTCACCTGAAACACCTATCACCTTCACCTGCCACCACCAATAACCAATTTGTACCTGCAACCACAACCACAACCCTAAACCCTAGATTTATAAATCGAGCCAATTTGTAGGAGATGGTTTTAGGGCTAATCCAATTAATCGTTTCTTCTTCACTGAAAACCCTAGATTTAGCCTGTCCCCGTTCTATTTAAGGCTGTCAATTTGCTATTCCAACAATTTATTGAGGGCTCAGGTGGTGGGTGGTCGCAGATGGTGGTTTTATGGCTCAGGTGGTGGGTGGTAGCAGGTGGTGGGTGGTCGCAGGTGGTGGTTTTATGGCTCAGTGGCGGGTGGTAGCAGGGGGTAGTGGTCGTAGGTGGTGGTTTTATGGCTCAGTGGTGGGTGGTAGCAGGGGGTAGTGGTCGTAGGTGGTGGTTTTATGGCTCAGTGGTGGGTGGTAGCAGGTGATGGGTGGTCGCAGGTGGTGGTTTTATGGCTCAGGTGGTGGATATTGTATCTGTTACAACCAGCTGGACTATACCAGCAGCCATTTTATAATGATTATGGTCTCTGTTTCTAAACCCTTTTGGTCCAAGAATGGTTTGCATTTGGTGAATCATACCTGTTTTAGTGAATTGTGTTGATTATACTGACCGGAGGCAAATGGGTATGAAAGAATGGTGAAGTTGCATTGACAGGGAAGGGTGTCTGCTTCTTCTGCAGAAGATGATTATTATTATTATTATTATTACACAAATAGTCCTTTAACGAGGGTGAATTGACAGATTTGCCCCTCACGTGAGGGGCACGTGACCAACTTAACCGAGTTTTTTAACTTGGTTTGGCCTAAAGGACATAGGGTGTAACAAGTGTATAAAAGAAAGGACATAAGGAGTTAAAAATTCAAAAAAGGACATATGATGCAATTTCAGGTAAAACTAAAGGACAATCTGTGTAATTCTCTCTTTTTAAAACTTTTTTGTGTTTATGGGGCATGTCAGATTTGAATTTTGGAAAATGGTGGAACCGCAATTTTAGATTGCGGTTCTATCCTACATGGCGTGGTGACTCACCAACTTGCTGACGAGGGATAACAACTCAATTATCATCTCCAAGCTTGGGCTGCTAACAAGGAAAGAAGAAAGGAAGACCCGCAATATGAGATTGTGGGTGCTTAAAAAAGGGTTGCTGCTCCATTTCTCCGTTTATGAAGAAATAATTTTATAAAGAAATGCAATTAAAGATTGCGGTACTAAAAAAGGCAATCTAAACATGCGGGTTTGTATTAAAAATGTAAATACAGATTGCGGGTTCATGCTTATAAGAATAAGAATTCTCGTACATTAAAGTTTTATGCAAATTCCATTACCGAAACCCGGTTCACATCACACAAATACAAATTCCATCACCGAAACCCTTATACGTCCCCTTTTCATACATTATTTTCCATACACTGCAAAAATATCGGGGTACACAAGGTTTTATTGTACGTGGTATATGAAGAAGAGAAAAGATCGTGGCGTGTGACAATTATGGAAATTCATCAGGTGTATATTATACATTGTTGGAGGCTCTGGTTTTTTAGTTTTGTTGGGTTGATGTTACATCTGCATGAAATTACTTGATCGATGCTACATTTGCCCGTAATATAATACGTGTAGAATGTTACTTCGGTTAGGTAATTTCAAATATATTAATGTTGGAGTGCCCTAAGGTTGTAGAGAAGTCCATCCAGCTGCTTTTTTTTCATCCCCCAAAGTTTGTTTACCTGGTAGCAGCTATGAAGGTGGGATGACAACGTGGAAAGGATTGAGGAGAACCCACAACTGTAGTATGTTCATAGTACCTGCACACATTTTGTCAGTGGAGACTGCGACTTTACACAAGTTCCTGTACAAACAAGCCAATACAGTACTCCCACAAATATATTCGACACATCTTTGTAACGACTCAACATGGTTTAAAAATGACAAAAATGTCACACCATTGCAAGAGTCGGGTAACAATGTATTACTCAATATAATCAATACCACACAACATGCTTGTTGTGTAATCTGATTCATATATGCTCATTCAGGCAGTTGCTCCTTTATTTTATTTTTTTACAAGCTGGGTGGTAGAAATACCATTTCCTGTAAACATCCTCTCCTCTACCTCTATACCCAACAAAGATTGTACTTTTTCTTACCGCTGATAGGGCGTCATTTTATCCTCCGATCCTGCTATTGGTGTACCGTTGTCGCGCAATCCCATGAGCACGTGAACGTCCTCTAAGGTCACCGTCGTTTCACCAAATGGTAGGTGAAATGTGTGAGTTTCTGGACGCCATCTTTCTACCAGTGGGGCACGGTCCAGAAGTCGGTATCCGCAATCGCTAACCCCACCAAAACCAGCCATCCGGACCAGATAATCAACATTGGGGTTTAACGGATGTTTTTTAATGGCCGATCAAAATGTCTAGTCCCCTGCCTTATATCAATATCCGTGGCGTGGCCAAAATTATCTTCGAACAAATACGCCGAACGATGTTGTGGCTGGAGCCATAGAAGTTGATTGTTTCTTGGACCTGGGTTTAAGTGCCATTGAAAGCTTTACAATATTGTTTGAAAGTAAGAGTGTTTGATATAGCATGGATGTAAGATTTTTGAATTTAGTTTGATGTTTTGGTTTGATTTTGCATATTGTTCTAAGTATCCTATTTATATTCAAGATTCTATGCCTGCATTCATATAAAACTTTCAAAGTTTGCAGGTTCATTTGATTGATTTACTATTTAGAATAGTGTTTTTGCAGGGAATCAAAGAGCAAATTGATTTGATAAGTGCAAGGAGACACCATGCATCATTGAAGCTTCAGACTTTGGTCGTATAAACAAAATTCGATTCTAACTCCAAGATTAATGGACTAATGTCCTGTCTATTCTTTCTACAAAAACAATACTTTGTATTTGATCCTTAGGTAATGTTTAAAGTTTTATTTATTTTTTTTAAATTCATGAAAAACTAATATACCTTTTTTCACATAAAAGTCTCAATATTATTTTAGCATATTAAAAGTTCTATACAAAAAATAAAATAGTCACTCAACCAAATTTTAATATACCGCTACACACACTCATACATAAATACACCAAGAATCACGGTGATATCGGCCTTAAGACGTGGTTTCAACCCTGCCTAAGGAGGATGATATTGACATCGCGTCTTTAAGTCGGTTGATTAATAGACATGACATTCCAAACCGCGTCTTAACGGGTTTTAACCGCGACTTATAGGAAAATCAAAACTAAATATATATTCTGGAAAAAAATCACGTCTTAAAGTACACCCATTAAAAAAATATTTTTTGCAATTCCATCAAATCGAACCTACCAAAATCTATATATATAACAAAAAGAAAGCAATTTTAATGACATGGCACTCAAAGAGGTATTCTCCTCTTTGAATGTGCCATGTGTCATCCCATGTGGCATTGAAATATTTTAGGAAAAAATATTTTAAAAATCAAATTGGATTTTTCTCACTTATGTTTCCTCTCATAATTTTTAAACGTTAATATCTTTTATATACGAGATTTTTTAAAGAAAAAAATTACACCAAATTAACGAGCGTTTTATTATCTTTCCAACGAATACCCATAGTGCTATATAAAAAACGGAGAAAAAAACGACTATTTTTTGTGGGGTTTTGTTCATACAGGAAAAAAAACACAAAGTGTTCAGGTTATTCATTAATCATATATATATAGGCAAGTCACTAATTATGTTCAAATTAGTAAATATGAACTATATTTTCAACATGTGTTAACATTGGAGTTATACATTGTTTTAGTTTAGATATTAATTAGAGTTATACATTGTTTAAGGTTAGGTGTTAACATTAGAGAATCGGAGATACAACTAAAGCCATTTTAATGACATGACACTCAAAGAGTCATTCTCCTTCTTGAATGTGTCATCCCATGTGGCATTGAGATATTTTAGGGAAAAAAATTTAAAAATAAAATTGAATTTTTCTCTCTTATGTTTCCTCCCATAAATTTTTAAACATTAATATGTTTTATATATGAGATTTTTTAAAGAAAAAAAATTACACCAAATTAACAAGCGTTTTATTATCTTTCTAACGAGTACCATAATGCTATATAAAAAACGGAGAAAAAAAACGACCATTTTTTGTGGGGTTTTGTTCATACAGGAAAAAAAACACAAAGTATTAAGGTAAATCATTAATCATACATAGGCAAGTCACTAATTATGTTCAAATTAGTAAATATGAATTCTATTTTCAACATGCGTTAACATTGGAGTTATACATTGTTTTAGTTTAGATATTAATATTATAGTTATACATTGTTTAAGGTTAGCCGTTAACATTGGAGATACATTCTTAATTGTTTTAGGTTAGGTGCTACTCGAAGCTTTATTGCATATAACTGTAAAGCGAATCATTTTATTTCATATGTAAAATTAATATGTCATATTAGATTTCTCAACTCCGGGACGTTCTCGGGGTATAATCTAGTATAAAGATATTAATCTAGTATAAAGATATTAAAATACGATCAATCCAAACATGTCCAAAACGACCAAATTATTGTATAATACACAAATTCGTAGAAAGTTTAGGAAACCGCAAAAAACTGACACATTTGGTCTATGTAAATATAAATTAGGAATCCATAAAAATCTGACCAGTAAGTACGTAACTACGTAGTGTTACGTAGTTATGTAATGGTACATCGTCAAGTAGTGTTACACAATAGTCAAATAGGGCTAGCCCACTTAGTAGTAGAGGTGCATAAAACCGGATTTTTTGAATACTCGGGTTCGGGTACGTACCCGGGTTTGGGTATGATCGGGTAGGGTACAACCGGGTATTACGAATAACCAGGTCGGGTTCGGGTAGGGTATTTTCCTTAAAAACCATACCATATATACCCGGGTTTAGTTCGGGTTTGGGTTTTCAATACCCGGTTTTTGGGTATACCCCGTTTTGGGTATTAAATACCCTGTTTTCGGATACAAAAAAACCTTATCCGTGCGATTTTTTTCTTTTCTTTTTTATAGTTTTTTGTGTTTATCTCATTTCTTGTTTTTTGTTCCTAAGCTATTTTTGCATACAAACTTTTTAAATATTAGTAAATAACATAAAATTACATACTTTAATATTAGATTCCTAGAAAACATTACAAGTTACATTAAATAGCACTGCTTACATCTTTTTTTTATGTAATATCTAAAAGTCTAGAACTAGTACTTAGGAAAACATAAACATGCATACAACATACATAAATAATTCTCATATATCTTCCTACAATTTCTCATTAATGATATAAAATAAGTTAATTAAGTTGTTATTCAACATGATGACAACTATGTTTAAAATTTAGATTACTTATAAATTAACTATTTTAAATAATTGTTAAACTTCACAAATGAAACGGGTATACTAGATAACCGGGTATTCTAAAGAACCGGGTATGGGTATTATAATAACCGGTTTCGGGTTTAAACCGGGTTGAAAAAAAACCCGGGTTCGGGTTTTAGGTGAGCTAGGTATACCCTGACCATAACCTACGGGTAGGGTCGGGTATGGGTTCGAGTATGAAATACCAGGGTTTTAAAATACCCAGGTTCGGGTGTTTTCTTTGGGTTCAGGTATTTTGTGCACCACTACTTAGTAGAGGCTTTGGCCTCTTAGTGAGAGGTTGAGGGTTCAATCCTATGCAATGGGCGTATTATTTGTATATATAAAAGTTTGGGGAGAGTTACATTTAACGGTTAAAAAAAGTAGTGTTACATAATTACGTACTAATACATAATCACTCAGTGTTATAAAACCACGTAATGATATACATGTTCTATAGTAAAATGCATATTACGTAATTATGTACTGGTACATAATTCCTAAACCTTATACAAAGAATCACATAACGTTATACGAAGATACGTAATCACGTAGATTGTAAAATAATTTTTTAAATTAAAAATTATTGTAATAGCGTACTCAAATTCACAAGAATAAAAACTCGTTTTTATAGTGTAATTTGAAGAAAAAACACATGAAAAATCTAGATATATATATATATCTACAATATATAAATGAAAGCAAAGTTGGAACACATGTCATCATATGAGAGCATAGTTTTTTATTTTCCCTCCTTATGGACACTTGTCAATTTCTTATCCCAAGTTCAATTTTATTCACCCTCTTATTAAGCCACATGTCATAGATGGGTCATGGATACTCTATTTACTATTAAATTATTTATTCTCTCTCATGTGCATGGCACATGCACTTTCCTCCATGATTTTTAAACGTTAATAACTTTTTTTAAATGACATTTTTTTTTTGAAAAAAGTTACACCAAATTAACGAGTGTTTTATTATCTTTCCAACGGGTACCATAGTGCTATACAAAAAACGAAAAAAAACAAGTGTTTTATTACCTACCTATGGGTCTGCTTTAAACCAAACTTCTGATGACAACATCTGTTGAGTGCAAACCACTGCTGTTATCAGAAGTTTGTTTTATCATCTGTTCCTTGCCTCATCGGTGGATAACAATCAATTGTTTCATTCATCAGTGGTTACCAATTAGCTATTTCATTCATCAGTGGTTGAAGGCAAATGAAATACAAAATGGTAATACTGCCATGTTTAGGTCTGTTAAGGAGATTTGTCTAAAACAGCTGTTGCTTCAAACAGATGATGCTTTAACAGTTTGCTTGCAACAGCTGTTTGAAGCAAACTGTTGAAGCAACATCTGTTTGAAGCAACAACTGTTTCAGACAGATCTGCTTTACAGACCCACTACTCTGGAACAGACCTTAGTAAACAGACTTTGCTTGCAACAGATGCTTGACTTCTTGATTTAGTATTTAGTAAACAGACCTTAAAAAAATGATATAGTCTTCCCGTGCATCGCACGTGATTTCACCTAGTGTGTGTATATATATACGGGAATGGTTCTAGAGAAAACCCTCCTTATTTGGTAAACTCTAGAAACTCTGACTTCCCAATATTTTTTTTTTTGAAAAAAATAGGGCAAGTAATATACATGATTTTAAGCATTTTGGGCCAAAAAAATTTAAAAAGCGCCGAGTAGTTTTTTTTTTAAAAAATAAAATAAAATTTTGACTAACACATGTTAAGCGCTAATAACAGGTGTTAACTATATGTAAACAGTAGACGTTTTTTATTTAAAAAAAAAACCGTTATGCGCTTTTTTCGATTTTTTTGGCTCAAAATGCTTAAAAAATGTATATTACATACCCTATTTTTTTCAAAAAAAAAAAAAATGTTGGGAAGTCAGAGTTTCCAGAGTTTACCAAATAAGGAGGGTTTCCTCCATATACTTTACCTATATATATATATATATATATATATATATATATAGGGTCAAGATCGTGTACAAAGGGTGTTTTGTGTGAGAAGGGTAAGAAGGTTTTATGACCATTAGATGACTTTAATCAAGGGTGTGGATTGATTGGATGGCCTTTTTGTAATTAGTAGTATAATTTTATTAATTGATTAGACTATTTAGGGGTATGATAGTAAAATACACACTCTAATTAAATGACCTCATTAAAATCATTCATATACATAAAGTCATCTCTCACCCCTCTCCTCTCTCCTCATAAATTCTCTCATCTCTCTCACCTCATTACCTGCATATTTTTTTTTACATCCCCCAAAACATAATCAAGACTAGTAGTCTCTCACCTCATGATGTGTTAAATAAAACACACATGTTTGTTGTGTTGAATATAAAACACATATGTTTGTTGTTCGTTGTTTGATGTTTTCAATATAAAACACACTAAGGTTCAGTGTGTTTTGTGTAACATGTTGTTTCTATGTTTGATGTGTTGAATATAAAACACATATGTTTGTTGTTTGATATTTGAATATAAAACACCACAAAAATTAGGAGTATAGCTTTTAACCTTGAAGGCAAAACACACAAGAAAGAATTTAAAAAAAAAAAAACATGTTGAATATAAAACACATTTAGGTTACGTAACTTTCTGCCTTTCTCTTTGTTTCGTATTTATATAGTATTTTCAAGTTCTGACATGAAATGTGCATAATCGGATACTACATTTCTTTGTTAAGACTTAAAAGTCAAAGTGTTACTTTATGTAGTTGTATTATACTATTATTATTATTTTTTCTACTTAAAATATCCTGCAAAATTGTTCTTCCAATCAAGATGTTGTGGCAAAGGAGATGACTATGATATGTGAGATATAGAGAGAGAGAATGAATATGAGGAAATAGACAATTTAAATAAATATGAGAGAGAGAGAATGAATGGTAGTTACCATGATTACAATTTTAATTATTATTTATAATCTATCAAAATTACTAAATTGCCCAAAGATCCTGTGCCACGTGTCGCAATGAGAAGCCTTCTCACCCTTCTCACACATTTTAGCCTTTGTACAAGAACCCTTATCATATATATATATGAAATGGTGTTGTCCTACATGGCATGCATACATGCATTCTCTCTTTTGAGAGTGTCATGTAGGATTCCATGTGGATCAATCAAAAAACAAAAGGGATTGAGTTATTTTAGGAATAATGAATTTAAAAACAAATTTAAATTTTTCTTTCTCATGTTTCCTCTCATAATTTTTAAATGTTAATATCTTTTATATACGAGATTTTTTAAAGAAAAAAATTACACCAAATTAACGAGCGTTTTATTATCTTTCCAACGAGTACCATAGTGCTATATAAAAAACGGAGAAAAAAACGACTATTTTTTGTGAGGTTTCGTTCATACAGGAAAAAAAAAACACAAAGTGTTCAGGTTATTCATTAATCATGTTTTTTTCTTTTAAACCATGTTCTTATCTACGATATTGAAATTCAGCCCAATCGTCATGCTATCATTGGAATTTTACTCTTCTAAAGATGGATAGGTATACTTCATCAAGAGAAGCTAGGAGAAAGAATCGCGCAACACTGCAACACATTTATAGCAAGGTTATTTTTTTATTTAATTACAAGAGTAATAATTATTACTATTAGTATTAGTATTATTAGAATGGTTATATTTTTCAACCCCGGGACGCTCCCGGGATAAAAGCTAGTTTATATATGTTTAAAATCACAAGGAAGTGGATTTAAATGTCAAAAATAATGTCTTTTTTTATTTTACTATTTCCCCGGTCATTTTTTAATGTGATTCAATTGTTTAAGGACCAAATAGAGCATTCACAATAGGTTTTCTATCCCAATCCACATATTATACTAAAAGTAACAACATTTAAATAATACTTCTATATACGTTTATCATTACTTTTTATCTCTCCTCTACTTAAAACCACTTTCAACAAAAATTAAAAAATAAATAAAGGAAACTGTGTTACCCCAAATCTCATACACTTCATACGGTTGCAATACTTTTATACAAGTTTGTCTCCTTAATATATAATAGAGTAAACTACTAAAATCGTCCATGAAATTTAGTCACGTTTGCCACATTCATCCAAAAAGTTTGTTTTTTGCATCTGGTCCTTTAACGTAAAAAATTAACAGGGTTAGCAATATGGATGGATATGACAAGATTTGTAAAACTTCAAGGGTCTAGATGCAAAAAACAAACTTTTTGGATGAAAGTTGCAAATCTGATCAAACCTTGGGGAGGAATCTAGTAGTTTACTCAATATAATATGTGGTTTAACTTCTTATCAACAAAGCACAACTTAATTAATAGTGCATCTAACTAGCCTTTGTGTTGGCTTGGCTTGTAAAAAAATGATATCAACAAGACTTTGTCTCATTATTTTCATTGATGGATGTTGCACCATAGTAGACAGTTGATAAAGCAATTTGTTGCGACACTTGGCAAACTCAGGTTAATATTCCTAAGAAACACTCAAATCTACTTTAGCAAAACATTTACTAAATGAACTTAACTGGATTAGTTGAGTCAGTTCGGTGATTTGGCGAATCATCGAGAGTTGGTTTACACACAGTGGTCTTGGTTCGGTGATTCTGGGAATCACTGGGAAACACACGCGTAAAAGCCTTGTATCTCATATGTTGGTGAAATAATGAAATAAAGTTAACTAGTTGTGAATCGAATGCCTTATGATTATTTGTAACTTGCAAATACGTGTTTACATGAACTGACATGATAATAAGTGTTTTAAATGTTAATACGTGTTATCGGATTCGTAACCAACATGAGATAAATCGGGATTGAAAGTTAAGAGTTAAGAACTTAGACAAATAAAGAACTTATCTGACTAAAGAACTTAGCTGAATAAAGAACTTAGCCAAATAAATAACTTAGCTGAATAGCGAACTTAACTGGTAAGTTCGCTATGCTGACGGGTTATAACTATAAATATCACCCTTAAACTCATTTTTACCACTTTGAAACCCTAATCCGCCTCCTAACACCCCTATAAAAATATTAACACCTGAAAACACATTTTATCACCCGAATACTCCATTTTTGAGGATAAACAACCTCCAAAATCATTGCAAGTGAAGATCCAAACGTGTGTAACCCATCTAAAACCTTTTTAATCAATTTTAATGATGTTGTTTATAAAACTCAAATGTCCAGACCTGATTTAAGTATGTTTCCTCATTCCAAACCCTTTCTAACAATTTCCTAATTAGATCTAAACATTAAAAGTGAGTTTTCTTAAAGTAATGAACTTGGATGATAATGGGATGGTATTGGTGACCTAGAAATTTGGGGGTTTTTGTGTTATTCCTCAGTTGAATGATAATATGATGTTGTTTGGATGATTTGTGATTTGTTAGGAACATGTTTAGGTGGTGTTTGGCTTGTGTATGAGTTTTGACATGTTTGGGAGTTTATTGTTAGATATAGGGTTATTTATGCAAATTGAATGATAATAATCTAATAGAAACATGCTAGGATGATTACACAACAAATTTGGTGACATAATAAATGTGGGAACATGTCTAATTAAGAAATTTGCCATTTATGAAAACATTTACATGCACATTGATGTGACATCCTCATAATGTGTCACTTTGGGAAAGTATTTGTTCTATGCATGAAATCAATCGATTGGTAAGCCAAAGTGATACATTAGAATAATAACACATTAGAAATAGGGTGCATGCTTTAAATCAGACCTGTATCACCCGAAAATGCAACTTTGCCAAACTCACTGCAGAATAGCGAACTTACTCAGTTACAGACGAAGATAGATGATAGTGAAGATGTCGTATCTTCATTATTGTGCCATCTTCATTAATTGATATCTTCGTTATTGTGCCATCTTTGTTAATTGCCTAATTTCGTTATTATGCCATATCCGTTACTTGTGTATATTATTATCTTCACTTAGGACATTATGTATGATGTCACGTGTAATACATGAATTGTTATCTGAAAAACCCATACATAGTTATTACACGGATATAATGGGTCACAAACGGGATGTCATGTCTGGTGTAGTCAATCACAGTCAAAACGTTTTACAAAAACACATTAAGTCATGGTTTGGACAACCAAGGGCTAGTTAACCAGCGGGTTATTAGTCAACACACTTATAAGCATTTTATGACACGTTGCCAGTATTAGGGACTATCATCACACGATCAGTTTGTCTGTTTTAGAATATGCAGCCTAAGGTGAGTTTCACGACCCCTTTTTACTGTTTTCCTGTTGGAGGAGAAACATGCTACGCATATGACAAACACTGAACCTTGTGGATTACATAGATACTATTATATTACTTGTGTACTAAGCGACTCTCATCATAAGTCCTCACTTTACTTGGGCTACGAATATAGGGGTACATAACAGGGAAATGTGGATAAATCTATTGGGCCTGACAAACCCCACCCGGGTCAACTAGAGGTTGGACGGGTGCATATTGTCTCAAACTACACACGGCTTATTGGGGATGACGACAATCCAAATAACGAGGCAAAATATGTTGTACACATACTACAGTCAGTGGTTCAAATCGCTTTAGTAACTTGTACGATGTATAGCTAGCATCCAGTATAATGAGTATTGCATGTGAATCCGGTTTTGACAAAAAAAAGGCTTTTCAAACACTAAAACATGTGAACTCACCAGCATTCATATGTTGACAGTTTTAACATGTTTTCTCAGGTCGCTAAGGTAGCAATCAAGGAATAGGACGCACGGAGTCACACTGCATTCTATTGTTACGTTTGAGTTATTCAAACATTGTTTGACATTACTTTTCAAACATTAATTTGTATTGGTTTTGGGTTGTAACTTTTCAAGCATTATTTTTTAGTTTGTAAACTTTTTATGCTTCTGCTAAACTTTTAACTTGCATGGTTGAGTTTACGTTATTTTTCTCATATAGTTATCGTTTATTGTGATCGTTGACTTTGATCCTGGATTGTCACGCACCTTGCGGTAAAACCCCGCAAGTGGAATTTAAGGGTGTGACATTTGTTTAATAGCAATTCCTAGATTTTGCAGGATTTTCTATAGATTCGAGCCACCCCTGAAATAAGTACACTTGTGGATTATATACGAGTTTGGAAGTAGCATGTGAAATAAAACCTTAACATGTACGAGCCACCAAAGCATGTTGATCTCATACATATGCTATATATATTGGACGGTGTTGGGTGCATAAACTTGACAATTTGCCATGCCAAAAGGTCAGTCAACCACTAAGTATAGTCTGCCAAACTGAGTTGTTAATAATAAGTTCAACCCTCTAAACAAAAGGTCAACAATTAGACATTTAGATGATACTAGTATTAAGCCCCCGCACGTTGTGGCGGGGGTGTAAAACCATACCAAGTAGCATTAATGCCACAACACCACCGGCGACCACTAACAGCAAAAAGCTCGTAAAAGTAAAATAAATAAAAAAAGGAAAAATAATACCAAATGAAAAGAAGACGTAAAATCGTAGAACCACGCACGCTCGTTACGACGTGTTAATGCCAAAGGCTTAAAATCGATGACTTTAATAATTATGTTAATGTGAAGTAACTAAGTCGGTCTAGGACCCGCGCATTGCGATGAACTTGTTATAACTCGCAAAATTTAGAACGGAACTTAAAACGAAAAAATTGCGTAAGATGAAAATTATGTGGGACCAAAGTTGAAAGAAAAAAATGTGTTAGGGTTAAATTGTAAAAGATGAAAATCTTTGTGTTAAAAGTAAAAAATGAGAAGTTTTGGGTTAGAAGTGGAAAATTAAAATTGTTAGTGTTAAATTATAAATGATGAAAATATTTGTGTTAAAAGTAAAAAAGAAAAACATTTGGGCTAAAAATGTAACATCAAATTTTTTTTGAAAAACTCCCTAAGCATAGGGTATAACCCCTCTATGCACAAAAGCTTTGGTAATTAGAGTACTTTAAATTTGGAGACCGTAGTCCGTATATTCTACTATATGCGAATAATAAGGTGTTAGAATTGAATTTGACTTGTGATATCAATAACTTTTTTCAACTGTCTTCCAGAAAGCATTTCTTTACACATGTATTCTTTACGTTAGATACATGGATATGACTTTTTAGGAACTCAATGGTATCAAGTTGGTTGGTTGACAGGTTTATGAATTTAATCAATAACCCATACATGCCTTATTATATATTTATTGGTGTTATTGACATAACCATAACCCGAACACTTAAAATCACATAACCTATCTATACTATATTATAATTATAAAGGGGGAGAGATGGCTAAAATAGTCACTTCATGTTAATTTTAAGATGGCATACAAAAGGTCACAAGGTAAAACAACTATCTTTTTGCCAAATCATTCTCTTTATGCCCATATGTGCAACATTTGATTACAATTGTACAAATGACTAATGCAAGTCATCTCTATTATTATTTGCTTCACCTTTTGATTTTCTCATCTTTAATGAATTCAATTTGAGATTCAATGTCTCACCTTTTCCTTTTCTCATCTTCAATGATGAATTAAAATTAATATCCCTCAATTTAATCTCTAAAACCCCTCATACTATTGCCTTATCACACCATTTTCTTTATTTCTCTTGAAAGCAGTCATCGAATGATATTGTTCAACACTTGTAATCTTGTATATTCTTTATGTGTATTTATTTATTTAGTTATTTAGTTTTTAAGCTTTTTGTTAGTTCTTATATATGTTTTTTTTCATTATTTTGTCCGTGTTTTCTTTTACATTCTTTTTATTTCAATTTCTGTAAATTGTGGTTTCATGTTTATCATTCAATTGAATTGTTTATTTTTTAGGATCAAATCGGTTTTGTTTTGGAGAGATCACAGCTCATCAACCCATTTCCATGTACATACATATTTTAGTTTATGTTATATTCTCTAAAGTACACTTATTTTCTTCTACGATTATAATGTGATATTCGCTTCCAATTGTCATTTTCGTTTTACCCGCATGGTTTACAATAAGGAGAGGGAAGCAAATCCCAGCTTATTGACATTTGATAGTGATGTGTGTGAAAGATTTATATTGTAATCTATCTTGTCAAGGCGCATAAACACACTCATAAGAGCTAGAAACCGTGTCTTTCAGTTAACTACTCATATGGTGCGTTGAGCTGACCTTGAGCACCGCGCCCCTGGCGCGCACCTTTGACAACTTAGATTATAGTTGGTGCTCACAGTCATGCATTCCTATGTCAACATTTGAGTATAAATTTGAACTTTTGTTGATTTCACTTGAAATTTTAAAAATAAATTATAAATTTTTCTCAATTTACTTTGAATGATAACATTAGAGCTTTAATGACAATTTTCATTTTTTATAGTTCCTAACATTATTAGGGGATGACAAAACAATCCGAGTCCGATGGGAAGTTCGAAATATCACGCCTGTATATCGTATTGGCGTGTTCGATGGGAAGTTTGGTTGGGCCAATTCATGGGAAAAATAATATTTTTTGTGTTAAGAAAAACATTACAAACAAAGAATAAGATTACAACTACGACTCACCTATGTAAATAAAAGAAGAAACATAAATGATCAAATAAGACATCTTACAATCAATTACATCGCAACTGTAAATACTCGAGGTTGTTTTTTAAGTTTGGGTTCAAGAATTCTGTGAAAAAATGACGCTCTTCTAATTTGAAACTAATGTTTTAATGATTTTGATACTTATTTGACATCTTTATGTTTTTTTAATTTACAAGTAAGTGTATTGGATCTTTATGACACTAAAGTTGAATTTGCCAGGTAAAATTTTTTTCCTAGAAGGATTTTCCTCTCAAATTCTGGTGTTGTTTTAATTGATCAATGACTGTGTGTGTATGTAAGCAAGAGGAGGACTTGCTTAAGAAGCGTCAAGAACTACGCTCCCAATATCATTTTCGTAGAACTTTATACAATAAGTCGACCAATACGAATCAAACTTTAAGGAATACATGTTTGTCAACAGGATTTACCCGCTGCAATGCGTGATGGGAAAACTGCTAGCATATTACAAGTTTTTTTGCATCCTGCCGCCGCAACTGCTAGCATACGGGTTACAAACTTTGGGTTTGCTTAGGAGGTTGTGATCAAGTTATAAATTAATCAAATAGCTTGACCATACAAAACAAATTTTTATTATAATTTTAAATGGATAGACGGATTAACAAGTTTAATTAAACATGTTAAGCATGTCTACTGAACGCGACATATTTGTGAAACGAGTTAGAAATTATAACCTAAAATCCAGGGTCGGCTCAAAACATTTGAGGCCCAAATCGGATAACAAACATGGGGCCTTTTATGTAATAAAAAAATGTTTTAGATCCTATAATTCATATGATATCTTTGCGTATTCATAATTATAATTATAGATCATAAACCTCAATGTCAACAATTTTAAAGCCAAAATCATCTCATCATCATACTCAGTAAATCCCACCAATAGCAAAAGCTAAGGTAGGGTCTGAGGAGGGTAAGATGTAGACAACCTTACCTCTAACCCGTGGGAATAGAGAGGCTGCTTCCAGTGAGACCCCCGGCTCGGTGGTGGTTTTGTATCAAGCCTTGGACATAAGGCACATAACACTTAGCAATCGGGACAAACCCGATTGGTACATGTACCCCCTTGTCTTTTAGCTATCAACGCCACCACATGACGCATGATTAACCGTCCGACATTTTTAACGTTATTTTCACGAAATTAGTAAAGTAACGTTAATATTAGTGCAACTTTACTTTTGCCCCCCCCCCCCCCCCCCCCCCCCCCGAGGGCCACACATGTATACACTATGGCTCCTTTAACCAAACAAGGTTGAATGAGTAGGAGTTTTTTCTTTTAGGTTGGAGAAAAAGCTATATAATGAAAAGCTACTAGTACTAGTTTTTACAAGCTTTTAATTATGCCTATTTTGGTCACTTTATACATTTTATTAAAAGCTCCAGCCACTCTGCTAAACACCAAAATATATTTAAAAAGCTTCCAACTTCCAGCTAACAGCTTGCAGCTACCAGCTACCAGCCAACAGCTAGTTTTGCCAAACATACCCTATGTGCGGACAGCCGTAAAGGACTTATAGCCAAAATCATCTACATATAATATATTCGTATTTAGGATTCGGGGCCTTGGAGTAGTGGGGCCTAAAGCCCTAGTCGGCTATGCTAAAATCTCTCTTTCGTTTCATATTCGAATTATGTTAGGATGCTTTATCTACAATAGAGATTAAGAGCATTTAATATAAAGTTATCAACCAATATTTGAAAAATATACAACTGAATAATTGATTGTCGCTGCTATGTTCGCCACTTGTTACTGTACCTCATGCATTAATGCTTGTACAATCCAGGAACGTGAGATTTGATAAGAAAAAGACAATTATGTAAACAGTAGACAGACAAAACATGGCTCTTTTTCGCTGTTACATAACTGTACATGTTTGTGTTGTTATCTGCAGGGAAGTGAAGTCTTTACTAAGGTTTGTTTTCAATAATGTTGTCAATGTTTGCATATAATGCATGCATACATGCCTTTCATTTATAATCATCAATCTAAAGGACATCGTTTTCATATGATGTTGTACAAATTTCTCAGCAGAATGTACAAGCTGATGCAACAATAAGAACATTCAAGAGATTACATACATGTTACAACTTATTAGAGAGAAAATATTTAACTAATAAATAATTTTGTTTAAAACAATATGTTAATATATATTGAGTCGAGTTATCTACAATCTACATGGTGGAACAAAAATGAGAAGGGTGAGAAGGATATAAAAAACACAATGGATCACGAAATATAACACAATGAGTCACAAAATATAACATAATATCAATAAGTATAACCCAATACTAAGAAAAATAATAGTAATAAAACGTAATATTTTCTAAAATTTTAAACTATTTAATATCTATAATCTATAATCTATAATCTATAACTTATAATAAAAGAATTGAACTTTGATGATGTGGCATTCAATGGAGGCCTCAACCCCTTCTTGAATGTGCCACGTGGCATCATGTAGGATTTTTTAATTTTTGAGTTTTTTTAATAAATCTATATATATTATAATTATTTTAGGAAAAGATGAGAATTTAAAAACAAAATTAAATTTTCTCTCTAATGTGTCATCCCATAACTTTTAAACGTTAATATCTTTTATATACGAGATTTTTTAAAGAAAAAAATTACACCAAATTAACGAGCGTTTTATTATCTTTCCAACGAGTACCATAGTGCTTTATAAAAAACGGAGAAAAAAATAACTATTTTTCTGGGGTTTTGTTTTCAAATATATTTTACTCTACTAATAAATCACAAACAATAAACATAACTTCATAGGCAGAGATTCCTTTTTTTATATTTGAATATGATAACTTATGGTAGAAATTTATTTAAAATAAATAATAATATTATTATTATTCATTAATCATGTATTGGCAAATCATTAATTATGTTGTTATATTGGATATTTTATTATATTATATTAGATATTTCAACCCTGGGACACTCCCGGGATAAAAGCTAGTTTAGTTATACACAATTTCAATCATTATATTATTTCAAAACATCATTTTATTATTTCCTAAATTGGTGCGACATTGAAAACTCCCTAAGGTCATATGCACGGGTGGACCCGGTGCATAGGCATCAAAATATCGTCGTGATCGTGATCTCTAAAGCAAGGTGTATGATACAACTTACTACCAATTTTTTTCTAAACGTCTGGATTAAGTGGCAGCGTGTACACTTGTAAACCCATAAGATTCGGATTTGATACGGTTCACCTACACTAAAGGCCCTTCTAAGTAGAAATTGTTAAGGTCTCCCATTATTCCGAAGAAAATCATCCACCTCTCCACCAAGGGGCAAAATGACCGGAGATCGAACCCCCGTCGTCCCAGAAAGTTCCCTAATTGTGGTTTAATTAGCAATTTTAAATAAGGTAATTTGTACGCAAAATAAATTTTTTTTCAAACAAAATTTACTATGGTTGAGCGGAATTTCTAAAACAAAAATTCAAACATGACACTTCAGCTGAAACCGGAATTACTTTCAAAACACAGATACAAAGTTACAAACCAACTCACAAATATAAGATCTTCATTCAAACCTTTAAATATTTTGATGACCCGACTCAGTCCGATTGAAGAGATATGTACCCGCGCATGCGCACGACCCCACATCTCCACACAAGCCAACACGTGGCGCTGACGTGGACTTCCAGAAGCCTGCGCAAGAGACCTCGTACATGACAGTTGTCACCCGACAAGGAAAAGGACATTCAGCCAACCAGAGGCGATTATTCCCTGCTCCATGATCACCTGTATGTACGAGGTACAGAATAGTACAGAAAGGACAGTTACGAGACACGTGGACCAACGACACAGCGACAGTGCAACAGGTGACAACGGCTGGGATCGTACAACCAACTGTCATTCCTTCTTCAGCCAATCATAGGCCCCCTCAGGAGCCTATAAATACCCTCCTTCATCAAAGGAGGAGGGGTATTCAACATCCGAAGGAGAATTCTTATATAGTTGAGAAAGATAAATTATAGTCGAAGCGCTGTAACAATCTTGTACTAAGAGTCTTGTAATGTCCGTCTAATCATCAATAAGATTTTATATCTTTACTTGTGCTCTTATATATCTGCATTGTTATATTGGTGTTTCTTCACCGGCAGAATAGAAATTATGCGACTGACCGACAAAAATTCACTCTTACAGCAATACAAATACCGAAAAAAATCCACCACAAGCTCGGTCAGCATGGTCCGAATCAAGTTTAATTCTAGTAAATGGCAAGCTTAATAATTCAACAACTGTAGTCATACCAACCGCTACGACTCATGGTGTAACTTACATTGTTTTTTATTTTACGAGTTTAGCAGCAGTTGAGACTTTTGGTTGTGGACTTTAAATTATTTTCATCTCTCATGAAAAAGTTGATGCATACATGATACATGTATAAAATTATATGAGTGTTATAGGATTTAGTTCACATGGGCCTATACAATTCGAGCACATGCCCGAGTTTCTCTCTACAATACAAGCCCAAACATAGAATAGTTTATCTCTCCGACTAGACTTGCACACTTCGGTTTTTTATAGGAACCGACCGGTTCGTGTCCAAGCCGGTTTTGGTTCGGTTCGGATCCGATTTAGCAGGTTTGAAAGACCGGTTTCGGTTTTGGTTCGTGAACCAATTCATGCGCGCACTTTTTTTTAAAGAAAGGCATCACAAAACTATTATTTTTTTACGTAAAGTTCAACTTTTATATATTCGTATGTGTAAAAACCTTTTTGTATAGTTTTGTTATATATAATTTTTTTAATAAATAAATACCGGTTTTTCGTACCGGTTTCGAACTGGTTTTTTTTCCAAACCGGTTTTGGACTATTCGTGTCCAAACCGGTTCGGGTCAGGTCTTGGGGAAAATATATGGAATCGAATATTGATGGGGAACTAGCAGTTCGTATCGTATCTGGAACCGAAAGGTCGGGCCGGTTCTACCATTTCGGTTCCAGAAATCGGCTTTTTTTGTTCACCTCTATCTCCGACTCTAATAGACTGTGTATATTTGGGTGACAATCTGGTCTCTTGGTCTTCTAAACGCCAGTCCACCATCTCCAGATCCAGTGCTGAGGCAGAATACCGCGGTGTCGCAAATGTGGTCGCCGAAATATGCTGGCTTCGAAACTTGCTGCTCGAGCTGCATCGACCCCTCTCCAAAGCCTCACTGGTTTATTGTGATAACATCAGTGCCATCTACCTCTCAGGTAACCCTGTTCAGCATCAACGCACAAAGCACATTGAGCTTGATATCCACTTTGTTCGTGAGCATGTTCAGAAAGGTCTCGTGCGCATTTTACATGTCCCATCTCGGTTTCAAGTAGCTGACATTTTTACCAAGGGTCTACCTCGGGTTCTCTTTGATGACTTTCGATCCAGTCTAAGCATCCGGTCTCCTCCCGCTTTGACTGCGGGGGTGTAATAGACTGCGTATATTATGGCATTGATTTATCTGTTAATTATATTGTATTTAATGTAATTATCATCTCCAAAAATAAGGAGATTCGGTTGTATCATTATATATTGATTATTGTGAATAATGAAAATCAATCTTGACAATTACAATATTCTACAGACTCCATCTCTATATTTTAGTCATGTCTCTATGAGACCACGACTCCAATTAGTCATGTTGGTTTGGCCCAAATGTTTTCATTTATCTAATTCTTTTTCTATATAAGAAAAGTTTAAATCGTAGGTAGGCGTTAGAGGATGGTAAACACCAATTCTGATGTCTAACCTGCTTAGACAAGCTACTATATAACCTCTTTAGGTGTAATAGTATAATAGATGTGACAATTACCAGCAAAAAAATTATTGTACATGATAGTTTCATTCCATAGTATCCTTGGATCATGTAAATAAAGTCTGTAGTAAAGTCTGTCACCCTTCACTTTCGTCTCAGCACCAGATCATGTAAATAAACATTTTATGGCCCAAACATTGTGAATAGTTTTCGAAGGGTGGTTATATTTAAACCCCCCACCCTTCTATTTTAACCCCCTCAAAGCGCCTCGCTTAGGCCAAAGCGAGGCGCTTTGAGCTAAATTCGAGACGGTCAGTACGAGAATCAGAAAAAGCTGATTTTTAAATTCCAAGCGCCTCGCTTAGGCCTAAGCGAGGCGCTTCAAGGGGGTAATTTATTTTGGTTGTTGTTTTGATATTTTGAGTTGGTTTTTTTATTTTTTTTTAATTTAATAATTATAAAAAGTTTAAAAAATTTAAAAAACAAAGTAATAACCCTAATCATTGTCAATGACTTAAGCTTGACATCATCAACCAACTTCAAAATTTCAACTTCCCGTTCAGGTGCTTAATACTAGATTGATGATACCTTGTTCCACCCAAATCAAGGGATCTGCTTGGAGTCTAAAGCTTCGTGTGTCATCTTGGTCGAACTCATGTTGCAACATTCGTCTTGTGTGTGTTAGGGTCCGAAATTTTAGGCTTTTTAGTGGATTTTTCCATCTTTGTGTTTCCAATTGTTTTTTAATTAGCTTAAATCTCTCTGATCCATGGTACCTTGAAGACTAGATTCGGTGCAGTCGACGAACATCATTCAAAATTTCAACTTCCCGTTCAGGTGCTTAAGTCCACCTTGAAGACTGGATTCGGTGCAATCAGACTCCGAATGCGGTATGCGCGTTTAATTTCATTAAACGCGGCTCGCTCAAGGGGCAGTCGACGAACATCATTCAAAATTTCAACTTCCCTTTCAGGTGCTTAAGTCCACCTTGAAGACTGGATTCGGTGCAATCAGACTCCGAATGCGGTATGCGCGTTAAATTTCATTAAATGCGGCAATCAAGGGATCCGCTTGGAGTCTAAAGCTTCGTGTGTCATCCTTGTGTTTTCAAGACACAGGCAAGTCCTCGTCTGATCCACAAAACAAAACAATAATCTTGAAGTTTTTTAATATAGCCATTTTCCCATGGGTTTACCAGGAATGGGTTGAAAGTGTGTGTTGCACCGGCTTGAGATATGAGTTTGATTAGCTTAAATCTCTCTGATCCATGGTATCCACTATCAGGTTGTCTTCATCGTTGACCGCTATCTGTCGGATAACAACTGAAAAAGTTGTAATTACAAGAAGATGATCAAGGATGCTACAACATAACTTGCACCGGCTTGAGATATGAGTTTGATTAGCTTGAATCTCTCTGATCCATGGTATCCACTTTTCAGGTTGTCTTCATCGTTGACCGCTATCTGTCGGATAACAACTGAAAAAGTTGTAATTACAAGAAGATGATCAAAGATGCTACAACATAACTTGCACCGGCTTGAGATATGAGTTTGATTAGCTTAAATCTCTCTGATCCATGGTATCCACTTTCAGGTTGTCTTCATCGTTGACCGCTATCTCTCGGATAACAACTGAAATGTTAGAAGAAGGTGATGAGATAGATGAAAAATGCTACAACATAACTTGCACCGGCTTGATATATGAGTTTGATTAGCTTAAATCTCTCTGATCCATGGTATCCACTATCAGGTTGTCTTCATCGTTGACCGCTATCTGTCGGATAACAACTGAAAAAGTTGTAATTACAAGAAAATGATCAAGGATGCTACAACATAACTTGCACCGGCTTGAGATATGAGTTTGATTAGCTTGAATCTCTCTGATCCATGGTATCCACTTTTCAGGTTGTCTTCATCGTTGACCGCTATCTGTTGGATAACAACTGAAAAAGTTGTAATTACAAGAAGATGATCAAAGATGCTACAACATAACTTGCACCGGCTTGAGATATGAGTTTGATTAGCTTGAATCTCTCTGATCCATGGTATCCACTTTTCAGGTTGTCTTCATCGTTGATCGGTCAAAGTCTGTTTAGCAATGATAACGAAATGATCGTTATCTCTCGGATAACAACTGAAAAGGTGTCTTCAATGATTCTAAAAAACTTGAAAGACTGGATTCGGTGCAATCAGACTCCGAATGCGGTATCCACTTTTCAGGTTGTCTTCATCGTTGATCGGTCAAAGTCTGTTAGCAATGATAACGAAATGATCGTTATCTCTCGGATAACAACTGAAAAGGTGTCTTCAATGATTCTAAAAAACTTGAAAGTAATTACAAGAAGATGATTTTACTGTCTAGTTCTTTTGGCCACAGGTACTGTCTAGTGGTTGGAACAAGGTATGGATATGGAGAACATGGAATGAGATGGTTTCGATTTCCGTACAAAGATTCCATAAGTAAAAGTCAGTTGTTAAAAGTATCAAGACTATGAAATTAGTAAAACAACTTTACAGTTGTTTATCGGAGAGATAACTGTCAACGATGAAGGCAGCCTGATAAAGGCTGAACACGAGTGTAATCAAACAAGGTGCTATGAAAACCACCAACGATCTATTATAATATAGTCTGGAAGTCAAACATATCAATTAAACATGCAAAAATTATGATTTGAAAAAAAATGGGTATCGAATGTTTAGTCGGAGGACCACTTACAATGATTCATCAAAGTTGTACAAAGCTGGATGTTTTTACTGGAAAACCAAAACATGCAATAAACGAAGCGAAACGGAGAGATATAATTTTCTTAGCTTGGAAACAACTTAAAAGAAGCAAAAATGAATTAAAATTATTTTTTGGTGATTAACAGATAATTTTAAAGAATTAAAAGAAATTCAAGTTTTTAAAAAAAAAGGCCAAAGCGCCTAGCTTTGGTCAAAGCGAGGCGCTTGGGTGCCTAGCTTTGGCCAAAGCTAGGCGCTTGACTGGTTTGATTAGACCACAAGCTCCTCGCTTTGACCAAAGCGAGGCGCTTTGGCCTTTTTTTTTAAAAACTTGATTTTCTTTTAATTCTTTAAAATTATCTGTTAATCACCAAAAAATAATTTTAATTCATTTTTGCTTCTTTTAAGTTGTTTCCAAGCCAAGAAAATTATATCTCTCCGTTTCGCTTCGTTTATTGCTCGTTTTGGTTTTCCAGTAAAAACATCCAGCTTTGTACAACTTTGATGAATCATTGTAAGTGGTCCTCCGACTAAACCTAACTCGCAACAATTGTTTTTAATTCATTTTTAAGTGTTTTTAATTACTTTTCGAGAAATGATAATTTTCAAATATTGCAGAGGTGTTACCAAGCATGTCAAGAAATGATAATTTTCAAATATTGCAAGTCCAAATCATTGTACGATGTCTTTTTTCAGAGGACCTCGACTCTTGAGATGTTGCAGGTGTTTGAAAAGTTTGAACTGAAATTGAACTGTTATTTGGAATGTTGTTTTACTAATTTCATAGTCTTGATACTTTAAACAATCGGATCGGCATTAACGCGGAAACCTTCGTTTTTGCAAAAACCTTCCTTCCTTATTATTATTATTATTTACATTATTATCGTAAAGCAAATACGATAATAATGTAAATAATAATAATAATAATGCAAAGGTAGATCAAACCGATTAATGTCCTTTATATATGAATAGTGACCCTCTGGCAAACTTGCGTAAAGGACAGTGAGATTGATAACTGGACAGTTTAGCCAGGTGTTTGTCAAAAAGGTAGACCACACCACTAGAGCAAAAAGTTGTGTGTATGAATAGTGACCCTCTGGCAAACTGGACAGGTTAGCCAGGTGTTTGTCAAAAAGGTAGAGCACACCACTAGAGCAAAAAGTTGTGTGTATGAATAGTGACCCTCTGGCAAACTGGACAGGTTAGCCAGGTGTTTGTCAAAAAGGTAGAGCACACCACTAGAGCAAAAAGTTGTGTGTATGAATAGTGACCCTCTGGCAAACTGGACAGGTTAGCCAGGTGTTTGTCAAAAAGGTAGAGCACACCACTAGAGCAAAAAGTTGTGTGTATGAATAGTGACCCTCTGGCAAACCTGCGTAAAGGACTAAACCCAGTGAGATTGATAACTGGACAGGTTAGCCAGGTGTTTGTCAAAAAGGTAGGCCACACCACTAGAGCAAAAAGTTGTGTGTAAGTTTTATTTAGCGTAAAAAGTTCATTGTACATATACCTCCTTATCTAAGAACAAATCACATCATTTGTATGAATAGTGACCCTCTGGCACACAACTTTCTTCAACCAAATCATTTCTTCAAGTTCATTTCACCAAAAAAAGCAAAACTCAAGAAAACAAAGATGAAACCGATTAATGTTCTAGTGGTGTGCCAGAGGGTCACTATTCATACGCAGGTTTGCCAGAGGGTCACTATTCATACAAATGATGTGATTTGTTTTTAGATAAGGAGGTATATGTACAATGATGGAAGAAGTTATCAATCTCACTTCTATTGTTTCGGGTTCCCTTTCATCGTTGACAGATATCTCTCTGAGATGATAAAGGTAGATCATGGAAAGTTCAACTCAAGAAGTAAGATTGATAACTTCTCTATGGAAGTTGCTAAAATACTTAAACAAAAGCTGAAATTGAACAGTTATTTGGAATGTTTTTGATCATTACAATAAAATTCATTAGCCAGCGTTTGTCAAAACGAACAACTAAAATAAACTTTTCATGCAAGCAAGTAAAATTCAGTTGTTGGACAGTGAGATTGATAACTGGACAGGTTAGCCAGACGTTTGTCAAAACGAACAATTAAAATAAACTTTTCATGCAAGCAAGTAAAATTCAGTTGTTGGACAGTGAGATTGATAACTGGACAGGTTAGCCAGACGTTTGTCAAACGAACAATTAAAATATACTTTTCATACAAGCAAGTAAAATTCAGTTGTTGGACAGTGAGATTGATAACTGGACAGGTTAGCCAGACGTTTGTCAAAACGAACAATTAAAATATACTTTTCATGCAAGCAAGTAAAATTCAGTTGTTCGGACAGTGAGATTGATAGGTGGCAGGAAAAAGCTGACATTTTGTTCCTTGTTGCAGAAAGAAATCAACAGTCGGATCGACGATTTTGTTTACCCTCCCATTGACATAAAAAATGTTTTTTTGAAAAACGTCTGACTTAAAAAAAAAATGTTAAACCTTAAACTCAAAAGACCAAAAAAAAAAAAAAAAAAAAAAATTTATCCGAAGCGCCTCGCTTAGGCCTAAGCGAGGCGCTTCGGGTCAAAAATCAGCTTTTTCTGACCTCGTACCGAGGTAGTTAAAAAGCAAAGAAAGCGTTTCGCTTAGGCCTAAGCGAGGCGCTTTCAGGGGGTGAAAATAGAAGTGGGGGGGGGGGGGGGGGGAATAGACCATGCCTTTTAGAAAACAGAGGTGTGTTGGAACATTGTGACAGCTACGCAATTTCACATATTTAACTGACATAACAAGTAGCACAAGATAGACCATAACATAAAATACAACTACAAATCCTCATCGTTTTTTTATTTAACATACATATATAAACTTAGCCATTCCAATTCAAACTTTCGTCATCATAAAATAAAAACTTACAATACTATGTCACGACGATCTAGCAATTCTCGCTCCGATTAGGTTTCGACGACACATATTCATCCTGCCAAAAACATTTAAATCTTCAAAACTCATACATCTTAAAAACAAAATAACCAATTAATACTAGATAAAAGTAACGATTTATACTTGATCACCACTTGAAGGAATCCAGTCATTTGTTGCAGGATTTGATTTGACTACTTGATCTTTGTTTGTACCATTACTTCCAATCTGCACTCTTAGATCGTATAGACCTTCATCTCCATGTTCCTCTCTTGCCACCTTTATAAATCCATTTCCTGTCTGTAATTCAACAATAAAATTACTAAAGGTATTTATGTTTTATTTTGTTACCTGATATAACTAGAAAATAAAAATAAATAAACAAACCGTGTGATGTTCTTTGTCAATTGAAACCAACTCTTTGTAGTATCCTGTCTCGACAAACTCTTCTTCCACCGCTGCGTTACCATCAGAAACTATACCCTGAAATTATACGACGATGAAAATTTCATACGCTATCATGTATTATTGTATTGTGTATATGAATAAACTGAAAATAATTAATAAAAGTGTAATGAAATAATATTTCTAACTATGATAATGAACAATATCAAATCAAATAACATTTTCCAACAAATCAAAAACAATGGTGATATTTTCTAACTATGGAAATGATATAACAATATATTTGTATCATGAATTATGTTGTATATAGGGAGACAATAAGAACGATTATAAAGAACATCTAATCAAACAATATTTTCTAACGTTGATATCGATGAAATAATATTTCTAACCATTGTGATGAAAACGAGCTTTGCCGAGCCTGACTAGGCTCGAGCTCGGCTTATCATGCTTTTCTGAAACTCGAGCTTGAGCTCGGCTCGGCTCAAAATAAATTTTAGAACAATTTTAAAGGAACTAAAAACTGGGCTCGAGTTCGTATCGATAGCTTAAACACTCTAAAGCTCGGCTTGCCAATGTTAAAATAATAGGTATACTCTATTACATATAAAATAATAATATAGAATTTGTTTGGGCTCGTTTAGGCTAAACGGTCTTTGTATTACAAAGACCGAGCTCAGACTCGATAACTAAATGAGTCATGTTCAGGCTCGGACTCTAGCTCGTTAAGGCTCGGTTCGTTCGAGCTTTTTACCTATCCGATCCCGAGTATTCCGCATCGTTTACACACCTAGTGATGATATAATATTTTTTAACTATGTTAATGATATAACACTATGTATCATACCATATTGTTTACAAAGATAAAATAAGAATAAGTACAAACAAAATCTACTCAAATAACATTTTCTAGCTATGATGATAATATTTCAATTTGGAATTATATAACAACATATACTTACCTTAATGATTAAAATCAATAAATAATACTCCGTAATTATGTACATTGAATTGACATATGAATAAAAAAACGCACTTGAGATTGGGAGACTAGGGACTGGAACTTGATGAGCTCTGGGATGGTAGCATCCGGTTCATCAGAGAGTGATCCCGATTCGACGTAATCGGGATCACTACGGTTGGGTTTGGGGGGACGTTTTGGCAGAATAGAATCGAAGTGGGCTCTGACTTGTACGGAGATTTGTAGCTGCTGATCAGGGTCCATGATGTCGTCGCTCCGACTAGGTTTGATCGTGACCGTTGGTTGTCCCACCATGATTACGATCTTGAATATGGTTGCAGTGTAGGTGTGACGAAGCGGTGGAGTTTTGTTTTGTCTTGTTTTTTACTTTTTCTGCATTAGATTAACTTGAAGGGGTTTGTTGGAAAGGTTGGCAGGACTAGAGAAACTATGGGCTTGTTTTAGCTTCATTACTTTTTTACTTCTAGAGGATTCGGTGTTAATTGAATAATTATTTATGTCAAAGCATTATAGCGTTCACCGACATCTTGTTAGTGGATTAAGATTTAAAAATTATATGGTTCTGGGTTTGAATCTTACAATGTGGTTTTCTTATAATTATGAGTTGCCTCCTGAATTGGTGACTTGATGGTGGAATATAATCTCGTGGTAACACTGGTAACACGATAATACTCAAGTGATCCGTGAATGATTGCTCAGAAAAAAAATAGTTGATCATGTTTTTAAAATAATAATGTTGAACTAGATAAGATCCAAATATTTTATTTAGAGTTGATTACTTTGATCTATGCTTTAGCTGTCATATTATTGGTCCTAAGACGGTCCGGAGTGGGGGGAAAGTCTTTTAACGCCGTGAACGCCGCCCCATAGGGGCGTGGAAGGGGGGATGCCCGGGGGTAGGGAAGGGCCTCACGGGCGTGGGGCATTTGATATGGGACACGTGGCACGATCTAATGGGGGGGGGGGACAGTTTGAACGTTCCTTTTTAAAAAATTTTGAATATAACCGTTTGAATGTTCAACAGTCAAAAAAAAAATTATACCCCTTTATTTCACATAACACCCACTCCTCTCCAACTTCTTCACCTATTTTTTATAAACTTCTTCATATCTTTTTATATTTCTTCATCTATTTTATAAAAAAAATGAACCCATTCAACCGAGGCTTTGACCCGAACAACCCATACAACTTGATCCCGAACACTAATACACCACTGGTTCGTCCGATACAAAACCGTCCACCTATTATGTCACCTTGTCCCGATTACGCGGCTTTCGCCGCTTACTTAAGTGGGCAAGTTTATCCAAATTTTCCATTTAACGATTCCCTCGTTCCTTCACAAGCACTCGTTCCTTCACAACCGGATACTCCTTTATCGCAACCCGAAAACGTACCCGAAACACCAGAAGAAAATATTATGGGATCATCATCGGGTAAAAAACCCGCTGCAAAACGAAATCACAAGAAGAAGACAGCGCAAGAGAAATCGTTGGCCGCCACCAACCGCCAACCGATTAAGTGGACAACCGCCGAAGAGGTTGCGTTAACGAGATCTTGGATAAGCGAGTCGGAAAAAGAGCAAGGTGTTTTTTATACTTTTCTAAAAATTAAAAATTGTTGTTAAAAATATATATTTTTACGTATGACTAACGACTACTTTATTAAATTTTTTATACGAAATAGTCGCCACAAAAACGACTTTTGGCTCGAGATAAACAATTCGTTCCATACGTTGATGGAACGAGAGTTCTATCGAGCAAATGATAGTCTCTCATCCAAGTGGACCGAGATAAGCAGGGCAATGAATGCGTTTGACCCGCATTATTATTACGCAAGACTCAATCCCAAAAGCGGTGAAACAGACGGCGACTTCCTCACAAACGCCCTAAAAGCTTATCGTGAAGACAAGGGCACCGAATTAAAGTTTTTGCATTGTTGGGAATTCGCCAAAAACCATTCAAAATGGGCAAGGGTTCCCACTGCATCCAAATCATCAAAACGGACCAAAACAAATTCATCTCATAATCGTTCGGGTGCACATGAAAACTTGGAAGAAATCAACTTGGATGATGACGACTTTGACGAGGAATTGAGTCGCCCAGCCGGTCGAGATAAGTCCAAAAAGAGGCCGCAAAAATCAACTGCTTCGGGTACGGGTTCTGGATCGGGCAAAGGTGCTTACAGTAGCGACTTGGCCGATTTAAATGCCAACATCGCCCATTTCAACACGATCTAACAACAAAGGCTAGAGGAGAAAAAAACCATTCGCGAAGCCTTTGAAAAAAAGTTGAGTATGAAAGAACAGCGCGAGGATATGAAATTTCTCGCCATGAACACCGATCATCTACAAGGTCCAGAGTTAGAGATGACGCTACAAATGAAACGCGAGATTATGACAAAATATAATATGTAGTTTTTTTACGTTTTTTTTTTATTTTCTAGGTTTTTTAATATTTATTTTTTATGTTTTGTATTTTCTAGGTTTTTATTTACTTTTAATATTAATTATTATGAATTTTAATTATGTTTTTAATTATAAAAGTTATTTTAATTACTTTAAAAAAAAAAGAAAAAAGAAATCACAAATGCCACATGTCACTTCCCCCCTCTCCTCCTCCCCCCCCCCCCCCCTTTCACTCCCCACAATTTTCACCCTTCTCACAAAGAGCCCACATGTGCCACATGACGCTTCATGCCCCTCCCCCCTCCACTCCGTATAGTTTACGCATATTGAAAATTACCGCTTTTGTTCTAGTGTTCACTACTGATAACACATTTAGAGGGTGGAAAAACTGTTTTTGAGAAGTTAGAAATCCTGGCTTTTGATTTTTGGGAAAAAATTACAAATATACCATCCATACAACCAATATTCACAATAAGTTAAGCGAACACTTAAAAAAATACAATTTATTGACTTTATGACGTTTCTCATCCCAAAAGCTAATCCAAACATTTTTCTTAAAACTCTTTTTCAAAAAGTTATAAGCACTTTTGACAAAAAAACACTTTTGCGTTTCCAAACTCAATCCCAAACACCAAAAACTTAATCATTGACGACAGAAAAGAACTAGATGTAAAAACGTTCAAAAATACTATGGCTGGGATAAAACCGTTAAAAAGTAACGTTGAAATGTATTAACGATCTTGTGTGTTGAATGGGTGTTGAATTCGCGCTTTGCGGAGGCACTTTCAACACAACAAAAAGTAGATGTAAAAACGTTTCACTATGCCCGCCCCATGCGGGGTGTTAATGCCCAAAATTAGACAGAAACATAAAACATATAAAAGAATAACTAAGTCGACTTAGGACTGTGTATTGCGGCGTGGCGGTTAAACGGGGAAAAATAGACGTTAAACGTTGAACCACACACACGCAACGTGTTAACTTGCAAAATATAGAATCAAAGTTTAAACGAAAATTTTTAAAAGATGAAAAGATTAGGATTTACGTGTGGCGACGGGGTTAAACAGTGAAAAATTTTAGGTTAAACGATGAGCTACACATGCACGTTGAAGCGCGTTAACTCGCAAAATTTAAAAAAGTGTGTTAATTCGCAAGATTTAGAAAAGTTTGTTGACACCGAAGTTGAGAGTCAAAAGGTATTGTGGTTAAAATGAAAAAAAACTTTGTGACAAATTTGTAAAATATGAAAAGTATATGGGTTAAATGGAAAAAAAAAGCCATCAAACTGTGATGTACAAGTTTTAATGCACAACAAAGTATGTAGTTATTTTATAAATATGTAGTTACCTAGTATTTAGGTCTTTCGCGCTTTGCGATGGAATTGTTAAACCATACAAACAATAGATGTAAAACGTTGAACCATGCAATTAAACATAGAAAATAATAATTAAGTCGACCTATGACCCGCGTGTTACGGAAGGAACATTAAACAAGAAAACGTAAAAATGTTCAATTACACACGTAAGTTGCAATGTCTTAACTTGCAAAATTTAGTTTTAGAACTTTAAACAAAAGTTTTAAAAAAGATGAAAAAAATATAAGGGACCAAAGTTAAAAGTAGAAAAGTGTTGGGGTCCAAAATGAAAATTGTTTGGTGACAATATATGTAAAAGATGAAAAGCATAGGTGTTGAAATTAATAGAAACTAGGATTCTATTACCCCGCGCTTCGTGGCGGGAGGTTCTGTTGCGTTGAGGGTTTGGTGGATGTTAAAGATCGTGCGTCGCTGTAGGAGCTCTTGTTGCGTGGAGGGTTTCGTAGACATAAAAGATAATATTAAGTGACCGTTACTCTCGCGTGGGCCTAAAAAAATGCTCGCGGCTAAAAGATAAAAGTTTGGTGGTCAAAGTTTGAAATCATTTGGGTGGTCAAAGTTTGAAATCATAAAAGCTAAAAGTTTGGTGGTCAAAATTTGAAATCCTAAAAGCTAAAGGTTTGGTGTTCAAAGTTTCAAATCTTAAAAGCTAAAAGTTTGTTGGTCAAATTGTGAAAAAATAAAGTACATAAGTTAGTAAGAAAGTTAGTTGCCAAAGTGGAATGCAAGTTTAAAAAAGTTGGGTAGTCAAAGTTTTAAATCCTAAAATGGCTAAAGTGTAAATATGGAGCAAAGTTTGGTCATAATAGTAAATCCATTGGATGCCGCCAAAAAGGGCCAATTAAAAATGGATGCCGCCAAAATTAACCAATTAAGTTGAGGCTGCCAAATATTTAGCCAATCAAATAAAGAAAACTAAATATAAACAAAGCACAATGTACAAACCATTAAAGCCTAAAGAAGTTAGTATAAACTAGTATTAAGTTCTCTGCATTGAGGCGGGGGCTTAAAATTGTGTTAATTAGCACCAATGCACACACCGCAGCAACCACAACAATGTAATAACTCGTAAAACCAAAATAAGCAAATATAAAAGGAAAAAATAACACCAACAAAAAGCAGACATAAAATCGTTAAATCACGCATGCCCGTTGTGGCGTGTTAATGCGAAGAAACTAGACCAAAACGTAAAACACAGAAATGAATAATTAAGTCAATCTAGGACCCCGCTCGTTGTGATGAACCTGTCAAACGGGGAAATAGGTGCGTTGTAACGAGCCTGTTAAAGGAGAAAATAGATGAAAAAAACGTTAAACCACACACGCACATTGTGGCATGTTAACTCGCAAAATTTAGAACGGAACGTAAAATAAAAAACTTACAAAAGATGAAAAGTATGGGGGGAACAAGGTTGAAAGTAAAAACGTGTTGGGGTTAATTTGCAAGAGATACAAAGCTTTGGGTTAAAACTTAAAAGTTAAAAAAATCAAAGGGGAGCGTAAAACCGTGCCAAGTAGCACCAATGCGACACCACCGTCATCGACCACCAACACCAGAAAAGCTCATAAAAACAAAACTAAAAAAAGAAAAAATAATACCGAACGAAAAGCATATGTGAAATCGTTGAACCACGCAAACCCATTGTGGCATATTAATGCGGGAAATTAAACAGAAATGTAACCCATTAAAAAGAATAATTAAGTCTATTTATGACTCGAGCGTTGTGACGAACCTATCAAACAGGAAAAAATAGACATGTTGCGATGGGTCTGCTAAACGGGAAAAATAAACGTAAAAACGTTAAACCCCCCATACACGTTGCGTCGTGTTAACTCGTAAAACTTATAATGACATGAAAGCGAAAAACTTGCAAAAGATGAAAAGTATGGGGAACCAAATTTGAATGTAAAATAGTGTTGTGGTTTAATGCAACATATGAAAAGCTTTGGATTAAAAGTAAGTTTGTTATAATAAAGAATGCTTTTGGATAATTTTCATTCCATAACAACGAACATTACATCAAAATAGCGGGCAGACGGGCAACAAGCTGCGTCGCCACCCCTTGTCAAAAAACAGATAGCTTCTGGTGCCAGAGACCCAAAGGTATCAAAAGTCAGGGGAATGAAGGCGTGTTGATTATCTTCACAGGCTTTAGCATGCTTTTCCACTTTCGTCGTCTCTGCCCTTCGAACCACATGCCTAACTACAAATCCATTGTCTCTCAAACCAACTAATAATTTTCTAACTGCAACAGTAAGTTTGTTATAATAAAGATTAATAATATGAACTTAAATTAATGAATATCATATGTAGCGGATTAGCAGGCTGTCCATAAGATTGTTGAGGCTCTGTGTGAAAAGAAATAACAAGCCCTTCGATAGTTCGATCGGTAATACAATAATTCATACTCTATAATAAGTGTTATCAATAACTATCAAACACTTTAGGATATGTTTGGCAAAGAGCTTTTAGGAGCTTCAAACTTTTAAGAAAAAAACTTAATAAAAAGCCTTGTTTGGTTGAAGGAGCTATAAGCTTTTAGGTTGGAGAAAAAGCTCTACATTAAAAGGCTACTAGTACTAGCTTTTAAAAAAAAGCTCTACTAGGTACAAGCTTTTAATTAGTAAATGACACAAATACCCATTTTATTTTAAAAATAAAATAAAAACCTTTTTTACAAGCTTTTAATTATGCCCATTTTGGTCATTTTATATATTTTATTAAAAGATCTAGCTACTCTGCCAAACACCAAAATATATTTAAAAAGCTTCTAGCTATCAGCTTGCAGCTACCAGCCACCAGCTAGTTTTGCCAAACATACCCTTAATCGATCATCCGCATGGCATATATATGCAAGGATTAGGGGTTAAATCGTTAATTACCGAATTAGTTATTCGCAGTAGGTCATCGTCGAACTCAATTCTTCTTCAATTTCAAAATGTTGGTTGGTTAATTAAGCCCCTATAAAGCGTGAAATTACTACTAATTTAATACTCCCCCCGTCCCATTTTAGATGTCATGGACCTACAAACACACATATTAAGAAATTTTTGTTGGTATGTTGTAAAATGACAATGATATCCTCAAGTTATTATTTCAAATCTTTGATTATCTTTTTTTTACGAGCAAAACTGGAAATTGCTTACAAATGGACATTTAATTTGGGGCAACAAAAAAATGCAAAAATGAACATTTAAAATGGGACGGATGAAGTAACTTTTTTATATATGTTAATCGACTTAGGATACCTAATTAAAAACAGTTATCCATGCCCTCTCTAAAACATGTCCCTTGTATGATCGACCTCCCTCTAACACACCCATGTTGCCCATGTTGATGGGTATGTATTAATAATTGATTATTCATATGAAGCACTTTCCAATGGAATTGATCACTCGTTAGTTATTAATACTTTTGATGCTAGATCTCACATACTTTGTAGGGAGAAAACAACATATCAAAATTAATGCTTGATATGATTATTAAAACATCTCACTTAAGGTATTTAGGAATCATACACCCTTTAATTAAGATTCATACACCCTAACCCACATCACACACTAGTAGGAAGTTGTCACATACCCCAGAATGTGATGTCATACACCCCAAAATGTGATGTCACGTGGTGTATGAAACCCAGAGCCCCTCACTTAATCATCATATATAACAATTCATTATAAATGAACTTGTTAAGTTATGATCACATAATATATTACTATACGGTTATGAATCAATTTGGATTTTACATACCAAGGATTTAAAACTATTATGCTAGATTAACATGATATATTGATATGAATCTAACTTTACCAACAATAAACACTCATATGTATATATACATGTCATACATAGATACTTAACCTAAAACACACAAACATGCCCTAGTTTTCGACATCTAAACACCAACACAATATTCATTGTGACCTTAACTGATAAAACTACCTTTTACACCTTCACTTGTGCCCTCTACCCTTTTCACTTGGACCACTTGAAGATATGTTATAAACTTCAACTTCTTTCTCAGAAGTGTAGAACTCATGATCATGAGCTTGATGATCATTTCTCGACGGTCGAGAAGATGGCGATAATTTCATGGCCTCCAACGTTGGAACCGGCTTGGGCGAGGCCATGTTTCTCGACTCGGCCAAAGCCACCACCATCATCATCAAGAACATCAATAGTAATAGGCAAGAGCTACTTCTAATGCCACTCATTGATGATAGTTTGGCCATATGTAAGATAAGAGGATGGTTGTATATATAGTGTTTGGATGTGGGTATGGGTGGGTTGCTATATCGGGTAATTAATGAAAAGAATATGGGAACTTAAGGGGTGGTGGAGAAATGGGTATGGGAAAGAATGGTGTAGCGGCTGCCGGCAAGAATCTCCACCATAGGTGTGCGCATTAGAAACGAGGGATTGGCTAGACATTAGGATTATAGGGTCCTTTTTGGTATTTGACTTGGAAACTTGAATGTTTGAATGATTTTGTTTGGTTGAGTTTAATTCTAGATTGAAGCTTTTGCACTTTTCGGATTTTCCAATACATATGGGATTCTCTTTGACTAAATGTAGAGCTTAGCTAGCAATTTATGCTAAATTTGTCTTATACAAAAGAGAAAAATCTCAATAAAGATGAGAAAAAGGTCTTGAGCATTCACATTTAATCCACCCTATTATCTTTTTTTTTCGAACGGCGAAACTTCTATATATAAATATAGAACCCAGCAAGAAGCTGGAGCAAAAACAAACAAGAACCAAACAGGAAACCGCGACCCCAAACAGAAAGGCGGGCGCAAACAAAGAAACAAAACAGCTAGACTAACAAAGAAACATCAAAAGAAGTCCAGTCTTCCCAAGCAATAGCAGGAAGTTTCGCCTTTTGCCGAATCCACACAAAAGCATCGTCTTTGATCGAATCCACAGACAAGCGAACCGGAGTGAAACTGCTTTCAAAAACCGCCTTATTTCTAGCCTGCCAAATCTGCCACGTGGTAGCCATTGCCACCATATTCACTAGCCGTTTCCATCTTTTGCTACCCGGCTCCTTCGACAACGCCTCGACCAACCCGGAAAGGGAGTTAACATCCTGAGGCCACGACACTCTGATCCACCTGAAAATATTCCACCAGATGCATTTGGCGAAGAGACAATTTACGAACAAATGGTTAGCGTCTTCCTCCTCGATACCACATCTCGGACACAACACGGTCGGCACGAAAACACCCCGAGACATTAGAGCTTTCCTCGAGGCCACCTTCCCTTGAACAGCCCTCCAAAAAAGAAAGTTCGTTTTAGGCGGCGCCCATGAATTCCACTTAAACGGTTGCTCCACGTTGTCCCCGACCCTAATCCTTTCAATATCCAGCCGAACTTCTTTAACAGAGAAGCCCACCCCAGCTTTGCTTTCCCAAACCCAATTGTCTTTGCCATCTTTTAGATTTAAACTGTGCAACAACCTCATAAGATCCCCAATTGTAGTCCACTCCTGAAGAGACGAAGGGTTTTTAAGCCATGCCCAACCCCAAAAAATAAGATCCCCCCTAAAGGAAATATGATCCGCCACAGTTCCGTTTTTATCTCTCGCAAGCCGAAACAAATCAGGGAAGGAGTTCTGCAGAGTAAAATTCCCAGCCCACTTGTCTTTCCATAAACGAACCGAAGACCCATCCCCAACAGTCACCCTCAGCTTCTCCATCACATCAATGCCCAAATTTTGGAATTCTTTACCCATAGACCCTATGTTCTTCCAGATCCCAGGCAGCGAATTATTGATAGGAATAAGGCAGCGATCATAATTCGTCTTATGAATCGAGGAGACCACCGAGGCCCACAAGTGGGTCGGGTTATCCTTCACTCTCCACCACCACTTGGCAAGCATGGCGAGGTTGAAGTCCCGAATAGCCCCAATCCCATACCCTCCCAAAGACTTGGCTTTAAGAAGCGACTCCCATCGAACCCACCGAATTTTATTCCTTAAACCGGATTTACCCCAAATAAAGTCTCTCCTCAATTTTTCAAGCTTGTGAATGACGGCTTTCGGAGCTTTAAAAATGGAGAGGAAGTAAGAGGGCAGGCTGCCCAAAACAGACCTCGCCAAAGTTACCCTACCCGCAAAAGTAAGGAGTTTGGCTTTCCAAGATGACAACCTGGAGCTCATTTTATCAATAACCGGCTTCCAATGGGCTATGCGATTCATATTCGCACCAATAGGAATACCCAAATAAGTGAACGAAAGCGATCCCACACTACAATTGAGAATACGAGCCATGCTATTAACCTCACCATCTTCAACACCGATGCCAAAAAGCGAGCACTTCTGACTGTTCACCGACAGCCCCGAAACGAGCTGAAAACAACGTAAGAATCGGCTCAAACTTCTGACATTATTTTCATTCCATTCCCCGACAAAAAGCACGTCATCCGCGTAGCACAAATGAGAGATACATGGGCCGTCATTAGGGACCTTAACACCTTGAAACAAACCCAGATTAACAGCCCTATTCATGAGCATCACCAACACCTCCATGGCCAAAATAAATAGGAACGGAGACATAGGGTCCCCTTGTCTTAATCCACGCTTCAAAACGAATTCCTTAGTAGGCGCACCGTTGACCAAGACGGAGCCCCTACCGGACGAAAGGCAACTCCTAATCCAAGAAACCCATAACTCGGGGAATCCCATATGCTCCAAAGTCGTAAGGAGGCACTTCCAGTTAAGGGAGTCGTATGCCTTTTGAAAATCAACTTTAAAAATCAGCATTTTTTCTTTCTTCTTCTTTTTCCAGGAAATTAATTCGCTGATAATAAGGGGATTGTCTAAGATATTCCGCTCTCCAACAAAAGCAGCTTGAGTCTGGGAGACAAGCAAGGGCATGACCGGCTTCAACCGGTTGGCAAGAGCTTTAGCCACAATTTTATAAGCCGCGCCAATCAGCGAAATGGGCCTATAATCACCGATATCCAAAGGGTCAGCACACTTCGGAATTAAGGCGATGAATGAAGAATTACACCCAACTGCAAACGAGCCTGACGAATGAAAATCACCCATCATCTTCATCACAAAAACCTCTAACTCGGCCCAATAAAATTTTAGAAACTTAAACGTGAACCCATCCGGACCCGGGGCTTTGTCCCCAGCACACTCACGTACAGCGCGCAAAATCTCACCAGCCGTGAAAGGTCGCATCAAGGCTTGAGCCTTCTCCACAGTTAAAGACGGCAATCCAAAGTTAGAGAAAGTCGGTCTCCTCCTCATAGGCTCCGAGAATTGCTTCCGAAACCTCCGCCAAACCTCGTCTTTAATAACCACCGGGTTCTTAGTCCAAACACCATTGACAACCAGCCCATTCAGTCGCCGCCTTGCCAGATTAATCTTTACCATTCTGTGAAACTATCCCGAGTTCTCGTCTCCGAGTTTAATCCAGTTAAGTCTAGCCTTTTGTCTTAAATCCTTCACTTTGTCCCCTTCCAGCCTTCTAACTTTAACTTTAAGTGCCGCACGAAGTTGCTTCTGAATAGACGATAGAATGCCCCCCTCTGCCATCCTTTCCAAATCCCCAATCACTTTCAAACAAGCATTCATTTCCATCTCTTCAGCCTTCCTCGCCTTGTCCCTCCAGATTTTAACATCTCTTTTAATAGTTTTTAGCAAACGAACAAAGCCACTAATCCCGTTGCCTGTCCCAACCCCCACGGCCACATTTTTTAACACAATGTCCTTCAACTCGGTCATCCCAACCCAAGAATTAAACATCTTAAAGGGGATAGGACCGAAGTCCATCCTATCACAAGAGAGCAGCAACGGACGATGATCAGAAAACCCACTCGGTAACACCTCCAAAACCGCATCAGGCCATTTCCCCATAAACTCGTGGCACACGAATATACGATCCAATTTACTAAGCTTTTCAGCATTATCCGACATGTAGGTAAAGTTACCCCCAATCATGTTATATTCCAAAAGCCCCGCGCCATCAATAAAATCGTTGAACTCGTTGGCCGCTTCGGACCTCATTGAAGTCACCCAAGACAACCCAAAGACCCGAAAAAAGACCCATTACTTCAATAATCTCTCCCCATAACCTTCTACGGTCTCCCTGAACTCTCGGAGCATACACATTAATAATGTTAACCCGAGCCTGATCCCCTTTCAAAAATCCAGACACCACCAGAAAATTTTGATTTTTCACCACTCTATCAACCGAGAGCAAATCTGGGTTCCAAACAGAAAGAATCCCACCAGATCTGCCCAACGCCCCCACATAATCAAACATAAAAGCAGACCCATCCCAGAACTTTCTTACTAACCACTCCGATAAGGAAGGTTGATGGGATTCCTGAAGAGCAAGAAAGGAAAAACTAACCTTACGTTTAATCTTCTGCACCCATCTCTGCTTCTCCGGGTCGATGACCCCCCTGATGTTAAGGGATAGAAAATTCATGAGGCACCAACATACGCCATATCCCCATTAACCAGCTTCTTAACCTGGTCCTCAAAACCCTCTAGACCAATCCCAAGTTTCTCACCAAACTTCACGGTAGCATCTACCTCCCGATCAAAATCGGACCTGGCCGGCTCATTATCAGGCACACCGACCGACGGGCTACTGATACATCCCTCATCCCTGCTTAGAATTGGAGCCTCACTAGAGGAAACACCTCGATCCTGATCCCCCCCTGGGTTAAGCTGCCATATAATCTCATCCAGGCCAAACGGGTCTCGATCTTCATTTAAGTCAAAAGACTTTAAGTTGCTGAAATGGGCTTCAGGAACAAGCCTAGTTTGTGTCTTGTGTTTGGGCCTAACAGTAATAAAATTACGGCCCACAGGAGAATTACCCTGATCCGACCCAATATGGAGAGCAGAATCATTACGTGCACCTGACCCCACCTCTGCATGCTCCTGACACCTTGGAGAGTTCACCCCAGCCGACTTCTCCGTTCCCATGCAACCATTCTCTTTGTGTAATAAAGGATCCTGAGACATTCCCAAGACCACCTCTTCAACTTCCACTTGACTATTGGCATCCTCCATATCTCCGGCTACCGACTCCGACGACCGAGATCCCGGAGACGACAGCGAAAACTCATCGGACTTACCAGCGTCAAGGAAGGCCGGAGCCCAGTTAACCTCGACTTCATGCACCCAAACTGAAAAGACCTGCCCTTGCCAAGACAGCCTGACTTTTTTGTTGATTTTTTCACCGGATTTGACAACCACAGCCATACTATCTTCACTAAGGTTGCCATTAGCCAGATCAGCCGTAGACCTCCCCACCAATCTCCCGCACCTTTCCCCAATCCGGTTGAAGACATGTCGATCCCAAAGATTAATCGGGACTCCAACAACCTTAATCCAGGCAAGTCTTTCAAAAACCGGTGGTAGGCCTTCCCAAACATACAGTCTCGAGAACCACCTAGACCACAGGTCATACATGTTGGATAAAAACTTTTCCGCATCCTTAGCTTGCAGAAATGTGAGCATTATCATCATTCCTCCCAAATACCTGACTTCAGCTCCTTGTAATACCTCCTCACATAACAGCTCCGTAAGTTTATCAAGCAAATCCACATCCTTGACATCTCCAATAAGGGACTTAAAACCCCATGATTTGAAGGATTTCGAGATAAGCGGGGGGAGATCAATAACCAAATCAGAATCTAATTGACCACACTCCTTAACAGGTTCCTGTTTGCCATTCGACGAGGAGATCCCCCAAGCTGGACCCAAGGGCTTGTCCACACGACTAGGGGCATCATTAACCCCGACTGATTTTGCTCCAAGACGAGAGAACACAGAGTTAGCATTCACCGGTCTTGGAACCACCGTCTTCGATCCGTCTCTCTGGAACTTAGCAAGATTGACCCCAACTACAGCCCCATCAATAGTAACCCCTCTAAGCTTCAACAGCCACGCTTCAATGTCATTCACCCCAGAGAACCTAATGAAACCAAACCTGTTACCTCCACCATCTGGTTTACGCGGGACAAAAGCATCTTCAAGATTGTTAACATGCTCAAAAGCTTTCCAAAGTCTATTCCCGTTGCAATCCCCAGGAAGATTGGAGACATAGAAAGTAGCACAACTCCTAAGCCATTCTTCTCTACTTTGAAACTTGGTTTCCTTTCTCTTCTCTCTCTTACTGATGACCTTCTGCCATGGCCTATCCGAATCATTCTTCAGCTTCCTCTGCTCTTCAAGTTTTCTTCTTCTCAGATCTTCGAACTCTTCTTTGCTCAGCTCCGGTTGTCTTCGGTGGGATGGACCCTGGCGACGCCTGTTCTCCACCCCTCTCATGACTAAGTGTTAAGGTTTAGGTTAGTAAAGAAACACACCTGCCAGTTTTATGTGCAAGTGCTTTTGTGACTCATGTTAGATGACAGTTTTGTGGGTAAGTGGTTTTATGACTAATGACGAACGTGGCTGATTATAGAAGTGGTCCCATCATATCCTTGAATTGATTCTCTTTCTGAGTGAGTTTTTTTATATTTAAAAAAATAGTTTGATGGGTTGTGAGTTGAGAAGAGAGAAAAAGTTATTGTTCATTTGTATATTTGGGAGGATACGGTTCACCCCTATATATATTTTAATATTTTTTAAAGTAGTTGTGAGTGGATGAGAAAAAAAAAGAATGATAAAAGTAATAAAAAATATTATTTGTTTGAAAAGGAGAGAGAACATCTAGTGGTTTGTAGTGATTTTTAGTATAATTTAGTTGATGAGATTTGATAGACCAAATATGAATAAGTTTGAATATATAGTAAAAAATAAATAGTTTACTATTATTAATTTTTTCCTAGATTTTTGTAAGTGGACTTCAACTCCTTTTTAATGGAGATAAAGTATCTTATATTGCTAAATTTATTATGTTTGTTATTTTTTCTCAATTAAATTGTAGCTAAAAGAAATAAATTTTTGGTGCAACTTAAAGTTGATGATATTTGTGAAGAAAGGTATGCATAATCACTCAATATTATTATGTTTCAACTACTACAAAACAGTACAATGGTCCTCTATATAGAGATGGATGAGGCGGTTATAACACCCACATAACCGCATCTAGCTAACTATCTCAACTAACTATACAATGCTAATATACACATCATACTTTCCTAACATACACACTAATCAAATATCCTCTACTATGAACCTTCAAACTAAACGGGGCGAGGCAACATGAAGCTTGACTCGTAGAGTGTAAAAACGTGATGGTGACAACCTTTTATTCAAGACGTCTGCAAGCTAAGTCATGGTAGAAACATAACAAACACAAAGAGCTCCTGAAATCACCATATCTCGAATAATATGCAAGTAAATCTCAATGTGCTTCATACGCTGATGAAAGACTGGGTTGACTACAAGATACGTAGCTCCCTGATTGTCACACTAAATAGTAGGTGGACAAGACAGTGGAATATGTAACTTAGGTAATAATGAACAAACCCATCGAATCTCAGTTGTAGTATGTGTTAAAGCTCGATACCCTGCCTCAGTACTCGATCGAGCATAATATGTTGTTTCTTGGAGCTCCAACTAATGAGGCTGGATCTAAGAAAAATACAATATCCGGTAGTAGAGCGACAATCATCCGGGCATCCCGCCATAAACATCAGAATATCCGTGAATATTAAATCTATTAGCCTGACGAATAGACAAGCCATGTGAAATAGTCTCTCTTAAATACCTCAAAATGCGCTTAACAGCGCCCCAATGGCGATCAGTATGTGTCTGTAAACACCGTGACACCTTACTAACCGTGTAACCAATCTGTAGTCTAGTCAAAACCAAATACTGTAATGCCCCCACAGTACTTCGATACAAAGACTGATCAGCCAAAGGAGTAAATGTATGGCGAGATAACTGTCACCCGGAAAGAACATGAGTAGATATGGGACAAAACCCGGATAAACCAGTCCGTTGTAGTAAATCAAGCAAGTAACGCTACTGCAACATATGTAACTCATCATTTATAAAAGTCACCTGAACACACAAGAAATAGGATAAAGTCCCCAAATCCTTGAGTGCAAATTGAGCATGTGACCATGTAATCACATCTATCCCAAACTGAAGAACTCACAGTAATAATGATATCATCCAGATAAACCAAAACATAGCATGTAATACCATAAAAGTGATAAAGAAATAAAGATGTATCTAAATGCACTATGAGAACTCACCAGTAATAAGAGCAGACGACTGCTTGGAAAACCAAACTCTATGTGCTTGCTTCAGGACATAGAGAGCCTTCTCGGACAAATCTCAATATCATCCAGATAAACCAAAACATAGCATGTAATACCATACAAGTGATAAAGAAATAAAGATGTATCTAAATGCACTATGAGAACTCACCAGTAATAAGAGCAGACGATTGCTTGGAAAACCAAACTCTAGGTGCTTGCTTCAGGACATAGAGAGCCTTCTCCAGTAGACACACATGATGAGGCCAAGAGGAGTCAACAAAGCCAAGAGGTTATGCCATATACACAATCTCGGACAAATCTCCATTAAGAAAGGCATTGTTGACATCAACCTGTCTAATTTCCCATCATCTGGAAAAAAAAAACAATACAACAAACAATGCGAATAGTAGTAGGTTTCACCATAAAACTGAAGGTCTATGTGTGGTCAAAACCCTCTATCTATAGAAAGCCTTTAGCAACAAGTCAGGCTTTATATTTGTGCACTGTCCCATTAGGATTAGTCTTAATCCTGTAAACTCACTTGCGGCCAACAATATTGGCGTTAGTGGGAGCCTGAACCAGACGCCAAGTTTGGTTGGCTTACAAAGCATCCATCTTAGCACGCATAGCATCCCACCAAACAGACCAAGGTTGAGCCTAATGAAAAGTAGTATGCTAAGTGATAGAAGCAACAGAAGCCTGAAAAGTGACATGATCGGGAAACTTTCATATGATGAGTACGAGTTACATGAGGAGGAGAAGAAGAAATGGAAGGAAGGGATGGAGGAGAAGGAGATGGAATCTAAGAATATTGAATAGAAGAAGAGGTAGAAGAGTAAAAAACAATCGAATAAGTAGGTGGAGGAATAAAGAAAATAGGAAGAAAATCAGAAATCGGAGGAGGAGATAAAGATGATGATCCAAGAAAATTAAAGATCAACTCATGAAAAGTAACATGTCGAGAGGTATATGTACGAGAAGTACAAGGATCATAAAAAAGATACCCACTGTGACTAGGACCATAGCCAAAAAAACAAGGTGTAGATTTAGGTGAAAGTTTATCCTCACGGGTATCACCGGGAAAAGTATATCACATACACCTAAAAGTATAAAGAATCGAATAATTAGGTCGGGTACTAAACCAGATCTTATACGGAGAGGAAAAATAAAGAATTGGTGTAGGAACCCGATTTCTAAGAAAGGAGGTTGTAGCAAAAGCATCATACCCAAATCGCTTTGGTAGATATGTATGAAATAATAAAGCTAGTGCAACATCGGAAAGATGTCTATTTTTCCTCACAGCAACCCCATTATGTTGGAATGTATAAGGACACGAAATATGATAAATAATGCCAGACTCAGTGAAATACTAAGCCATATGTCCACGAGTGAGCTAGTGTGCACCATCACAAGTGTTTGATGGTGCAAGAAAACAGATTTTTGACCATTGGATAACCAGAACGAGACAAAACTGGTGTTGGACCCCAAATGTCACAATGTATAACATGCAGTGGTGTAATAGAATGTGAATCAATGAAATCGAAAGGTAAACGACTAGCTTCAGACAAATTACAAGAATTACATGGCTTATATGAAATTTTATTTTTCAAAGGCAGAGAAAGTCTAGACAACATGGGTTCCAAAGTGCAGTGTCTCATGATAAACAGATAAAGTAGTTGTTAGTGAGTAAAGCTGTCAGGGACTAGGTCGCATGTGGTAGAGGACCCGACTCACAAGTGTATGAAAGAATAAACCATAAAGAGAGAAAATGACAGCAATAGGATGGTCAATAACAACCTGGGTGACCGATAGTAAGTTCTTGGCTAAGCCAGAAACTACTAAAACGTGTCTAAGTAATAAAGTGCAAGTGGATAATCAAAGTAAATCAGAGCCACCATGAGTAGTAGTAAGAGGTGTACCAACACCAACGATGACCTGCTCAGTCCCGGTATAAGCAACCGCACAAAAATAGTGCTCCAATCGGATGTCATGTACGCAGTTGCTCCAGATCCGATATTCAAGACTCAATGTACTCGAAAAGATCATCATGAAGCCCAAAGGTAGGGCCGACAATTTTGTATACGAACACGATTACCTGACACGAACCTGAACGATCTTAACAGGTACAGGTATGGCTTTAACAGGTTTCGTGTCCTAAACAGGTAGACATGAATTTACCTGTTAATTTTCGTGTCGTGTACAGGTAGTCAAGTTTCGTGTATCGTGTCTTAACAGGTTCGTGTATTAACAGGTCATGTATACACGATTTGTCAGCCCTAAGTATAATGTTCACAAATAGGTATTAACAGGTACACAAACAGATATTAACAAGTACACAAACAGGTATTAACAGGTACGCAAACAGGTATTATCTAGGTCTTTGGTGAAGTTTTGGAAATTTTCTCTTACTAAATAGGTTCGTAAACATGCGATTAATATAATGGTTACAAACAGGTATTAACAGGTACTTTTCGTGTATACCTGTTAAAAAAAATAACAGGTTCGTGTATCAAAAAATAGACACGAAAAATTATCGTGTCGTGTACAGGTAGTCAGGTTTCGTGTATCGTGTCTTAACAGGTTCGTGTCTTAACAGGTCAGGTATACACGATTTGCCAGCCCTACCCAAAGGGTTGTGCTTGAGATTTGGCCCAAGAGGAAAAATGGTCAGGCCTAAATCCAAAAAGTCGGCCCAAAACCAGTAGTCAGCCCATATCCAGTAGAACCTGTTCCTGATCCATTGTGTTGTCCAAAATAAGCAGGTACTGGGCCAGATTCATGAGTATCCAGGAACAGTGCCTGGTCCGGGTCCTAATATTCCATCAGATTTCGTATTAGCCTGATAAACAGGCCCAAATGTATCAGGCCCAATCATCGTTCCATGTGAATAGCTATATGAGTTATTACACTGACCCGACCCATTATGCATGTGTCTTCCCCAATTTTCACCTGAACCACAATCAAAAACCCTAAAACCATAGGCAACATTTGCAGAGCATCTGGTTATTAAAGTGATGCATTAATGGAGGTGACAAGGTTGCTTTTATCATATTATTAACATAACCGTCTAATTGTTTCCAGAAAACAAAATTTGTCAAATTAATTAAAGGAATAGGTATATGTTCATTCAAGAAATACTTAAGACCTAAGGATTTGAGAATTGTAATGAGTTGATGCTTCAAATTCAGAAAATTTTAGAATTTTTTTGTTCGCGTTTGTTCATTTATTAAATAAAAGAACTTCACGTCAAACAAGTTCGTGAACGTTTAGTTGCACATATATAAAAAGGTTGATGTGTTATATTAACATAGCCTTACCAATTATGTGTATACAATTAAACAGTTTTAAGAGTTAGTTACAGATAGTGTTTCTCCTCTAGCCATATATGGTGATGAACATCTGAGACGACTCTTTGGTATATGCCTACCTCTTTATTGATATCGATGTGGTTTCTGGATTATCGTTTCGTCTAATCATTTCATCTGGTTTTTTGTGTATGCAGATTGCCATATGTGAACATAGAGCAGGACCGTTCTAATACGTTTGCAGCAAAGGTTTTTCAACTTTCTCAAGTACAACATTTCTAACAATACATGCCTTCATATTGCAGATCCTATAGTACAATCTGATTCTGTTACTTTAAATTTATTAAAAGTGTCTAGTGAATTTATTGAAATGATGCAACATGAAAACTGCTGATCACCATTAACTGTCACTCAAGATTGCTCCTAGCCACATCCAGCACAAACCTGTACCTCACATCATTTTTCTCCATCCTTTCAAATGCTTTGTTCACATAATCCATCTTCACCACTTCTATCTTTGTCTTCAAATCCTTTTCGACCCAAAAGTTGAGTATCTCTTGTGTCTCTTGTATGCTTCCGATGAAACTTCCGCTTATCGATGCCTTCCCTGTGCATTTAAAAAAATTGAATATTACGGTTCAGTGTCGATTTATGAGAAAGTATGATCATGGACTACAACTAGAAGACTTGATCGATAATCGGCAGAAAATAGAAGATGGTAAATAAAGATTTATTTATTACTGTAGGATTTATTTTTTACTTAAATACTAACGAATTGTTTTTCGGCCGAAAATTTTTAAGCCCAATTGGCAAAACCGAAAAAACTAAAACCAAACTGTACTATTCATGAAAACTAAAAACCGAAAAAAAAACAGGAGCCAAACGGTTTAAAAAAAATCCAAAAACCGAATTTTCGGTTTTTGTTTTTGGTTTGGTTTGAGCCAAAGACCGACTCATGCAGTCATGCACACCCCTAACTAACAATGAAATGAGTTACCTAAAATCAAACCCGATGCACTGAACTGCAGCGGTTCAGGAACAGCACCAACCATAAGTATCTTTCCTTCGACATCAAGAAGAGGAAGGTAATCTTGTATCTTATGATTAACCGGTACAGTGTCTAGTATATAATCAAGACTGTTTTTAAATTTATCCATTTCAGCTGAATTCGAGCTCACTAAGAAACAATCAGCACCCAAATCAGTCAACGCTTCTTCTCTCTTCTTATTAGAAGAACTGATCACTGTCACATGATGACCCATTGCTTTCGCAATTAAAACACCTAGATGTCCAACTCCACCCAAACCCAAAATACCTGCTTTTATAGCCTTTTTAGAGCCGATGAATTGTTTTAATGGACTGTAAGCCGTCACGCCTGCACATAACAACGGTGCAGCCTGCTCTGGAGCTAGTTTTTCTGGTATATTAACTACATAGCTGCAGATTTTGACCTTTTAGTTTAACAAGTTACATAAATGAAATAAACTAATGAAGGGTAGCTTTAGAGACAAGGTTTTCGCTTACTTTTGATGGACTACCATGGTAGAAGAGAAGCCTCCTTGTGTAAAGCTTCCGTCTTTATAGATGGCGTTGTAAGTGAACACCATGTTGTTGCAGTATTGTTCTCTGTTCGTTTTACAGCGCGTGCATTCCCCACACGATCCCACCATACACCCGACCCCCACTATGTCACCTACACCGAATTTTTTCACCTCTGAACCCACCTCAATAACTTTTCCGACCACTTCATGCCTGCAATAATGAAAACCCTGTAAGGTACTATATATCATTGATCAACTATTTATACAAGTAGGCTGGCAATGGGTAACCTGTATAAGACACGATAAGACATGTTAACTCAAAAATACAGTATGTGATTTTTTTACTTTTTTTTAAATAATTAGAAATAAGAGGCAAACATCATTTATTTCTTTTTTTGGTACATAAAACATAAAACTGTGTTATAAACATGAGATATAAAGTAGTTAAATGAGTCGTGTTCATGTTTAGAACTTGATTTGTCCGCGTGAGACCTGTTGAACATGTTAAGACACGATTTGCCAGCCCTTATGAGAATCATTTCATCTAACTAGTAACTACCATAAATATATTACAAAGAAAACCTAACTATATATGTTATCTAATATGCAAGACACAGCAAGTAACACAAAAGTTGTCAACACGCAAAGCACAAAGCGATAGAATTAGGACCGCACCCTGGAACCAAAGGATAGGTAGTGTAGTGAGCTTCATTCCTGATTTGATGCAGATCACTATGGTCTACACCACAATACAAGACTTTGAACACAACATCTTCTGGGCTTGTTTTCCTGCACATTAGGAACCCATGTCATTAACCTTCTCGAATTATACGTACTTTAAGATGAGCATGTAGGATATTCGTTTAACGCGTATACATGTTTGAAAGATTGCTCATCATTTTTTGTGTAGAAACTGCAGAGGAGTTACGGTATACTATATAAACATTGACCTGAGATGAATTGAGTAAGGAGAAAGAATGCCAGATGAGTCTCTAGCAGCCCAACCAATGACTTTTCTTCCCTCCATATATGCTTCTGTTTTTGGTAACAAACAAGTTCAATATGTTGCTAATATTTGGAAGCAGGTGTCATTATATATACACACATATGTCTGTGTTAAAACTTTTATAAAATATAGGATTATAAATTAAGCAGTTGGACTCAAAGATGCCGGCTGAGGTTATGAAGTCATTGAGGACGTCAATTTCCTTCATAGTTTCTTTTGACCAAATATTTTGTGTACTTTGCTTTCATCATTGTCATTATTATATACATTGGTTTGATAAGCAATCACAAAATGATGTTTAAGTATGATAATCATAATTTTAAAATATTGTTGATTGGACCCATATAATTTTTTTTTTGTCAAATATAGTTTGGTGTTGTGAATGCGAAATGTGAAAAAAAAAGTGTCACGTAGGTAGTAGTGGAGAGTTTAATATTTCACACCCCAAAACATGTGTTGTGGATAGGTGAAATGTGGTCATGAGTTGAGGTGATTCTATATGATTGGGTGATATGTTATTTAATATTTCAACAAGATATAAAATTAAATCAACCCCCTGTAAGGCCCTCAAGACCGGGCCCCCTAGCGCCCATTGTGTTGAGGCGTTCGCGCCCATTCCATCATGGAGGCTAGCTTCCATCTTGCAGAAACCACAAAGCATAGTCTTATGCATAATTATAGAAGTTATATTGTTTGGTGAAAGTAGAGGTGCAAACGGCCTGATCCGAGCTCGAGCCTGACCCTCCTCGAGTTCGGCTCGTATATAGAAATTGAAGATCGAGATTGGCTCGGCTCGAGCTAATTCAAGAAAAACAAACAAGCCAAAGCTTAGCTCAAGCTTTTATGCGGTACCTTAAATGAGCCAAAACTCGGGTGAATATTAATAACTATATAGAACTCTAAAAAGAGTTATTTAAAACGTAAAAATAAACATGGCTCGTTAAGGCTCGGGCTCGATAACTAAACGAGCTTTACTTAAGACTCGGGTCTGGCTCAGGCTCTATAAGGCTCAGATCATTTTGAGATTTATATCAATTCGCTTGTGTAGCTCGTGATCGGCTCTACTTGTTTGCACCCTCGGTGAAAGCCAATCGGACTCCCAAAAGAATTCAGAAAACAGGATTCTTAAAACCAATATCCATATTGAGCATATGTGCAGGCTCTTAAACTAGCTAGTTGACCTTATGACTTATGTACAGTTGAAAATTATGCAGGATCTTGGTTAAATAGCCACCAATGAGTTGTAGAATTAGTAGTTAGTACTCTAATCAATAACAGAATTCTGCACAACCTGATTCTATTACTTGAAACCTTTTAAGCTTGTAGCTTTTTTTATTGCCTCATTTTTTATACTTTCTGTAAACATAAAAATATGATTGAATTTATTAAAATGATACAACATGAATATTGCTGATCAACCATCAACTGTCACTCAAGATTGCTCCCAGCTACATCCAACACAAACCTGTACCTCACATCATTTTTCTCCATCCTTTCAAATGCTTTGTTCACATAATCCATCTTCACTACTTCTATCATCGTCTTCAAACCCTTTTCGACCCAAAAGTCGAGTATCTCTTGTGTCTCTTGTATGCTTCCAATGAAACTTCCACTTATCGACGCCTTCCCTGCAAATTTCAGACTCAGTTTTGCTATTCAGAAAGGGGTTAGTGATGCAGCTTATTACCCGTTTGCCTTCTGTTTAAACGTTGGCCTTACGATAAAAATTGCGTAAAATTAAAATTGATTTAGTTTACTAAGAATAAAATGAGTTACCTAAAATCAAACCCGATGCACTGAACTGCAGTGGCTCAGGAACAGCACCAACGACAAATATTTTTCCTTCAACATCGAGAAGAGGAAGATAATCTTGTAACTGATGGTTAACCGGTACAGTGTCTAGAATATAATCTAGGCTGTTTCTTAATTTATCCATTTCAGCTAAATTCGAGCTCACTAAGAAACAATCAGCACCCAAATCGGTCAACGCCTCTTCTCTCTTCTTATCAGAAGAACTGATCACTGTCACATGGTGACCCATTGCTTTTGCAATTAAAACACCTAGATGTCCAACTCCTCCCAAACCCAAAATTCCTGCTTTTATCGCCTTTTTAGAGCCGATGAACTGTTTTAACGGACTGTAAGCCGTCACTCCTGCACATAGTAATGGTGCTGCCTGCTCTGGAGCTAGTTTTTCTGGTATGTTAACTACATAGCTGCAGATTTTGACCTTTTAGTTTTAACAATTTATATAAATGAGATTAACTAATAAAGGGTAGCTTTAAGGATAATATTTTTGCTTACTTTTGATGGACTACCATGGCGGAAGAGAAGCCTCCTTGTGTAAAGCTTCCGTCTTTATAGATAGCATTGTAAGTAAACACCATGTTATTGCAGTATTGTTCTCTGTTCGTTTTACAGCGTACACATTCCCCACAAGATCCTACCATGCACCCGACCCCTACTACGTCACCTACACCGAATTTTTTCACCTCTGAGCCCACCTCAATAACTTTTCCCACCACTTCGTGCCTACACGAAACACAGTTAATAAAATAAGGGCCGTGGTAAACGTACCCCCTCCTCATTACCTTAACACAAAAAGTATTCACACAATAACACGCGAAGTACATAGCGATAGAATTAGGAAACGTACCCTGGAACTAAAGGGTAGGTCGTCAAGTCAATTTCATTCCTGATTTGATGAAGATCAGTGTGGTCTACACCACAATACAAAACTTTGAACACAACATCTTCTGGGCCTGTTTTCCTGCACATTTGGAACCAACATGTCATTAATGTTTCCGAATTATGCTTTCAGATATGCATGTCGGATATACGCGTTACGCATATATATTTTTGCAAGATTAGTCATCATTTTTGTATAGATATTGCAAGGGAGTTAGAATGCATAAACATAGACCTGAGATGAAATGAGTAAGGAGAAAGGATGCCAGATGAGTCTCTAGCAGCCCAACCAGTAACTTTTCTTCCCTCCATTTATGCTTCTGTTTTTGGTAACGAACAAGTTCAATATGTTGCTAATATTTGGAAGAAGGTGTTATTATATACATACACATATGTGTGTGTCAAAACTTTTATAAAATATAGGATTATAAATCAAATAGGACTCCTCAAAGACAGGCGGCTGAGGTTGTGAAGTCACTGAGGACGTCAATTTCCTTTATAGTTACTACTGTGCTACAAGGAAACAAATTTGGTATTTTGCTTTCATCATTTTTATTATTATGTGTAGTGGTTTGACATGTAATAAGAAAGTGATGTTCAAGTATCATAATGATAATTTAAAAATATTGTTGTACCCATATCATTTTTTTTCTCATAAAAAATTATTATGTTTAATTATTAAAGTTGTGTTATATAATTATACAACAATTAGAATGTATTAGTAACGTGTCTTCTGGTTTTGTATTTATGAACTTCGTTAAAATCTGTTACGAAGTAAATTCCAAAGGTTTTTTATATATTATTTTCCTAGTCGGGAAAAATTACATCAAGATAGCGGGCAGGCGGGCAACAAGTTGCGCCGTCACCCTTTTCTGGACGGCAAACCGTAGCCTACTAAAAACGAACCCCTGCCCCCTTCCCCGGAGTCGAGACACTGCTATGAATAACCCGTTGAACTCTGGTCAGGAAACGGATGGCTTCCGGTGCCAAGCAGCCAAAGGTATCAAATGCTAGGGGTACGAAAACGTGTTGGTTCTCCTCACAAGCTTTAGCATGCTTCTCAACTTTCTTCGACTCTGCTTTCCGCATCGCTGGCCCTGCTACAAAACCAGTATCTCTCAAACCAACCAGGGGAGATACACATGTTAGGTCGACACAAGCGTGTTTCCCCCGGCCCACCCAAAGACAAGCAGGTCTGCTGGACGTAGGGTGGATCTCCCTTCCGTGGGGTCCGAGAGGAAATTCACAAGAGCCTCTTTCTTGGCTAAGATCCCAACCCTTCTTAAAATGTCCCAAAGAACGTCCCGGACTCAGTCATGCCTGTATTCAACCTCGGACATTGTTTGGCCCAAACCTTCGATTGAGATAACATTCAGAAAATCTTGGGCATAGGGGCTTTGCAAGCATTTAATAACTGCCTTTTGGCAGGGGGACAAATCAAAAGATTCACCCAGGCTCTTTGCGATTTTGCCAAAAAGGGCATTCATCAAAGTTTTCTAAGGCTTTGGGGGGTGTCCTTGTTAGAAAAACCGTCCATATCAAAACCTGTGAGATGGTCATTTATCCTTTCGAGGGCCTGTACGTAGTCCAAGTCCATGTCGACAACCCCGCTATTCCTTAAGATGTGGTCTTGGAGGTTCCAAGATTGAGCTCGCGATGCCACAAAAGCATACACCTCAACATCCTTTGCTGAGAAGAGCCCTAATCATCCCAAACGCATCGGCAAAGATGCCAGTCGCCACTGTAGGTCACCAAAGAACAAACCCCCACATACCACTATGTCTTCGATGGCTCCCCGCAGACCCTTATCAAAACATGATACCGCTTCATCCAGCATGGCGGGTTGGCAGGTCCGCAAACCAAAAAGCAACTTAGCGACCCCCATACAAGATCTGAGCAAGAGGAGTTCACTTTGGGGATCCCTAAGGCAGGGCAAAAGTTTCATAAGATCAACCGCACGCGAGGCTCTCCGCCCTGCTAATTTCCGTATAAAGTAAGAGTCCCGACTAACAGCCCCTCCAAGGAGTTTCACCCTTTTTTCTGGCCTACCAATCCCACTGGGGAAAAGTCCGTCCTTAAGTTTCACCCCATTACAAGACGGCCAAAAAACCTCAGTTTTCTTAATATTCAGTTGAAGCCCCAGGGATGGCCCCTCATTCCGGATGATGTCTAAGGCATTCGCAACATCGGTGGCATCACCAATAATAGTCCCATCATCAAGGTACCACGCATGAAATGGGAGGTTACAATTTTCTTGCACCCGGAGAACCATAGGGTGTAATGCCAAGGCGAAAAGGAGGGGACCTAAAGGGTCCCCCTGTTGAACCCCTGTAGTAGCCCTTATACAATCATTACCAAGATACAACCTAGCCGGCTGGACATATAAGAACTGGACCCACAAATAGATAGACGGGCAATGCTGAAGAACTTCTCGAAGAAGGGCAGTGTGGTCGATCATTTTGAACGCGTTTGAAAAATCCACAGTGAGCATAGCCAAAGAACCGTCTTCATGGAAGGAGTTAAGGAACCTGTTCGTACTGTGGAGCACCGCCTCTGCCCCATTAGGAGTCCCCACTCCAAATTGGAAGTCCCCCAGATACTTAGCCGTTTCCTTACCAACCTTCCTCATAGCCACTTTAGATACCAGTCTGCGCCAAATTGCCCCTATTGCAATGGGTCGGATCCCGTTATCAGGTTTCAGAAGAGGGGTAAGGGGGCCGAAGCAATAAATTTAGCAAGTACACTGGGACACAACCCCTAGCCATAAATTGACGACTTCAGTAATAGCTGAGAGCAAACCCGTGGAAGCCACAGACCCCTCTCCGCTAAGGGCGTCCAATAGATGTTGGGCCCGTAAACCGTCCCTCCCACAGGAAGTCCCTTTAGGGAAAGATCGGAGGCATCGAAGCACATATTCCTCATCCACAACAAGTGCGGGCATGATGTCAAAGTTAGAGGGCAAGAACGGAGGAGGCAATACCGGATGTTTATCAATGAGGGCTTTCATGGTAGAATCCCCAAAAGGAGCAACCCCACTAGAACACAACACCTTGACAGCAGCTATGAAACGACCGTCCTTTACTTTCCGGAGGCACTGTTTGACATTGGGGATCTTTTCAGTAGCCTCACTCCCCCCCCCCCTTGCTTCCTGCTTGGTAAAGGAAATCTCCCCCACGCAATTGAAGAGAGAAGGAACCAACTCTGCAAACCCAGAACCATCTTTCCACAAAGAAAGTGATTGCAGGATGCTACTACACTGCAATGATTTCCTATTCCCAGACCTTCGCTCCTGCCTAGTGGATGGTTTGGCCACCCGCAGGGTACACCGCGGCAATAAAAGTAGTTTGACCCAACTTTCTACGGAGCCTGGTGAAGCCACCACTTTGCGTAAGGCACCTGTCAAGGCCTGGACAAACTCCAATCGACAGCTTGGAGGGATGCTCTTGACAGTTTGAATGGGTAGTGAAAAAACCTTTTCTAAGAGAGATATATCCCCAACCACACCTCCTGAAGGACCAGGTTCCATGTCCACGGTCACGTGACGAGGTTTTTGGATCCCAACAATGAAATCTTCCACATCTCCCGTAGCCACAGAGAAAGAGAGGACGTCATCCGCACTGTGAAATGACCGTCCTTTATCAGTAAAAAATGTTTCTTTTAGGCTATGTGGCCATATCAGCGCCACGTAGACAGGAGCTTCTATCAACAACACTAACGCAATAGAATAACGCTTATTTAATTAAAAAAAGAATGAAGAAAAAAAAACAAACAATAAAAAGAGGGGAAAGAAAACAAAAAGAATTAATTGGTTAAGAAAAGGGAGGCCCACCTGAGGTGGAGGGGGCGCCACCCCTACACCGTCCTAATGAAAAAGCTACAAGCCTCAAAGTAAAATTCTCTAACCTTGAGCGTGTCCACGATCTCCACCAGGCGTAGTGATTAATGTGATATGAGCCTAACGATTAAAACGAAAGAGACCTCCCGCCATAAAGAAGAGATCTAAAGTGGGGTCCCCCCCCCCTCGATCACCCTCCCTTGAACCTGAACTGATCGAGAGAAATGAAACCGAAAGCCCAAACTAGAGATGCAGTTCCAAAAACTAAACCACTCCGCTAAGAGTTCTGTGACTCTTTCAACGGAAGGTCCACCAACGATTGTCATACTCCCCCTATTTGTCTCTTGATCCCTCATTCCCAGTGGCGAAGCTTGGTTTGCGAAACCGGGGGGGCCAGACACAATTTTTTTCGATCGGTAGTGACAAATCGGCGGGGGCCGAACTCAACCCGGACTCAGTTTACCTATGAAAATCATAAATTTGTACCACTACGCCAGAAAACAGGAGGGCCAGGGCCACCCCTGGCCCTTTAAAACCTTCGCCCCTGCTCATTCCACTAATCTGTTGTTAGTTTAGACGTTTAGTGATTCATTCAAGGCATACACTCTCTCGTTGTCTTATTAATATTTCATCTACAAAAGCATACCCAAGTTTTTCTATTTATAAAAGTATTTAACTTGAAAATTAGACGAAAACTATTATATCAGTTAGATTTTGATCTTGTTCGAAGAGTGGACGTTTGATGGTTTGTACAACACATTTACATGATTAGGATAACTCATTGAATTAAACAGTTAATCCCAAAAGTATGTTTGTCTTTTGTCTCGACAACCCATTTAACTTATCCGTTGATTCAGATTGCCTTGCTTAAGAACCATCTTTAAAAACAATGCTAAGTTCATATGATGTGTGGCATATAAAACCACTTTTAAAAATATCCTTAAAACAAAAACATTTCCAAAGGTTTTTGTCCCAAAATCAAAGGTCTATGTACGTCTACGTCGTCTCTAAATTCTAATCTTTGAAACGTATATAGCATATGACAGGTGTAGGACTGGAGCATGCTTACACTCAGTGGCGGAGCTTGAAATTTTTTATCGAGTGGGCCGAAAGTCACAAGACCCTTTAACCGGTGGGGCTGGGGCCGTACTCAGTACGTATAAAATTTTAGTACGAAAACACGTAAATTTACACTACTAAACAAAAAAATGGTGAGGACCCCCCCCCCCCCCCCCCCCCCCCCCAACTTTGCCCATGCTTACGCCTTTGTTTACCATGTGTAATAGATAAATAAAAGTAAATCATATTAATAATTAAAAAATTATATATAACACCATGATTAGGCTTCCTTGATAATTAAACAATGCAGCCGCCAGCAATTATTGTTGACACCCATCTGCAATTTTAAATATAAAAATATTTCTTTTTTGGGTACTTATTATAGTGATTAGTGGCAACTTTAGTTAAATAAAAATGAAAGATGATTTAATAATATGATGATTGTGTATGTATCTTTGACCACAAGATTATCCAAACAGATCTAAATTTAATAATTTAAAATCTTCCAAACACAAAAATATTGGTTAAAGTGTTAACATCAAAGGTTCACTTTGGGCGAATCTTGTGTAACCTTAGTGATGACAGGTTGACAGCTATCCATATGGGACCAAGATTTAGCCCATGATGAGGTTCGGCCAGTTGGCCTATTGGGCCTAATCCGACACATATCCATCTCTCACGGTAGCTTCTTTTCTTCATGGCGGACCCAAGTGTACCGTAAGAGAGACAGGCGTACCATGTAGAAAAAGAAATTTAGTGTATTTTATAGAATTAAATCCGATTGCGCCCCTTGAAAGCTAATTAAACCTTTCGATCGCAACCCAGAAAATAAATCATGAGTCTGCCACTGCTTTTCTTTCCTCAATCTCCAAAGGTTCCAACAACTCCCTCTTTTTTCTAGACTATATAAAAGCTATAGACCATGTACACGGATATATGTGTGTGTGCATATTCGGTTGTTGATACAGAATTGACTTGATCGTAAGAGGGTGGTCTTGAGACCACAACCTCGGGACCATTTCTTCTAACGAGTTTCCTACATGTTTGGCTTAGTTCACTTGATTCCGACCCACATCAGTCAGGCCCATTAGGGCTTCGACACACTAATATGTGCACTTTCTCAATCCTCATCACTCACTTTTGGCCTTACCCATGCATTCTATCACCTTCATCTCACGTACAACAATTATGTTTATCTTTTAGCATTTGCAAGTTAATTAATTATGGAGTCCAATAGTTAGCGTAGTAGAGCTAGTAGTTCCCTTTTATTAGTTGCATTTTCTTATTTACCTTCTTTGTAAGGGTTTGAATACTCATCCATACTTTGGTATCGGTATGGATCTTCTTCCATTCATTTTAAGAGCAACATATAGCTTCTCATACAGTTGCCTAGAAACCTGCTTTCAAACTAAAAAGATACTTCTTGAGCTTCAAAACTTGATCAAATGAGGATAAATGCATACTAGGAGAAGCACTCATGTTAATGTCCTCATCAAGATCGCTATGTAAGAAAACATCGTTGACATCTAATAGAAAGAAAGCCATTGTCCGTTGTCGCTTACTAGCAACAATAATGAGATTTTGAATGGTGGTCATTTAACAACAAAAAATAAAGTCTCATTGTAATAAATATTAGCTTTTCGAGTGTCCCCACGAACCAACAATCTATCTTTACAATGCTCAACAGTTTTAAATTACATGGTAATATAAATCTCAAAAGATATTCGTATTTCGTATCTCAAGGGGTGGCGGCGCAGCTTGTTGCCCGTCTGCCTTTGATTATGTAATTTGTCATTGTGTTTTCAGTGAAATGAAATCAAAAAGGTCACATAGTCATGCACTTAAGGAGTGGCGGACCTACATATTTAAGCATGCCTCCTTATGAACTTAGTGTAATTTGTAGGCAAAAATCACAATTGCACCTCTTAAAAGTTTGGTTAAACTCCCATATTGCATTGCCCTCCAAATAATAGTTCCTACGTCCGCACTGTACTTAAGGATGGCGAACACACTTTAGATACCTCATGTTCTAGTAATTATGGAATTGATGATTAAAGAAGGTTTATTTAGAAACCAATTTCATGTTTATTTTGCTCTTTGGACAAGTTATAAAATTTAGTCTAACTTATCGGAGATTTGAGACACATAAACTACTCATATGCTATCCAAAACTAAAATTTTTGCTAAAAGTAACTCAACCCACCAAGAATACCTACCTTAAATCTTTATCATTTTATAAATAGAGTTACAAATCGACGTTGTGGATTATTTGAAAAAGAAAAGGACAGGTGAGAATCTACGTTAGGTTGTCAAAAGCGTGTTGTAAGATGATATGCAATGCAAGCTGTACCCTTTCTGTTTTTTCATCCAAATTCACTTAACACGTTTCTTCTAAACCATTTTCCACCACATGTCATTTCATCAAAATATCTATTAAATTCTTTTGATCCAATCCAAATCACAGTTAAAGATACCATTTTCGCCTCTCTTTTTTTAGTTTGATTTAGAGTGTAAACGAGTCATAATTTTTATTTAGCGTATTACTACATTGTGTATATATAACTATAACTATGTAATATCTCATTTATTGAATAATAAACGTTATAGTTCATAATAAATGGATAAATGTTTCTTATAATAACGATATAATACATATTATATGAGTAGAACAAAAGAAATGTTTAACTTGTTAAAATGTCTTATGAGCAAACTTGACTTTTAATAGGAGCATAGATATAGATCGATCATTATTGTTATTTTAAATAAACGTATGATTAAATATTTAAAAACTATATCCTATGTGGCTATGTATGTAAATCAATTAATAAAGCTAGACGAACTCAGCTTAAGAAATAAAGTTTTGTTCTAGTAAAAGTTATAGACGAACCCAGCTTCTCAACTCGTTTACACTAGCACCTGAGTTTAAACAAAACTCAAACAACAAAGTCAACATACTTCAAACTAGCTGTTTGGTTAATTAAGAGCTGAATTAATACGATGTCTAAATGGTTAAAATGCTCTGAATGATTAAATGCTGAATAGTTTAGCTATGCACTAAATCTGAACGATTCAACCCTTAACCATTCTATTCAGAGTCTTTTTATGTTGAAACAAACAGTCTGAATATTGAACTATTCATAGCTAAATGATTCCAGAGCCTTCGTTAAGTTAAGATGCTACCAAACCTTAAATCTTATAAAAGATATTATTATTCAACCTTTCATTTCACTGTACAAACTTATTTCATTTTTTTAACCAAAAAATACCCTTAATAGATCCTATTAATCCCAAACCTACTCGCCACGGCCACCGCCACCTCTGCCTCCGCCACCCTAAACCCACCACCACCACCACCATGTACATGGTGGTCCACCTCCACCTCAGATATATAATTCCTCACCTCCATCCTAATCATCTCTTTCATAACCGTCAAAAACTCCGCAACGGGAAAGCCTTTGTTTCCAAGGTTTCCCGGCAAATCCGCTGTTGGTTGTGTAACCGACAGCGGATTTGGATTTGGAACTGACAACCCATTACACGTGTCCCCGCCCGGTAGGGACAAACTTAATGACGTATTAGGATCATTAACTAAGTCACGTGCTACCGGGCGGTACACGTGTGACGTGGAAGTCTCACTTACGTCAGACCCAGATGGACTACCCGGGTTTAAACAAAACCCGGGTACACCCGACCCGGAACTAACAGATCTTTTTAACAATGGAGGTTGTACGTCACCCATAACAATAAACTCTTCATTCGACATGGAACAACATTTTCGTTTTAAAGTAGAGTTCCAATGGTTTTTAACAGCGTTATCTGTCCGACCAGATAACAACCTAGCAATAGTGGCCCATTTATTACCAAACCGGGTATGGGCTCGGATTATTGTCTCATCTTCTTCGAGTGTAAAAGCCCTGTGCTCTACTTGTGGTGATAACTGATTACACCAACGTAACCGGCATGATTTACCGGATCGACCCGGTATTGATTTGCTAACTAGAGACCAGTTTCTTGGGCCATGTTGTTCAACTAGTTGTTGGAGCATTTGGTCTTCTTCGGGGCTCCATGGACCTTTGATCCGATCCATATTTGTATGTTCTGTTTTGTTATGTGTTGTGTTGTGTGAAGTTGTAATGGGAGTTAGAGGTGGTGGTTTTTTATATATAAGAAGGTGAGGGTGAGGGAACAGGCTGTGAGATTAGCAAGAGGTTGGGTTTGTGTTTGGGATCCAGCTGGATGACGACCACGCGTCGTGACATAGGCTTTAGACCGGTTACACATATATAGTAGTATCGTTTTCATGGTTTGGTTGTTAAAGAAAACTAAAAGAATCGTATTCTAGTTTTAAAGAAAAGTGTGTAAAATAAAAGGATTGAGTAGATTTGGTAGTACGGTTATTGTTTACAGTTGTATGACTTTTGTCATCAAATTATACGGAGTAGTAAGGTTCTGCGCAAGTAAAACATTAAGATAAAGTAATAATAGCAGAAAGAGTTCATCTTGTTTGGGTTATTTGTCGGTCCAGGCATCCAGCACAAAATCAAAATAATTGGTCAAACAGTTCTTTGAATTTTACGAAATAGGCCAAAACAGTCTAATTACTAGAGAGTGATTTAACTGGACTGTTTTGACAGATTTCGTAAAACTACTGGGTTGTTCTGGCAATTAGTTTGATTTTAGGCTGGACTGACAAAAACCACCAAACCACAGGGACGGTTTTGCCTATTAATTCTTAAGAATTTGGAACAGTTAAATTCTGAACTTGTTAATTTGAATCGGTAGCTTAGAGTAGCTACTTGTGTCTTCAAATGAAACTAAGACTATTGGGTGTAGGGAGGGGTGGCATTTTCATGATGGGCCGTCACGTAGGCTCTACGTAGGAGTGAGAGGAGAGACATCTTCATGATGGGCCTCCAAGGGGTGGTGTGCACCATGATGACGGGCCTGCTCATTGGTCAGAATTATTAAAAATAATAAAAAATCTATTAAAAAACAATTAATTGGCCCGGCTTCAACGGCAAGAGGGTGCCGCCTATGCCGTTGCCGCACCAGGGGGTGGTGTAGCTAGGCCCGGCATGGCTTTGCCTCCCCCTTGCCGCCCCCACACCCACTAGTCTAAATGATCAATGGTAGTTAAATTTTATACTTTTTAATAATAACTTGTGTTCGTTAAAATATCTAAATACACCGGCATACCATAACCCGAAAACTTTCACACTGGTAGTAAACACACGCCTCTGCAGTTGTCTCTCTCCTCTCTACATAGATGCATCTTTCTTTCACCTCTCCTTTCTTCGGTAAGAAGTATGCGACTTGGAAACCCGATTTGGGTATTCGAAGTGGTTGTGGCGCTGTACTCGACTACCACTTACAGAGAACTTCCAGGCCTCCTAAAAAATTAAATGCAACAAAAGTTAGGAACGAGTTCGATTTTGATAATACCCACACAAGTAACGATGTATAGTTTATGTTACATCTTTACAAAATAAAAGCTATATTTCGAATTTAACTTCGTTTTTAATATAATTTATATCAAAATGTAAAAAAAAGAGTGAATGGCAATGTTGTATTTGGTTTTTTTCTTAATAAACGAACACAACTTAATAAGTAAAAATTACTCAAATAAGTAAAAATTACTCAAATATTAAGCGAGTTAAAGGTGTTTATTATTTAGTGCAGGGATAGGGTCTCAAATCCTCGTGCGGATGAGATTAACCCTAACCTCCCAAAACAGCCTTAACTACCAAGTTTTCGTGGAGCCTTCCACACGCGCGAATACTCAGATGCGCAGCCTTTCAGTTGTGCTTAAAGATGTCGTCAGCAAGGAAGAATCCCCAAGCGAGAACACCCGCATGGGACAAACAGGCAACATCGTATGCAAATACAATCACGAACGAAAGATCCTAATTTAGAAATATTCGGTAAGAGTCTGGGCGCACGCCCAGCCAATCACGTCGCCCTGCAACTGGTCAGACGTCGCCTTAGACGCCTCCAAAGGCCAAACCATTCCACCCATCAGAAAATTTCAAGTGTGCAAACACTCTCGTCACGCCACGTGGCTCCATAAAAGGCGGTACACTCTTTCTCTCACATCAGCATTAATTACCACGTGCACAAGTACTAATATAGTGGGCTAGAGGGTGGCACCCCTTAATTCGGGTCCAGGCCCATGACGGATTAAGGGTTAGTGATGTTTGACCCATGCATGTCCTATATAAAGAGAACTACCCCGTCTATATATGGACATGTCATGTTACACTAAGTAAGCCAACAACATTTTTGTACCTGTATGTTGGAATTGTCTTCGATCTCCTAGCAGTTGCCTTCCTCCATACAACCATCTCCTTTCTTTCTTGTAGGTTGGTTTGAAGTCATGAGTGTATGCAAAGAATTATACTCTGCAGGGCCGGCTCTTAGTAGGGGCGACGCGGGCGATGGTCCCAGGCCCGAAAATCCCGAGGGCCCGAAGGTTTTATATATATGTATATATATATTATATAATATTTATAAGTAAAATTGTAAACAAAAGCAAAGTGTAGCCTGATGGTTACTACACATGCTCTCAACTTGCAGCACCCAAGTTCGATTCCCTTACCAAACATATATTTTTAGTTTTCTTTCATGTCTTCATGTCATGGTAGAGGCCAATTTTTCTAATTGCCCCGGGCCCGAAATTTTTTTAGGATGCTCGGAGACGGGACTGATACTCTGCAGTAACCACGAGTAATCAATCATTAGTACATCCTTTCTAGGTATTTACATTCGTTGTTTCTTCATTTTGTATGCATATTGTATGTGTTAAAATTTCTAATATAGAGTTTAAATTCATAAATAATAGAGTTCCTTTAGTCTCTTTTTTGTTCTAACAAAAAGGCATAAAGGTGGCAAATAAGGACAAGGTTGGTCGTGATATTGGAGATCTCATCATTTCCCGTTTTCTTCTATTTTACACAAGCATATAAAAAATTATATATTTCATAAATTATTTGGAAATAATTGTTTAAAAGATTATTATCTAATAGTAATTCTATAACTTCTAAAATGATTTACTATGCTAGGTCCATTCTCAATCATACAAGTTCTACTTCACAAGTCTAAAGGCTAACAATACGACCAAATATAATCTCTAGTGAATATCAAAATCAAAAGCTACCCACTTGTCGGTCATCAAACATTTAAATAACAATATTTAGCGTACCTGCCTCACAATATGTTATGTTTATTTCCAAATATTATATGCATCATGAGTTTACATCAACTTAAGTCAAGAACCCACATGATTAGTGGTCAACACTATTAGAAAGAAAGATAACTAAATCACCTCATACTACATACCAACTATCAAATCAGACAATGTAGAATGAATACCTAAGATTCAAGTGACAAGAATGTCTTGCAACATACTTCTAGACAACGATAAGCAAAATGTGTATCGAACTATAGAAGCCAATCCCCGAATGACATATCACCTACTAGAAAAGTGTAGCTTTCTAAAGGCATGGATCATATCCTTAGTATACATGACGGTCTTCCTATCGCACTGGTATTGTCTTGCTTTGGACAAATAATTTATTGGAAATGTATACGTTGTGTGCCGCGTCTTCACTCCGTATGCACGCTTTGAATGAGGTTAATGCTAAAAGATTATAGCAATTCTAAAAAATATACATCTAGTAGGCGTCACTTCGAACATGTTTTTTTTTTTCATCATTTTAGTATTTATGGAGAAATATACATTTAGTAGGTCTCACTTCGAGTTGGTTAGCTTGGGAAAAAGTTATCGCGCCGATAAAATATGGTGGGGTGGGGTTAGGTTCACTTAGAGATGCGAATGTGAGCCTTTTGTCTAAATGGTGGTTCAGATTTAAAATGGATCATACGTCTCTTTGGCGAAAGGTTGTATGGGCTATACACGCTAATGCACGGGATTGGAATTATATCCCGGTGAAGCTTTCTATTGGAGGTACGTGGAAACAAATTGCGGCTATTCCGGATTTGATAGCATCTTACAATAATGGGCCGATGAGTTTTGTTAAAGGGAAGATTGGATCTGGAAACTTGATTATGTTCTGGTATGATTCTTGGATTGTGGATGAGCCTTTAAGGACTAGGTTTCCTTTGCTGTTTGCGCTAGAAAGGAATAAGGGGTGCTTTGTGGCTGAGCGTATTACTCGTCCTTCTCATCATGACTCAGTTTTTAATTGGGACTGGCGCCGGTCCATTGTTGCAGCAGACGAGATCCATCAGCTCACAACGCTGATTTCTTTGCTGAATAACGTGGTGCTGACTTCGGGACACGATTCTTGGGTATGGTTAGTTGGCGAGGAAGCTGAATTCTCTGTGAGGGCGGTCAAGAAGTGGTTATTCATGGCTGCAAATAATCTCCCAGTTACATCCTTCCAGTGGTGTAACTGGGTTCCAAAGAAAGTAGCGATTGTTGCTTGGCGGGTTTATCTAGATCGCTTACCTACATTGGAAGCCTTGAGTCGCCGGAATATTCAGGTGGAATCCCAAACATGTAAGGCCTGTCACCTTAATGCTGAAACGGTGGATCACCTCTTTACAGGTTGTCCGGCTTTTAACGAAGTCTGGCAGCTCGTATTTGATTGGTGTAATGTCCCGAGCTTTTTCGCCTTTCATGTTAGAGATATTTTGTCCTATCATTTGACTGCCAAGCAGGGTGTTCGGCCTAGGAAGGCGTTTTATGCGGTGCTCTTGACGACGTTTTGGAGTATATGGCGGGCGCGAAACGACCTTATGTTCAATCAAAAGGAAGTCTCGGTTCGGAAGATAATGGAGGAAGTCAAGGTCATGAGTTTCTTGTGGGTGACTAACCGTGCAAAAATGACGGATATGTCGTGGGATGCTTGGTGTCGGTTTGAAGTGCACAGAATGGGATAATTTTTTCTTTTTTGTTTCGGCTATAATAGTTTTCGGATTGCTTTGGTTGTATTTTTCGGAGTATTTTGCTAGTTTCTTGCTAGCTCGTTTATGAATAAAAGTTTGTTTGGCCGTTAAAAAAAAAAGGTCTCACTTCGACCTTTAATTGATAATATTGTTTTCATCTGTCTCCATCTTCATGGTTAAATAAATATCAATTATTACCATCATATTTTCCTCTATTGTGAATTTCTTCTATACCTACATATATATTAATTAGTTTCTTTCTTCATGTTGTATGAGGTTATTAATTGCACATTGAGATACACCTAAAAGCTTCTAAAATTTGTTGAACATTTCTTTCATTGTTGTATGAGGTCATCACTCATCACTCCCCATCTGTCCATCATATTGATCATATTGTTAGGGTGTATTAAATGTATTTTTGTAGTTTTCGATCATGTAGTATTTGTCTCCTACTTGAATTAACTAGGTGTTATGCTTTGAAGTTGTATGAAGAGCTCCTCTTATTGAACCAAGGTTCATTTATTCCTTTCAAATTTTCTTTTTCACCAAAGGTGTGGAATGATTTTCTTTTACGGTTTGGGATTTTCATCGGGGGACTTTGGGTGCGATCGGGGGCTTTTTCCAAACTTTCAAGGGGCGTAGCTAAGTACAACCCAAGGTGTGCGGTGTGCGGCCGCACACCTTGAAAAAAAATAGTGTATTTTATAAGTGAAAATCCCGATCGCACCCCTTGAAAATTTGGAAAAAGCCCCCGATCGCACTCCTTGAAAAATAATCCTAGATCCGCCACTCGATGATATATGTTAAGATGGTTACAAATATCCTGTTGTATCTACATTGCAATTAAACAAACCAAACATCATAGATGATATATCATCAGCTACCAAAACTAAAGGAACTTGAACAACCCAAATAGATAGAGTGTGTAAGGTAGAGGTGCAAAAAAAAAAACGGTTCGAGAAACAAAACCGGTAAACCGAAAAGGTACTAAAAAAATCCTAAACCGAAACCGAACCCAAAACCGGGCTAAAACCGATGCAAAACCGGTCAAACGAACCGGAACCGGAACCTTACACAAACCGGAACCGAACCAAAACTGATACCGCTAAAAACCAGCTGAAACCGGAAAAAACAAAAACCGGTTTAAGAAAAAAAAAAACATTTTTGGCCATAAACACAAATAAAAACTTTATTTTTTTGTATTAAAATTAAATTTCTTCTTAAAAAAACCTAAAAGTTAATAAAAGTTAAATTTTATGTAATTTATATGATTTTAAAAAGTGTGTACGTGAACACGAATGGCACCGAAACCGAACAAGAATCGAACCGAAACCGTGTAAAAAAAAAAAACCGATTTGTGGGCCAACCAAACCGCTTCCAAACCGGTTTGGGTTCTTAAAAAAACCGATGTGTGCACCTCTAGTGTAAGGGGTTATTATTGTGAAATCTCTTGTTTGATTAGAAGAAAATAACTTCTTGAAGGTTGGTTTTAGTAGAAATTATCTTGGCATTTTAAATGAAGATGATATATAACCTCACACCATTATAGTGAATGCGAATAAAAAAGTATGTCACATAGGTGTCGGGGGTTTCACCTTACACAATCCGTTGTGTGTGTTATGGAGAGATAAAATGTGTTATGTGGCTTTAAATGATTCGGTTATGTAGGGTTTAATATTTTTAAAAAAATTACAAAGTTTACACCCTCGCGCCGATGATAGCATTTGCGACGACGCCCACACCCCTCTTCGGCACCCATGTGTGGTGGTGTGCTGCGCCCCATATAAACGTGGCCTAATTTGACGCCCCTCCTAGCGCTCGACAACGTATACCGACAAATTTTTGAAGATATATTGCAATAAGCTACTTTTGTGAAAAAGAAACCGTAGACACATCTTTATTCTTTAGTCCATGATTCCAGCTAACATAAGGCGTAAGCACATATCGTACCGTCCAAAGTACCACCTTCGTACTCCACCACCTCTTTTTGCTTTTTCTTTTTTTCATTTGTCCCTTTTCTTTTCCAATTATTGGTCACAAACAGAAGTTGTTTAACCTCCACTCGACCACTTGCTCTTCCACGTTAACTCACAAAAGAAAACTTAACGTCATGTTTTGTTTTGAAAAGTAAATAGATTTAATAATTTCATGAGTATTTTTTTTACATATTTACGTGTAATGTGACACTAATAAAAAAATAGTTATAAAATTGTATCTGAAATTGAGTATCAGTGTTGAACATAGCTTTGAATTTTGTGAATCTTTTAAACAAAATATAAGTTCGTTTAAAAATTAATAATTAATTTCATATTAAATGTTTTTGATAACTCTTTTTAATCAAAAAATAAGTATTGAAAGAGACAAAAAAAAAAAAACAAAAAAACAAAAGGTAAATGACTACAACGAATGACACCCATCGTTCATATTTTTTATGCTATAGTATTCTTTTTTTTTTCCTTGTTTTACTAAGCACAGTACTACTCAAAGGGTAAAGCGTATTTATCTTTTAAAGTCTATCATTACACTGAGCTTTCAAAGTCTAATAGTACGCTTTCATTCTTAAAAGAGAGGGAATACAACGCAAACAGACAAACCAAAACCAATCAATACATATCGGTTTGGGCGATCTAGTGACCCAACGACCAAACTTGACCATGAACACCACTAATTTCAAATACATATATGGTCAAAATGGATCACTCTTAACAAATCTTGCAAAGCTTAAAATTTGGTCCAAATGTATCTACCCCCCCCCCCCCCCCCCCCCCCAAATTTCAACAAAAAAACACACACACACACCAACACTAGATGGCACCACCACCTACGGCTTGTTGACACCACCATTGACCATCGTCACAACATAAACATTGCCATGCCATCCACGGTCATTGTAGACACCAGCCCACACAACCACGACACCATCATCCACCATCTCTAATAACACCATCGTCACCATCAACCTGCCAACTCCAACACAGATGCCATCACAGTTGTCCACCCCACCGACTCCACTCAAATGACATGTTTTACCCAAATCTATTTTGTCCGGAACTCATTTTGACCGCATACACAACACGACCCAATCCGCAAAGCGTTTTGCTACACCGGATATCAACTTACACCGGATATCAACTAACATAACAGATAAGCATGGCCGGGATTGAATGAATATAACTTAAAACATCAATATATTTTTATAAGATTTATCAAGTTGTTTCAGACTCAAGTCCCGATCGATATTATGAAAGAAAGAAAACCGAGAATTAAACTGGAATTTGCTCTCCAATTTATTATAACTGAGAAAATAACTCAAAACTCAATTACAACTTATTAACTTCATCATAGGCTTGATGGGTTTATATAGCCACATAAACTTGGCTTTTAGTATTAGACTAGGATTCTAAAACTACTAGGATTCTAAAACTATAAGATAATTAAACTCTTTACAATTATCCCTAAACTTAGATAATCATAAAATAAATAACTATCATTATCCTTTAATCTGCTGCCTCTCCCATGTGCTCGGGTCGGGCCAATCCAACCCATCTGCTCGGGTCGGAAATTAGTCGATAAGTCCAACAATCACCCCCCTAATTTCCGAACCGGAATTAGAAGGTCTTTCACACCAAGCATCTCTCGCATTTCACTAAACTTGATTCTCGCGAGTGGCTTAGTCAGTACATCAGCTCTTTGCTCATCTCCACAAATATACTCGATCAAAACTTCCCCCTTCTCAACGCATTCTCGAATGAAATGGTACCTCGGGTGGATGTGCTTGCTTTGACCATGAAACACCGGATTCTTCATGAGTTCTATAGCCGATTTATTATCAACTCGAATAATAATCGGTTTCACCCCCGTTCCAGTAATTTCGCTGTAGAGACGCCTTAACCAAATTGCTTGACAAGCTGCAGACGTGGCTGCCATAAACTCAGCTTCACATGATGATAACGCCACTGTTTTTTGTTTTTGAGAGCACCAACTAATCGGTGTATTCCCAAAATAAAAAACATGTCCAGTCGTACTTCGCCCGTCATCTTTGTCAGAGTTGTAACTGCTGTCACTATACCCTGTAATCTCTTGGTTACCAACTCGCTGATATTTTAACCCATAACTGACCGTACCAGCTAAATATCTCAGAATATGCTTCACTGCTGCAACATGAGACTCTTTTGGAGATTGCATATACCGGCTCGCAATTCCAACAGAAAGTGCTAAATCTGGTCTCGTGTGTAACAAATACCTGAGACACCCAATTATTCTTCGATAGCTCGTCTCGTTCACTGAAACTCCATCTTCATCTTTAGATAATTTCATCCCTGGTTCCATTGGACATTTTGATGGATTACAATCTAGCATACCCGACTCAGTTAAAATCTTCTTAGCATAGGACTCCTGTTTAATTGAAATTCCAGAGTCATCTTGTACCACCTCGATTCCCAAATAATACGATAACATCCCCAAATCGCTCATCTCAAATTGCATCTCCATTTGCCTTTTGAAATCTTTGATCTTCTTGATGTCTGGACTCGTAACTATGAGATCATCTACATAAACTCCAACAACAATTAAACCGCTTTTCTCGTTCTTCATATATATTGCTTGCTCTTGAAGACAACGAGTAAAACCAAGAGATTTTAACGTCCCATCGAGTTTGAGATTCCATGCCCGAGGAGCTTGACGAAGACCATATAATGCTTTTACCAACCGAAATACTTTATCTTCTTGTCCTTTCTTAACAAAGCCTTCTGGTTGCGTCACATACACCTCCTCCTTCAAATCTCCATGTAAAAACGCCGATTTTACATCCAAGTGATGAACTTGCCACCCCTCCCGGGCTGCAATAGCGAGTAATAAACGTATCGTTTCCATGCGAGCCACTGGTGCAAAGACTTCGTCGAAATCAATTCCATGTTTCTGAACATACCCTTTCGCGACTAATCTTGCTTTGTACTTTACAATTTTCCCGGCTGCGTCTCGCTTCAATTTATAAACCCATTTAAGACCGATGGGCTTATGCTTCTCTGGTAACTTAGTTAAAAACCAAGTTTTATTTTTTTCTATAGACTCCAACTCAACCTGCATTGCTCGTTCCCAATATTTGTTACCTTTTGCCTGCACATAACTCGTCGGCTCGTCATCTGTAACAAATAACAACTCATCGGTTTCTTCTCGATTCACGCCATCCTGTATCACGAAATCATTAAACCGCATAGGGAGTCGTTTTGGCCTGGAAGAGCGACGCGGTGATACTAGCTCTGCCGCGGAAACCGACCCAGACGCGGTTGTTTCTGCAGTTTGCTGGTTGTCTACAACTGCCTGCGGGCTGCTCGGTGGTGTTTCAGCTGATTCGGGGTCTTGTTCTGGAGTAGGTTCATTCGAATTATCTTGTTGGATATCTTCTGGTTCAGATTCAGAGTAAAACTGAACAGTAAAATATCCTGGCTCTGTTTCATCTCTAACCCACTTCCATGCTCTGCTTTCATCACATTTTACTGTCCTACAGACATGGATTTTTTTCTGTACCGGGTCGTACATTCGAAACGACTTTGCACCCGGTTCAGACCCAAAGTAAACCATCGGTTTTCCCCTGTCATCAAGCTTTGACAGATTAACCTTAGGTTCTGTAGCAAAACCCACACAACCGAAAACACGCAAATACTCCAAATCAGGCTTCTCCTTCAGTAACATCTCGTATGGCGTCTTGTCAACGACTGCTCTCGTTGGACTTCGATTCAACACATAAACCGCGTGCTTTGCTGCTTCTCCCCAAAATCTTTGAGGCACATTCATCTGCTTCAGCATACACCGTACCATACCAATTACTGTCCTATTCCGCCTTTCTACAACCCCGTTTTGCTGTGGAGAATACGGGGCTGTAAGATGTCTTCGAATTGCATTAATTTCACACCAATCATTAAACTCGTTTGATGTGAATTCACCTCCACGGTCGGTTCTAAAAACGCCCACTTTAAAACCTGTATCTTCCTCGACCAAACCCTTGAACCGTTTAAACACCTCGAATGCTTGATCTTTAGTCTTCAATAAATAACACCACATGTAGCGAGAAAAATCATCTACTATCAAGAACATGTATCGATTCCCTGCTGGTGTACTAGGTGTAATTGGGCCACAAAGATCTCCATGTAGTAGCTTGAGAGGTCTTGTAGCTCGATATTTTGCTTGTTCAGGGTATGGTTTTTGTGTTTGTTTACCTATCAGGCAATAATCACAAAAATTAGAAGGATGATTAATATAAGGCATGCCACGTACCATTTCCTTGGAGCTCATCTTCTTCATTGACTCGAAGTTAAGATGCCCTAGACGGGCGTGCCACAACCATGCGGGATCTTCAATTTTTGACAATAGGCATACCGGAGAACCAACTGTTAACCTGATCTTGTACAGTCGATTACTTGAACGAAAAACCCTCATTATAAGCTTTCTGGCTTTATCGTATACTAGCAACAAATCGTCTTCCATCACGACCTTGCATCCGGTTTCAGTAATCTGCCCCAAACTTATAATATTGCTTCGAAGGCTCGGAATATAATAAACATCAGTTAAAATTCTATGTTCACCATTTTTACTTATGAACAAAATTGAGCCTTTACCCGCAATATTTACCCGCGAATCATCTCCGAAGCGTACCACGCCTGTCACCCGCTCATTGAGTTCTGAAAAATATGATTTATTCCCTGTCATGTGGTTGGAAGCTCCATTATCCGTAACCCACAAATTCTCCTCCATTCGCTCGGATTCGAATTTACTTGGAATCACTTTTTCTTCATTTAGGTAAACAGTTTCACTCGTACACTCCATCATGAACAGGTTTGAGTCTAGCGTCTCGGTTTCTGCTAAATTTGCCCGTTCGTTCTTTCTGCGGTCTGGACAACTAGAAGCATAGTGACCCATCTCGTCACATCTGAAGCATTGAACTTCAGATTTGTCTTTCTTACCCTTCTGCCGGTTATCGTTCCCTTTCTGACCCGAATTCTTAACCCCACGGTTCTGACCATTCTCTCGGTTCTGACCCGTATCTCGTCCTTTACTCGAACCATGTCCACGACCCCGACCTCGGTAACTAGAACTTCCTCGCCCGCGCCCCCCGTTGTTTTCATAGGGTTTACGGTTTGAGGATGATTCACCTGTTGCTGCGAACATCAATTTGCTCTGATTTTCGCCTGCATATTCAATATTTTTAATTCTATCCTCGAAGGTTTTCAACCTTCCAATTGCTTCTTGAAACGTCATTGTCTTCAAATCTGCAAATTGTTCAATCGACGCCACAATTGGAACATACTTTGCTGGAACAGATCCCAACAATTTTCTGGTAAGCTTCTTGTCTTCATAGGTAGTTCCAAGGCTGGCTGCTTTAGTGACTAGCTGACTTATTCTACCTGCAAAAGAATCAATCGTCTCTGCTTCTTTCATCTTCAAAGACTCGAACTCAATTTCTAGTTGTTCGATCTTTGCTTCTCGAACTCGCTCGACCCCAACATACCGTGTCTTCAGTGCTTCCCAGATTTCCTTTGCAGTCTGAAACTGAGCTACCTGAAACACTAGATCTTCGGGTATCGCCTGAAGTAATAAAGCAACCGCTATGTCATCCTTCTTCGATTCTACCTCTTGTCCAGCAGTCGGTTCAAGTGCTTGCAGAATTCCATGAACTCGGAACACTGCCTTGATCCTTATTGCCCATATGTTATAGTTGGTTGACGTCAACATTGGACACTGCAAAGTCATAGTGTTCTGATCTTTGACCACAACCTGTGGTCGGTCACCTCCTTGCCCGTCAACCATTTTCTTCCTTCTCCGGCTATACGTTACTGGCGTTGATGACCCTTGATCCACTCCTTCGGATCAAACTAGTTGACTCTAAATAAGCTCTTAGATTCAACCAAGTATATTAATAAAGAACACCTCGTGACCCCTATTCTTGGATTAAAAAAACGATTTTTTTTATTTGCAAGAAAGACTTTTGGACGTTACTGATTGTTTCCTTGTATCACCAATTCACAAAAAACAAAATCCAAAACTTCTTTGTTTGTTTTTTTCGTGAGATAAACCAAGGAAGCAGAACACCCTTGTTGACCAACCAATAAACATCAACCAACCTTCCACCAAAAGCAATATACTATTATTTTTTACGTCTTCTTCAACAAAACAAACAAGGTTCCACCGGAAAACGGAAGAGAAAAAAAACGAACTGACCGATAGTTTCAACACCTTCTGTTGCCTTCTACTTCAGATGAAGAAAGCTTCCGGTTGCCGCCTTCAGCCGCCGCCGGTCTTCCCCGTCGATCCCTTGACGTCGGAATTTCAGGTTTGTCCCCCGTCGATCCTTTGACTGCCGGAGACTTTAAACACAATCAGTGGGAGATTGAATTAGCTCTGATACCAATTCAAGTCCCGATCGATATTATGAAAGAAAGAAAACCGAGAATTAAACTGGAATTTGCTCTCCAATTTATTATAACTGAGAAAATAACTCAAAACTCAATTACAACTTATTAACTTCATCATAGGCTTGATGGGTTTACAAGGTTGTAGAACTCGCTAGGCGCTAGTCAGCCGGTGAGGTACCGACTAGGGATTAATCGGGATTAATCAAGATTAATCGGGATTAATCGGATTGGATTTTTATATATATTTTTCCAAATGTATACATATATAATGTTAATTTTATATCTTATATGTATAAATTTAGAAGTTTAAGGGCCAAATATAAACTAGTGAATATGGATTGAGGTTAAATATTAAAATACCTAAACATAAATTGCCCTAATCACCTCGATCCATATCGTTCACCATATCCCGTTTTTCCTCCCATTCATTCTTTCATCATGCGGAACCATCAAACGCAACTAGGGTTCATGGAGTTTCATCGATTTTGGTTCTAAATCATGGATTATCATCCAATTTTGACGCAAGAACTTGTTTGATTTGATCGATTTGCGCCAGTTTTGACCCATTCAAATTCATTTTTGACCTAATTTTGAGTTTTTAAGGTTTGACTAGGACGAATTTGGTCCGACTAATCGGTGATTAATCGCGATTTTTACAACCATGGACCGCCACTGATTAATTTAGTGATTAGTTCAAAATTAATCAGTAAAGTGAGGACTAGCGATTAATCACCGATTAGTCGGTGATTAATCGGGATTTTTACAACCTTGTGGGTTTATATAGCCACATAAACTTGGCTTTTAGTATTAGACTAGGATTCTAAAACTACTAGGATTCTAAAACTATAAGATAATTAAACTCTTTACAATTATCCCTAAACTTAGATAATCATAAAATAAATAACTATCATTATCCTTTAATCTGCTGCCTCTCCCATGTGCTCGGGTCGGGCCAATCCAACCCATCTGCTCGGGTCGGAAATTAGTCGATAAGTCCAACACAGACTAACTTGAATTGGATCACAACTTCATTTTTTGTTCACCAATCTACATTAGTGTTAATCAAAAGGCTACAACTCCAGCTCAACACACACACACACGATAAACGAAGACGGACAAAACTGAGAGTTATGGCCAAATCACATTTACTCCTGGATACACACCAACATCTTAACAAAACATGCAATTATAATATATAAATTCCAAACATCATCTCAAAACTTTTATAAATATCACAATAAATATCAAATACTGAAGCAAAGCAACAATACATTTGGTTCATTAAAAATTGATTATTCCTGCATACCTCCATCCTCATGATCTTCATCGTCACCTTCTTCATCGCTTAATTTAAGATCATCCAAGAGTTCTTCCAATGGCACAGAAGGCAAATCCTCACCATCTGTCACAGACGCCATTTCTGATGGCTGATACTCTTTGTTTCGGTAAAGTGATATATTGAATCTCAACTCAGGTTGCTCTTCAAGATCCCTCAAGAACTGTTCATACTCATTGTTCATCTTTTCTTCGTCTACTCTGCCACGGGTGTCACTTACATCCGCCTCAATTGGAAGTGATTTAAGCTTCCAAGAACGAGGCTTTCCACGCTTCTTTTGCCTCCTTTCCTCGTAGCTTTTCTTAACTAAAATAACCTCGGGAATCACAAGACCTTTATACTTGTCGATTTCCACGTCGTTATTGTTGGCAGCATGCAAATCGTAACCAAGAGCATAATCGCCTGCATTTAACAGATGTCCTAGATGAGTCCTTACCATAAACATGGTGTCATTCTTTCCGAAATCAGATACACGAGCCACTTGTACATCGGCCATCACATACTTTGACCCACCAACGTTGACTTCAGACGAAATGGGATCAACATCCAAGACAATATATTCCACAAGCTGTTTAGAGGAAAGTAGTGAAGTGAATGATGCCCTCCAGTATTGCTCAGCATCAAGAAAACAGTGCCTGAGAGTTAACGGGTCAAGTAAAGCGATACTGTTGCTGATTTTGGTGCAGAGGACAAGGGGGCCTAGGTTTCCCAAACTAGCAGCAAGTTTCGGAGGGAGACATACCAGATCCTCACGACAAATCGGGCAAATTTCAACAGAAAAAGTGTACTTGTAATTGTAGTTATTGCTTTTCGTATCCTGGGATACAAGTTGCTTGTCATGACGACTCTTAATCGGGACAACCTTCTGAATAAACTCCACAAACTTAACTGCATGACTGCGATTAGCAAAAAAGAAATCAATACCGCGGTCCATTTGTTTAATTCTAATGGATCTGACAGCAGCATCATGTTTAAGGATAAGTTGCTCCAAATAAAAGAAGGTCCGTCTATGAGAAACGTGTTGTCTCAGCTGAACAGCAGCCACCCACTGATCTGGGTTGGCTTGGACTCTAGAACAGGACTCACACATTTGATCCTGTACCACATACTCAACCATATAAGCTTGTTCAAGAACAGCTCCGTTAAGAACCTCCTTTTGAACCCTGAGCTTGACTTTAATTCTCTTGGAGTGAGGTTCGGTCCAGATAAACTCTGCATGTATCAGCCTTACTTTATTCAGATTTTTTAATCTTTTAACACAGAAAGTCAATAGTTCTTTTGATTCGAGCTGGGCTTTAAGCCAAGTTCTTGGTGGCTGCAAGTAGCAATCACACTCTGGGCAGTGAATGATGATAACATGCTTCTGTAGACCCTCTGTTATGTCCACTTCAGAGCGTAGACATTTGACACACATATTTGCAGCATTCGGGGCCATCAGAATGCCACATTTGCAACACAAGACGCTTCCTACGGTCTGTTGTACTGTAAACATTCCCGCTTCTCCGGCCATTGCTGCTAACAGAAGCCAAGAGAACACCATCAATTAGGGAAATTTCTATATCATTAACAACATTTTAAAGAAGTAATGCAGTGATGTATTGATGTTCGCCATTCATAAAAAAATGTACTAAAGTTGCTCTAACAGTCTATACGACGTGATTTCTAAAGAAACATTTCTTCCACAGCTTTAGAACTAACTACACAAATTCAAGGAAAAATATAGCATAAACATTTCACTTATTTACCGATTATGCAACTAGGGGTTTTCATCGGTACAGGTTGCAGGTTAATCAGTTTCCTCGGTTCAGGTTGTTCGGTTTGGTAGTTTTTTTGGCTGGAACAGAAAACCGAACTGAAAACCAAATAGGAATTCAGTTTGTAATCTGATGTCATTAATAAGTTTGAGTTGCAAGATTCAAACAACTATCTCTCCAATTACTAAACAACAATCTGATTTCTAATTTCACATCATGTTGGAGTTCACATATCTAAAAGCAGAAAGCAAAAAAAAAATTCTAAGTTCTAAACAAGAACTCACAAAAACACAAAGTGCTAGAATCATACGTATCAGTTGCTTTTGTCAAACAAAATCGATGAATAATAAAGATCAGGTGGGTAGCGGCTGAGCAGGTGGTAGCAAACTAGAGGCTGAATTCAAACTTAAAAACCTTCAAATAGGTTTTTAGGTCAAGCAGCTTGGAAGGAAGTAATAGGCTCATGGGATTTTGGGGCATTTTGAGATCTTGGGCCAACATAAAACATAAAAGTGGGCTACTTCAAGTAGCCTACTTTGGATGAGGAAAAGCTTAAAATCTAACACTACAGAATTGGGCTATTCGGGTCCAACCGAATTGAGAATTTGTAGACCGAAAACTGATTTAGTTATTCAGTTTCGGTTTCAAACCAAACCAAAAACTGATGTGGTTATTCAGTTTGGTTATTTGGTTTGTTTATTCAGTTTCGGTTCGGTATTCGGTTTTAATTGGTTTCAAGCCGAATAATGAACACATCTAAGTGCAACCATGATTCAACTTGTACCAACTTATGCAAAAACGTCAAAATTCCCATGCAATTTAAAGTTCCTAAAAGATAAACTTGGTTTAAAAAAATAAAAATTTAAGGGGGATCAATTCGGGTTAAAAAATGCAATCATGATTCAAGTATATATCAATTAATGGAACTAAGTGAATTTGTTACCGATTAGTGTAACCATAATTCAACTAATCAATACTATTTTATATTTTTAAAGTAAAATTTGGTAACGAAAAACATGAAATTTGGATGCATTTGAAGACATTTGCATCTGCTTTTCTAAAAGTAACTTATGACTCATTAACTCTCTCATTTATGATTATAATTGCAAAATATGACGATGTTGACGTTGAAGTAGCAACTCTATAAACTCATTCAACAATAATACCATGTTTGAAACATGTTTGTTAGGTCTTTGGAATCATGTTTGATGTTTGACATATAAATTTTAATAAAACTCATGGTTCTTCAAAGAGAGATGAGTGAGAACAGAGCATGGTTGTAGCAACGGATAACGGGGTGTAACAGATCGCCCATAAAAACTAACTTATACTAACTAATAGAGCTCTTAAGGTATTTGCAGAATTAAACATATCCCCAGCCACTAAAAAAAATTGAAATATCCCTGACCCCGAAAAATTGAACTTGCCTTTGACCCCATAACACTCGTTCAACAAGATGAACCTATAAATCCAATTAACTCACCTATACTAACTAATATATCTACGCATCGAATCGCCTAAAAAGACTTCACCAAGGCAACATAATAACAATCTAGAGAGCCTCCAATACAAAAGATCTTGACACATATCTTTTCTAGATCAAACGATATATAAAAAAATATCATAACGTGTATGTGCATATTAAAGAAACAAATAACTAAACCTTTGTCCACCACTAATTCTATGTTCAAACCTAGGGCCTGATAATATTCAAACTAACTAATTAACATATTAGCTTAATCATAAAATTGAAATGAAAATGAATATTAAAACAAACCTGTTAAATATTTTAAAACGGATAAAGCAAGCAGAAATTAAAAATCGTCTACTAATTGATAAAATTAAATAAAAAACGATGATTTTTATTTTTATTAATTGATAGTGAAAGAAATAATACCAGCAGAGAGAGACGTAGGTTGATTGGAGATGAAGAAGAAAGTAGGAAGAAGAGAAGCAGCGATTGATATTTTGTAGGGTTTGAGAGGCGGTTAGGGGGTTTTGTGTGTGTTATTATTAGTTAAAATAATAATAATATCCCAACCAAATTCAGAAGCTTGACAAACAGATCATATGTTAAAAGGCCCAATAGTTTTTAGTGGGTTACAAAACCCGTTTGGGGCTAAACTGAACCGGTTTTCTTAATGGGCCAATTCGGTTTGCGCAAAACCTGCTCGGATTATAAGCTGATTTTAGGGTTGATAAACCCAAGCTACTCAAACCGATTTGGACTTTGGAGCATTTAAACTGGTTTTTTTAATATTTTGGATACGTCCCAAAGCAATTCAGGTTGGAACCGCTTCTTTACACAAAAGTCCAGAACCTATGTCAAAACATCGGGTTGGGTCAAGCCCAAATTGGTTTTTTTTGGGGACCGGGAGTGGTTGAAAACCAGTTCATCTGACCCAGCCTGTTTTTTTTACAGCTCTAGAGACAACGGGCCCGGTCACAAGATCAATAGTTTTCTATCCATCTTTAGAAAAATAATAACTAAGAATTTTATTACAATAAACAGCTCTTAAGTTAGATAATGGGGTTGGTTGAACAGATGATTCTCATCTTGATCCGATTTCAAGATTCATAATCATAAATAAAGCCCACTTTTTTTAACGGCCTACAAATCAATCCCGATCACTCACGAAGTACCCACTGGACAAAGGAGTACTCCGAGAGTAACCAGGGTCCACCAATAATTTCACACCAGTTCTCGAAGAAAATCCGCCGCCCGAAGGCCCACTGCGGTAAAACCCGGCCCACCAGCAGCATTTTGATGTCGGCAGGGCTCGAACTCCCACATCTCATAAAGAAAGTAAAAAGGGCGTCACTCCATAAGGGAATTGGCATAAATTAAGCCCACTTAAATTTATTTTTCAAAGATTAGTGAGTGGTTATATAAATCGGATTCCACACACAAGCGGTGACTCATATCAAAAGGCCCAATGCTTTTCTAATGGGCCAAAGTCTGCTAAAGAGCCCAAATAGCGTAGGCTCAAGTCTCAACAGTGAAAGTGGCCGAAGTTCTAGAGACTCAACTTCATCTTTTCTAATATTTACTTCAGAATATGACTAGCATTTAGCTTTTAAGTTGGAAATTGGGGAAATCTGGACAAAGATTTTCTTCTTAGTTAGGTTTTTAAAACTGGCTAAGCTTATTTTCAAAGATAAATGAGTGTTGTATGGACTAAATTCTATGCATAACCAGGTATATTAACATAGCCACATAGTTGTGTTTAGTGGCAGATGTATGTGTAGTTGAGAGGGTGCCTGGGTTACCGTTCAATTTTCTGGTTCGTAGTGGGAATTTATTTTTATCTTTGTTTAATGTATCGGGATACCTCTAAGCAATGTATATGATGCCTATGATTTTTATTTTTTAAATTTACCACTGGGTGTGTTGAATGAAGGACTAGATTTAAGTAAAGAATCGTAAATGTACTTTATACAATGCTACATAGATGTAGTTGGAATTAGAAAAGTAGGGTACCAAGAAAGATTAACATATTCAGATAGAGAGTCGAAGAAGACCATATTCCTACGCTTCAAGGGCTGCACAAGTGTAACATATTGAGGGGTGATTCGACATGTCGTTTATGTGGTGAATATGAAGAAACAGTGGATCATTTGTTTACATCATGCTATATTGCCTCGGCCATTTGGTACAAGGTTAGTGTGTGGTTTATACCTCCCATCTTTGCTTTCTTGATAAGGGAACTACTACAAATATACAAGTATTCGGGTGTGAGCGGCCGGGAAAAGAAACTAGTACAAGCATACTTATGGTAGCAAGTTGGGTTATTTGGGAAGGATGGAACGATCTTGTATTCTCAGGCAAAAGAATAAATAATTAACTAATGGGGGAGGTGCAGGCAACGTCTTTCCTATGGATCAAAAACCGGGTCAAAGGGTTTCAACTGGAATAGGTAAATTGGGTGTCTTTTAATCTATAAATGTGAAACAAAAGTTGTATTAGGCGAGGATTGTAACAAATGGGTGCATTGTGTGTTTATAGTCTAGCTTCTTGCATGACTAAGGGGTTGTTTCGTAGCCTCTTAATGACCATTCAGAGGCTACTTCTTAATAGTCAATGACCTTTGAATTGTTAAGAGGTAACCTTAAGTCTGAATGGTTAAAAGGCAACCATTAAGATGTTACCTCTTAACCATTCATACTTAAGATTACATCTTAACCATTAAGAGACAATGAATCATTCAAATGTAGCCACTTAATGACAATTCAGAGGCTACCAAACAGCCCCTAAGTTTGTAATATTTTGGTGATGGATGGAGTTTATTACCGTTTAAAAAAAAAACTTGTTACATTAACTATAAAGCAAAATATGTAGGTGTTTATTTGACGTCCATATCTATATTAATAATCTGACAAGTTGAGTTTAAAAATATTTAAGCATTGGTTTTTATAAAAATTTAGTGGTTGTTTGTTCATGTCTGATTGGGATCTAAATGGAAAACGGGTCTGACATGGTCAGAGAAGCTCGTTTGGTTGGGGCATGTCTGATTGAAAAATGCCTCAGATTAGCCCCTTAATGGGTCAGATTTGAAAGTATATCTAACTAATTCAGAGCTACTGAGCAACGTCTGCAGCAACCAAACCATGGACAGAATGGGATTGGGGGTGGTGGCGACGCTTGTGGTGGTGTTACGGTGGTAGAGAATAGAAGGTGATTGTGATTAATGAGATTAAATTGGGGAGTAGATTGGCTGTAAAGGGTGGAGAAGTAGTGCACTTGCTGGCTAAATCTCTACTACCTTATTAAGGAGGAGAGATGGGTAAGAAGGTAATTTCACCATCATTTTAAGATGGCATACAAAAGGTCACAAGGTAAACAACTATATTTTTGCCAAATCCTTCCCTTTATGCCCCTATGTGCAACATTTGATTACAATTGTACAAATGACTAATGCAAGTCATTTCTATTATGCATGTATGACGCCGTTAAGGGAAGTTACTTGCTAGGTACTTATTCTACAACTGATTGGTTTGTATGGATGGTGTCAAGGTAATGAACCACAGTTCACATGTATTAGTGTTCACATAACTTTTCACTCGGTCAATACCTATATTTTGCATATTCTCTCTATATGCTTTATCTTATAGATAATATTGTTGCAAAAGATTTGTTTATTCTTTATTTTATTTTTGTTTTGGTATGATGACAAAGGTTTTTCATTTCTTTAGGTGATCAAGATGCAAGATGCTATCGTATATGAGTATAGAAACACCAAAATCATTTATTGAGCTTGAAAATTACAGTTTACCATTCTCTCGAACCGAGGAGGGAAATATATACCAATTTGCATTTGGTGGTCAGATAATAAATTGTCCTTTGAAAATTGATATATTGTTGAATTAGCACATAAGCGAAACTTGTAGCGCAACGAGCAGGGCAAAAACATAAACACCCGCGGCAACGCGCGTGCATTTTTACTAGTATATAATTATTGGTGTGTTGACTTTGGTTAAAAGAGAGTGTGTAAGGTTCCATTAGTGGTACCGGTAGAGATGAAGCATTAGTGGTGGTGGAGATGAAGAGTGGGATAAGAAATTATAACCATTTAGATATCTAATCAAACACCACTTAATGATTCAGCATTTAACTATTCAGAACCTCTTAACTATTTAAACCTCTTACCGGGTCAACACTTACCCATTCAGAAGTTGCCAAACGGCCCCTTAGTTCCTAAAACTATTTTATCTTAATCAACTAGCATATAAAATGAGGGTATTGGACATAATTTTATATATATATATATATATATATATATATATATTAGAATCTTACTCTTATTGATCAATTAACCTAAAAAACACTTATTTTATACATTGAACTAGGTTATATCATGAGATCTTCACGGGATAGAGAAATATAATATTAAGACAAAATATTTGTTATGATATAGCAAAGAAACAATTTTAATCATGTAAATAAGAAGGGAAATGCATATTAAAGAGATAATGTATGTTTGGATGAGATGCAAAGGGAGAAGCAACTATTGCAAAGCGTGATTGAAGCGATAAAGATTAAAAATATAAATTAATAAATATTAGTTAATTGGGTTATTTATAACCTAAAATTTTTGGCGATAATTTAAAAGTAGGGATGCCTCACCAAGCTAGTGTCATGTTTCATCACCCCAATTGTTATATTATATATAGATAAGAAAAATAACGCTTAGAGCATTCAGATTAGCTGTTCCATCTCCATCTCTATAACTATACTTAAAATCACTATCTTTCTCTTTCATTTTCTATTTATCAATACTTATTCTATACTTTTATCCTTACCTTTTATTTCTCCTCTATTTACAACCACTGTTAAAAATATTAAAAAATTATGGCCGGAAGATGAACAGTGTCTCCTCTAAATTTACTGGTGAACAGTGTTTTCTTCAAATATTTTATCTCTTTTCTACTCACAACCACTTATATCCACTCTATATAATATAGAGATCACACTCACACCATTATTTTGTTAAACCTCTAAAATATATACGAAGGTTAATCGATAAAATAGTAAAAATAATTGTTCCGATCAAGATATCTATGTCTGAACATCTATTTGAGTCATGCTCGCGTCATAATTTATTTTCTTTTTAGAAGAAAACAAAAGTATATAAAAAACATTTTTTCTCAAAGAAAACAAACAAATAAACTATATGTAACAGATTTACATTCGAAAGGACAACATTGGAGACAAATCCTCGTCCATATTTTGGAACAATCAACCGAAAGAATACCCGCTTTTTCTTAAAAATATGCACCATGATTTCCATACAACTAATAATATATGTATTTTCTGAACATACATAATTAATTGACTATTTAAATAATGTTGGAGATAGCTTTAGTGTTGTATTAATTTTATTCTGCTCACGGGATTTTATATATAGAGATATGAAATTCTCATCTAATATTTAATACAATCAAGTGACTAACGGGTAGATGATCATAGAAAGAGTTTAGTTGGCTAACAAGTAACAATCCACAACTTAATTTTGTTCAGAAATCTACCTAATTATGGTTTTTTTAAAGAATGTGTATTACGGTTTGAAATTTTCTGGTTTTGTACCTTAATAGTTAACTATACTTAGCAATTATCTATTAAAATGATGCACATTTTTTTTTTCTAAAAGTATGACTGGTTGGCACAAACGCTTAAACCATTTATAAATATCATTGCATGCAACAACAACAAAAAAAAATAAAATAAAATAAAAAAAATTAAGCACATTAAGGTTTAAAAAAAACATTTATACAGATTAGGATTAAAATAGGTAGTTTCTCTCATTCAAGTAATCTACCTTTTTTTTAATGCAAATATTTATAGACACAACTCAAACCTAAGCAAAACCTAAGAAGGGCAAAACAACTACAAGCAATACAAGGGCAGGATTACAGAAAAGAGAAATACACCAGCTCTTCCATAGAATCATGTATCGTTTCGACCTATTCTTAATCCACAAATACCTAATAGATTTAATGTGAATCATGTATCGTTTCGACCTATTCTTAATCCACAAATACCTAATAGATTTAATGCCTTCAAAAAAGTTTACTCATTGAAATAGATTTACATGAGAAAATAATCTTGTTCCATGCTTGCTAAATGCACCAACATGGCAACATTAGTACCCTATGCATTCAAGTAATTTACTGATCACATGGATTAAACATAAATTACTTACAATCAAGACATAAGCATGTGTGGCTACAGCTAACAAAAAAACTTTTTGACTAACAATAAAAAATTCTGAACTTTTCAAGAATCTAACGCACCCCCATGAATATGGATTTGAAGCTCCGTACCATTTCAATATAATAAAATAAATATGTATATGCGTATATATATCATGGAGAAATATGTTATGTGTCTCTAACTCTCTATATATATGAAAGATAATTATATTTAAGGTCGTCAGGCAGTAAAATATAATATAAAATATAGATTTTATATATATAAGCTATTTAAAATCGACAATGTCAAAAAAAATGTTGAAAATAGTTACTACCCTTATCCTAATACGATTTTATATATTTATTTAATAAAAGATGATACACACAAAATTAAAATTGATAACCTAGTTTTGTAATTAAATTAAAAGGATGTTTAAAGTTTAATGTAAACCCCTAAAGATCTTGAGACGTGTTAATGATGTCACTGCCATAACAAAGGCATTATAGTAATTTGACCTTCTTTTGGTGATGGCTGATGAGAGTATCTACAAAAAAGGGATTAACTTTGTTTATTACTAATTGATTTGTTTAAGTGAAATTCATAATGGTTATTTCTTTCTTTTACCTTTAGTGGTTTATGCCATTCTATCCCAAAAAGAATGATAGTTGATGCAATTATTATAATATCGGTCCCATCAGGAATAAAGCTAGGTTCTTTTGCTACATGTTGTGATGCATGGACGGAATTCTGCTAAAAGTTGCCCTAAATGATTATTATCAGCCCATTGCATGGCTCGTTTCAAGTAGTCTCTACATATATTGTTTTTAAAACCGGTATATCCACTTAACCCGGGAACAAGCCAAGCCCCCAGGTTAGTTTCACTCGGCTAAACCGCCACTCATAGACCAGGCGGGTAAGTCATACCATGGTAAAACTAGAAATGGGTTATGGGTGAACCGGACTAGTTTGTTTGGATAGGATCCATGATCATGACCATTAGGAGTTTCACCAAGTCAGATCTGATTAGAGCTTAATTTCATGTGGTTAACATATAAAACCGGGCATTTGAAGAGGTGTGGACGTTGGTAGAGTATATGGATGGTTTGTCTGTCCCATTGTGTGGAATTTTCCGTCAGTGTTGGTGGATACTCACCGTGCAATTGGTTGGTACACAAGGTGTCTTGAATGTTTGCGTATCATGGGTGATTCAGATCAAACATGTTTGGGTCATTGTTATATGGAAATATGGTGGAAGTGGGTTGTGAAATGAGATATATTTTTTAGTTGAGAGAGCAAAGCTGTGTGTTAAAATTTGAAATGTGAATAAGATATATTTAAATACATATAAGGCTATAGGGTGTGAAGACAAGGCACCACCCCGTTCTTCAATTTTTGCCATGTCCGGGACATCAACACCGCCCCTACCCCCCCCCCCCCCCGGTCCCCAAGCCCCCCGTCCCTCCCGTCTCTCTCAGAACATAAGGGATGGACCAATCACAGCATTTCAATTTTTTTTTTTGAATTGAACGTGCAGTTAGGAAGATGAGATATTTTTGAATTGAATGCAAGAGACATGAGTTTTTCATGTCTCCACACCCCTGCTATGTCCTAACCAAGAGAATATGAGACCCATCCTAGGTGGCATTGAGACATGAACTTTTTCATGTCCCCACACTCTATAGCCTAATATTTTTTTTGCATTCTTAAAGTTCATTCAAAACAAATGGGCCCACCGAAATCGACCATTGATGCTCGCCATTGTGCTAACGGTAGCAAACCCCAGCCCCACCCCCTGACATTCGGGAAATGGAAGGTAGACGATATTGGGTGTTACTAAGCTGAAAAGAAAGGGTATCAAGAAAATACTGTTTAGCCTAAGTCAACAATATTTTTTCTTTACGACAACATTAGGGATGAGTTCAGGACGGTATCGGTACCGACCGATACCGATCCCGAAAATACCAATCCCGAAAACTCCCAAAACCCAATACCGATACTGAAAATATACGGTATGGTACGGTATCGGTTTGGTACCGGTATGGTATCGGTATTTTACCTTAAAATACCGATACCATACCGATCCCGTACCGATACCGAAAATACCGAAACCGAAAGCCTCTAAATGTGAATACCGATACGGAACACCATCGATTCGGTACGGTATCGATTCGGGATCAGTATCGATTTGGTATTCGGTACAATATGCTCATCCCTAGACTACATTACCCACACATACCACCGGGTAAAATAATTTTGGGTAAATTACACGTTATGTCCTTTACGTTTACCTGAAATTTCACCGTGTGTCCTTTATCTTTAATAATTACATTGTGTGTCCTTTAAATTTACCTAAAATTTCACCTTTGTCCTTTATTTGAAACTTTTGCACACCGTGTGTCCTTTACACTGTAACAGTACTGATTTCTGAGAAGATTAACATGGACCATTGTATGACACCCTAGGCAAATCCCACATCGGCCGTGGCCAGGAGAGATCCTTGGTTCATAAGTAAAATCCAAAGCCTCTTAAATCACCAACGTGTTTTGGGCTTAATGTTAGTGGATGAGAGGAGAACTCCAAAGTTAAGCGTGCTCAGGTGGGAGTAGTACTAGGATGGGTGACCTCCTAGGAAGTCTCCACCAAGGCAATAAAAAACATAGCCGTGAGTTCCCGGATGGGCAACCCATCGGGGGCAAAGCGGACATTATTGGTGGTGAGAGAGGCCGGATGTTACAAATAACTCCATCCAATATCTTGGTTATCTTCTCTAACTCCATCCAATATATTGGTTATCTTTAACTATGTATTATTCATTTAATGGTTTTAATAAATATTAAAAATACATTTACAACTCCAAAATGCTATAAACTTTACAGAAGCTTATTTACATCCCAAATTTCATTATTTGTATTTTTACTTTAGGAAAATATTTTTTAAATATATTTAATATATTTTATTTTTTAATTCATAATTAATTCATTAAAAATCCGATTTTAGTGATTCAAAAGCCCAAAATTTTTATACAAATGTTTCCATCATATTTAGCATCTGTGAAAATTATTATTTCAGAAAATACTGTATTTTAATATTTTTAAGCATTTTAAATCAAGTTATTCATTATTAAGAAAAATAAAGCAATTTTATATTAAATGAAACAAAAAATACTTTACAAAATTACTTTCCAACTTTATACATCGGTATAGGGTAAATGGTAATAATTTTGATTCAATTAGTATAAAATTTATAAAAATATAATTTTATTAGAAATAATTGTTACTGATGTATAAGTTACATATATTTATAATAAATAAATCAAAATTATTAACGTTTACCCATATACTGATGAATAAAGTTGGAAAATAAGTTTGTAAAGTATTTTCTGTTTCATTTAATATAAAAATGCTTTATTTTCCTTAATAGCGAATAACTCGATTTAAAATGCTTAAAATATTAAAATATAGTTATTAAAATATAGTATTTTCTGAAATAATAAACAAATTGGACCGTTGAACTATTTGCTTTTTATATTTTTTTTAAAAAATAATTTTTACAGATTCTAAATATGATAGAAGCATTTTTATAAAAATTTTGGGCTTTTGAATCACTCAAATCAAATTTTTAATGAGTTAATTATGAATTAAAATAAAATATGTTAAATATTTTTAAAAGCATATTTTCTTAAAGTAAAAAAAATACAATTATGAAATTTGGGATGTAAATAAGAGTCTGTAAAATTTACAGAATTTTTGGAATTTTAAATGTATCTTAAATAATTATTAAAACCATTAAATGAATAATAAATAGTTAAAGATAACCAAGATATTGGATAAAGTTAGAGAACATAACCAAAATATTGGATGGAGTTAGTGTAAAGGACACACGGTATGTAAAAGTTTCAAATAAAGAACAAAGGTGAAAATTCAGGTAAACTTAAAGGACACACTGTGTAATTATTAAAGATAAATGACACACGGTGAAATTTCATGTAAACGTAAAGGACATGTAATTAACTCAATAATTTTGGAATCTTGCTCATAAAAACAGGTAAGAAAATATGAGACTCAACTGTTTCTGATTTGACATTCACAATCAATTTTATGGTCACTCAAAAATTTGTGGGATTATGAATATACAATGAAGCAAGATTCATAATGGATTGCGAGTGAAAAGGTGCAAAATGAAAAAAAAAAAAAAAAAAAGAAGGCATGCCTTTCTTCTAACGCTATCGTTATGTTAGATTTTTTTAGGCGCGCAATGTTTGATAAGTGATATAGATAATAATAATCTGGCACCGTTAGTTCCGTTATTTATGGTGTAACTAAAGTTTTTTTTTCATTATAAGATTTCATTTATCATTTTTATAATCTTTCTCTATAATAATTTATGTTGGTTAACTTTTTTTTGATGCCAAATGCATGGTTAAGTTTACCTTTTTAATCAATATTTCGATATTTTTTTAAAGCGGAGTTTGATTTGACACTTACATGATTTAATGAAACTTTATAGAATCCTAATGAACACCAACCCGTCCCATAAAACACATTTAGGTTTAAGATGTCAGCGGTTACTATGCCATCTGTAATGCTTGGTTCCAGATATGATTGTCTTCAAGTCACGCAAAAATGAACCTAATTACCTTATGTGAGTTAGGATAATGTGGTTCCTCGAGGTACTCTTCCAGTCATTCAATTCTTCCATCTGAAATTAACATTATGCCTATCATAGTAGCTATATTGTTCGATGTATCCACGAGTAGCTCACGTACTTGTTTTACTTGCCCGGGTGAAGACTTCTCAGAATGTTATCCATCTCTCAATTACCCCCACCCATACACGTTTAATTGTGATCTTCTCGTCTCAATCACATGCAATGCATCCAAACAACGTTGGTGGTATTTGAATGCTGGTATTTTCTACATCTCTTATGTCCACAGTTGGTTTGCGACCTACATCTCTTATGTCCACAGTTGGTTTGCGACCTACATAGAGTGCCCTTACCCAGAAGCTCCAACTCTTTTGGCTTTGACAAAACATAACTAAACTTTTGTAAATCTACGCTTTCACCTTAAATTACCACAAACATTTTAAATCGAACCGTTAACAGCCAAACTTTTGTATACTTAAATCCACTGTACTTTGACATATCACAAGCATGCATTAATAAACCAAAATCAAACACATATCAATTATCATATCATCTATGAATGTGTTAAAATCCAAATGACATAAAAGCCATGGTAAAACTACAAGACCAAAAACATGGCCCCCAGGGTGCTTCCAAAGTTGTACTACACAATCTGTAAAAAGATATATAAATGAATCAACCAAGGCTAAGGCTGGTACCCAACAAACCCAAAATCATTAATTGACATGCATGCATACACCAACTAAATATTAAAGCCGTGCAAATTACCATCTCAATCCCCACATTCAAACCATTATTATCCCATGTGGGGTCAATATTGTCATTTCCTTTTTGTACCTCAACAAAACTTCCAAACCTTTAGCGGTCTCCACTTTCAATTCATGAAATAATAATTTGTCTTCTTCACATGTTAACTTAACGCCCATTTTTTTCATGTATAAGTCAAGATTGTCCCGGCAAGACTTTATCCTTACAGGATTACTGTATTTGGTGATTTTTTTTTAAATAATTGTGCAAATTTTATTTTTTTCTAACGGCTAACACACATCGTCTTTCTAGGGGTGTGGAAATGTACCACATTGCATGAACTGAATATACATTTTTTTAGTTTGAGTTTAGCGTAAGCAGCTTTAGGTTAAGCATGCAAACATGTTTAGCTAAATAAGTCAATCTCGGGTTAACCAAGATGGATTGACATTATTTTAGAAAATTTTAAGGAATATTAACGACGGAAGCGATACACATTTTAAGGAGATTAATGGAAAAATATAGAGAAAAAAAGCGAGATCTCCATATGGTATTCATTGACCTTGAAAAGGCATATGACAGTGTGCCACGTAGATTGATTTGGGATAGTTTAGAGGGTAGAGGAGTCCCTGGGAAGTACATAGACGTAATTAATGATATGTATGATAGAACTGAAACTAGTGTCCGGGCGTCGGTAGGAGATACTGATTCCTTCCCTGTGGAGGTGGGACTCCACCAAGGGTCTGCATTGAGTCCGTTTCTCTTTGCGGTAGTCTTAGATGAGTTGTCTAAGTCAATTCAGAAGCCAGTGCCATGGTGCATGCATTTTGCAGATGATATTGTGTTAGTTGCAGAAACTAAACAAATTTTGAATGTAAGGTTAGAGGAGTGGCGAGAAGCTTTAGAGGGAATGGGTTTAAGGATTAGTCGCACAAAGACGGAGTATCTCTATCGTGATTTGAGTGAGGTTAACGACGACGAGGACACTCATATGACTATTCAGGGTCAAGTTGTCCCGCAGGTAACTAGGTTTAAGTACTTAGGATCGTTTGTTCAAAGGATGGGGATATAGATAGTGACGTAACACATCGCATACAAGCCGGGTGGTGTAGGTGGAGAGCAGCCACAGGGGTATTGTGCGATAAGCGGTTCCCAAATAAATTGAAAGGGAAATTTTACAGGATCGCAATTAGACCTGCTATGTTGTATGGGACAGAGTGCTGGGAAATCAAGAAGACGCACGCACGCAAGATGGAGGTCGTAGAGATGAGGATGCCTAGGTGGATGGGCGGGCACACAGGGCTAGATCGGATTAGAAACGAGGTCTTTAGAGAGAGGTTTGGAGTGGCGAGGATATCAGACAAGATAAAGGACGGGAGATTGAGATGGTTTGGACATGTGAAGAGGAGACTAACAACAGCGCCAGTTAGAGCAGTGGAAGCATGCGTTGTAGAGGGGAGAAGGAATAGGGGCAGACCTAAATTGACCTGGGATGAGCGTATTAGACACGATCTCATAGAGTTGCACCTCTCTGAGGACATGGTCCAAGAAATGAGTTCGTGGAGAAGTAGGATTAAAGTAAGTGACTTTTAGGATTTGACACTTAGGTAGCATAACTGGGTATTGTGAGACCTTAACTATAGGATTTCTAAACCTATTTTGATTTATGTGTCTATTTATCCTGTTTTCTTAAGTAATGTGAAACTTACATGTGGTTGTCGTCTCTTTACATATTTGTATGATGTTCAATGTATTATATTTTTATGCACTACCTTACTAGCTTATTCCTGCACTTGGTCCGTTAGCCGATAGCGAAATATCCCTGTGGTGCTTGTCTCTTTACTTGTATGCTTGCCTGTCTTCTGTTCTTTCTTTGTGAGCCGGGGGTAGGGATGGCAAAAAAACCCGAGCCCGACGGGTATACCCGAAACCCGAAGCATTTGGGACGGGATACCCGATACCCGACGGGTATGGGACGGGTTTGGTATTGGAAAAAAAAATATTTCGCGGGTATGGGACGGGTATGGTATTCGGTGATACCCGACCCGATTACCCGAAACTAAATACCCGTTTACCCGAAATATATACCCGAAGACTTTTAAGTTTTATATAACTTTTCTTAACTATTTCTTTAGTAATGTTTCATTCTAATAAATTCATTACTTGAAAAATAAATTTTTCGTCTAAAATATAAATTCAAATAACATTATTATTTATATTTATATGGTATGAAATATATAAATTGTTTTCAAAATTCATACTATAATATATATTTACATATTAAATGTTTCAAAGATTATAATGGTGATGATAATATATATGTTACTTATTACAATTTCATATATTTTAGAATTTTTTTAACATAAGACTATAAAAGAAAATTAAAATATATATGCATGCAAATACCAGCAGGTATACTCGATACCCGCGGGTATGCTCTATACCCGACAAAAACCCGACGGGTAATGGGACGGGTATGGTATGAGATTTTATAACCGGGTATGGGTATGATATTAGCCAAACCGGACCCATACCCGACCCGTTGCCATCCCTAGCCGGGGTCTCTCTGGAAGCAGCCTCTCTATCCTTATGGGTAGAGGTAAAGTGTGTCTATATCTCACCCTTCCCTGACCCTACCAATAGTTTTTACTATTCGTGGGATATACTGAGTATGATTGATTGATTTAAGGAATATTAAGTGTTAAAACTCAAACCGGTTGGGCAATTTGGGTTGAATTTAAACATTGAAATATTTTTGTTATTGTTATTGATCAGCAACTAATAAACAATTTTGTTTGATATGGAAATATTTTTTGAAAGTACAATAAAATTCTGTCACTTGGGTACACCATTTAAAAAAAGGCCACTCATGCTCATGGTCCGTCATCAATTCCAGTGACATGGTCCGTCATCAATTCCAGACCCATTGTGGCATAACCATTGGTGAAACCTCTAACTTACACATCACATTTTATCCAAAACAACATTCTATTTGATCACCTCTCAAAAAAAGGAAAAATAACGAGAATAGCCCTTTGACTGTATGACTTACGAAAATAGTTCCCTCCCGTAAGAGACGGGTCACACATTTCAAGACGTCTCAGACGCCTCCCGAGACGTCTCCAGATCTAGCCAATCACTTACCGCTACGTCATCACCCACTCTCTTTCCTTCTCTCCTCACACTCTCTCCTCATTAATACCCCCTGACTCTCTCTTTCCTCCTCTCCTCACTTCCAAGACGTCACAAACTACTGTTTCCGGTCACCGGAGACGTCACCGAAAAAATTGACGCGCCGCTCAGTTTCCGGTCACAGTTTCCCCAAACGAAACGATACAACCACATCATCACCACTGCTACCACCATCTTTGTTCTTGTCATCGTAAACACTGGCCACAACTACTCATTTCTTTCCGGCAAGACAACGAGCAACCATTGCCTCTTTCCGACCCCACCAGAAACCGTCATTCTCCACTTTTGTCATTCACAACCACACCATCACAACACAATTCAACTATTCCGGATCTCGTTTCTTTTCGCGTAACCGTCACCTTTCGTTGACCTTCCACTTGCTCCAGTTGAAATTTCATTACAAGATTTTTCTAATTTTCTTTGTTTCTATTGCTCTCTGTCTGACCACTGTTTTAGAAAGTTTATTAATTTCCTCTTAATAATTGTAAGAGAGGTATATAATATGCAGAGGGTTGGTGAAAGAGAAGGAGAGGAGAGGAGAGAGAGAGAGAGAGAGAGGGAGAGACAAGGTAATAAATGGGAGAGAAGGAGAGAGTGGGTAATGACGTGGCGGTAAGTGATTGGCTAGATCTGGAGACGTCTGAGACGTCTTGAAATGCGTGACCCGTCTCTCCAAAGAGACTAGAGGGGGCTATTTTCGTGATTATCAAAAAAGTTATCCGACTGATCATACTGGAGCACTACCATTTAATATAGATAACACTTGGAGCATTTACACTAGATTCTTCATAAATATGTAAGTGAGTCCTCCATAATCTGTTAGGTGGTTTTGAGTGATTGTGAGAGGAGGAGAGAGAAAATATTACTCTTCATCAATAAATTTGGAGGAACTACTGTTCATCCTTCATAAATTTTTAATACTTTTAAAAGAGGTTGTGAGTAGAAGAGAGAGAGAAAATATAATGATAAAAGTATAGAAAAAATAATATTAAATAGAAAATGAGAGAGAAATGTAGTGATTTTTTATAGAATTGGGGGGGACGGGGCGCCACAAGAAATGGTCACGGGTACCCCACTACCAGCATGGTAACACCACCACCACCAGTGCTGGTATGAGTCCCGTGAACCGTTTCCTGGTTCTTTCTAACGGGCGGGTAAAGTTTTTTTTTAATTTAAAATAATAATTTTAGCCGTTTGTTTATATATTGTTTCATTATGTTAACCGTTTGTTTTAAAGCATAAAAATACATTAAAATCTAATTAAATAAAAAAAAACATAAATAAGAACATTTCATTAAAACATAAAATTAAAACATATTAATATTAAACATAAAATAAAAATACATTAAAACAATGAAAAATAAACTTAAAGTTGGCGCAACAATTGTAATGTCTCGACATGGTCGAAAATATTGCCCTATTGAGCCTCATAGTCCACACGAGTGAACTCGATAGCCAACTCGTGATCGAGGTCCGGATCGTCCCTCATCGTGCGCTCGTAGAGGGTGGTCCACCTCTCACACTTAATGTTGAGATCGGTCCACTTCAGCTAGATGTCTGCAAGGGTCCTATCGTTGGTGCCAACATGTTGGTTGAAGTTGCTCAACATGCGGGCCCAAAACCCCTCCGGAAGGTAGGCCAAGCCCGAGTCCCTCGGGAGTTGTTGTATAGCCGGGTCGTTTGTGGCGTCTTTGTGGGTGTTTGTTTTTTTAAACCGTGGTAAAATGTAAGTTTTAAGCCTACGGTTTGATCTATTTGTATACAAAATTTGGAACGGTTACACTGTTAAAGTTAAATTTTACTGACCGTTTAGGTGAATTCAATTCAATTCAATCGACGGTTTCCAATAATTCACAATTTAGTTTTGCAGACCGTTTGATGGAACGGTTGTATTAGTATGAAATTAATTAATTATTAACCGGTTAAAAATTTAAACTGTATGAAATTTAAAAAATAAAAAATAAAAAAAGTTTAGATATTTAAATGAAAATACATAAAAGAATCAGTGGAGTGCTAACTCCGAAAAAGTGTTTCAGTGAAGTAATGTGACAATGTATAATTGTTTGAAATCAATGAAGTGAAAAGTTTTCCCTATGAGCGTCCATCCCCTTAGGGGGGCGGGGCGCTACTAGAAATGGGCACGAGTATCTCACTACTAGCATGGTAACACCGCCACCACCTGTGCTGGTAGGGGTCCCGTGGACCTTTTTCTGGTTCTATTTAACGGGCTGGTAACCGTGTATTTTATATTTTTTATTTACTTTAATTCATTTTTTATTTATTTACAACCATTTTCAAGCAATATTTGGTTTAATTTTTTTTTTACTTAAATTGTTTACTTATAAAATAAATGAAACCGAAAGTAAATAAAAAACATAAAACAATATTTATTAATATTTAAACATAAATAAAATTACATAAAACATAGAAGATAAAGCTTTAGAGTTGACACATGAGTTGCCAGGCCTGGAGATGCTCAAAGTTGCCGTGGTAACGAGCAGCATAGTTCACATGGGTTAACTCCACAGCCAACTCCGGCACAGTGCCTGGGTGCCGGCTTATGGTGTGCTTATAGCAGGTGGTCCACCGATCACATTTGTTGTTTAGATCGGTTCATTTTCTCTATAGGCTCTCAATTGTGCGGTCGTTCTAGCCGACTTGGGCTTTGAAGTCACCCAAGACACGGTCCCAGAAGCGTGTGTTCCTGCTCCCTGAGCCTTGGCGGCGTTGTCATTGCAAGGATGGGTCGTTTTGTGCGTCTCTAACGCACACGACCAGAGCAATTTCTTCATTTTCGGTCCAGCGAGTCATTTTTAACGTGTGGGTTGTTGATGTTGAATTGTGTTTTCACAACCGTCGTTTATATACAAAAAAACTCAACCGTATTGCATGTAAAATTCAATTTTCCTGACGGTTAGATAAGACCGACTTAATGGGAATAAATTTTTTTGACCGTGTTGAGTGGAGACGGTTGAGAAATAAATACGGTCTGACAGTTTGGTGGTGCAATTTATAAACCGTGTGTATTTAAAAAAAAAGATTTGTATTTGTATTTAAATGAAAAAATAATCAGTGGAGTTTTGAGTACAAAAAAGTGTTTCAGTAGTGATGTGGCAGTGCATAATTAGTTAAAATCAGTAAAATAAAAAACAATTTCTAATAGCACCTCTTTCACCCTTAAAGAGATGAAAATCGAGAGTGTGAATACTATGATTTTAAAAGTCAAATGTGTGACAAGGGTCCTGACTACTGAAATACATCTGATGCTATCTTTGGAGTGTTACTTTGAGAAGATGCCATTTCCCCTTTTATCACTTTTAATTAATTATTTGTCGATGCTAAATTTAGAATAGGCTTTTCGACTTTTATTTAAATATTGAATAAAAGAATAACATGGCTGAACTTACAAATAAAAGTTTTAATTATTGAATAACTCATGTAAAGGTGGAGTTCGCCTCTTGATAGAGGCATATGCTTCTTATAATGATACTCTAAGGCTTAAATCTTGATAAGTGATGTATTTTAGAATTATTGGTTACTTAATTATATCACGTAATCTCATGGCACAATTGCATAATAAAAACTTTAGATCAAGTTATGCTAAATAGCCCATTAGACTAGTTTTCGCCTTTCGCATATTTGGGGGTCACTTGTTTAGCTCAGGTTGCGTTTTAGCTTATTCATTCATTTAGCACAACATTGGTGAAGACTCGTGAGTTGACAGATAACAGGATAAAAAGTTCAATAAAATATCCCTTTAGTTCGACATATTGGATTAATATTAGTTTTTGTTAACGAATATAGATCTTATCTCCTTCTCTATCGATATCAACCCAAAGGTGAAGAAGTTGGTGAAATTTTAAACAGCCCTCTATTCGTTTATTAATCATGTTGGAGTGTCACAAACGGATTAACCAAATCACCCCGTATCCAACCTGACCCGTATGTTCCATTAAACGGGTTAGCTATGTCATTTACAACAAGAACCCACTTGTTTATATAACTTACCAAAAGTTTGTTTCAGTGACATACGTCTTGAAATTAACTAAAAAACATTCTGCTAACAGTTGTTTTATGTTCGATGTCATATAAACAGAGCAGTGTCATACAATTTATATTTTTTTTAAAACCATATCAACAATTAAAAATACATTTAATAAACACACAATAAATTTGTTGATAAAACTGATTCCATCACCATTCTCAAGGTTCATTGATTGCATCTCGATGATAAATATTTAAATAATCTTTGTTTACTATCTCAAAAGGTCTGAACAGAGAGCATATTGGTTTGTGGATTTGTAGTTAAATTTAGTGTTGAGGTGAGCTGTTACCTCTGTCTCATTATTTTACTTTAACTCCCACCCACATGGCTTCTGCTTGTCATAAATCTCACTTAATATTCTACCACCCCCCATCCCCCTCTCTCTCTACTTTCTCTCTCTAAACCCAAAAAACACTCATCATGCATTCTCACTCACAAACTTAACACTTAACAGTTAACACCATGAATGTTAACACCTATTTACTCTTCCCAGCTCTTCTTCTACTTCTTGTAAACACATCATTTACACTTACAACTGATGGAATTCTATTACTAGCCTTCAAATACTCTGTCTCAAATGATCCATTAAACGTGTTACACAACTGGAATTACTCAAATCAATCACCCTGTTCATGGAACGGTGTCGTTTGCAGTAACACCACCCGTGTAACCGAACTTTCACTACCTAACTCTAAACTCGTAGCATCCATCCCTGCCAACCTTGGTTACATTCAACACCTTAACAAACTCGACTTATCCAATAATTCAATCAACGGCTCTATCCCATTATCCTTATACAATGCTACACAATTGAAGTATTTAGATCTCTCAAATAATTTAATATCTGGCCAGCTTCATGAACTGGTTAGGAAATGGAAAAGTCTTCAGTTTTTTAACGTGTCTGGTAACTTATTAACCGGGAAATTACCGGTAAATCTTGGTGGTTTAACAAACTTGACGGTGGTTTCTCTTAAAAATAATTATTTTCATGGGAATCTTCCTAATGGGTTTAGTTCTGTTAAATTTCTAGATCTGTCTGGGAATTTTATTACTGGGTCATTACCTAGAGATTTTGGAGGCAGTGAGCTTTTGTGTTTTAACATTTCACATAATAATATTTCCGGCGAGATTCCGCTCGAGTTTACTAACAAACTTTCTACTCATATAATCATCGACTTATCTTTCAACAATCTATCTGGAGTGATTCCGGAATCTAATGTTTTGTTTAACCAAAGCAATGAGTCATTTGAAGGAAATTCAAAACTTTGTGGGCGTCCGTTGGATAGTTTATGTTTAATCCCTTCTTCTGCTAGTATACCGTCTAATGCCTCGTCACCTGCAACATCTACCCCTGCAATAGCAGCTATTCCGAAATCGGCTAATTCGTCGAATACGAATACGAATGGTTCAGGTGTGTCTTCTAAAACTGGGTTTAAAACAAGTACGCTTGTTTGGATTGTTGTGGGCGATGTTGCTGGAATTGTTTTACTGGCTTTGATTTTCATCTACATATTGAAAAGACGCAGACGAGTCGCGTCAATTGGTAATCAAAAGCAAGAAAATGACGTTAGTCGAGGAAATGGAGGGTCTGAAGAAACCAAAGAATATGACTGGGCGTCATCTTCTTCAGAAGACCACGAACGCAAATGTTTGCGTACGTGGCCATGTTTAAATACAACAGAACGAAAAGAACCTGAAGATACAGAATCTTCAAACGAAAGTATAAGTTCTGAAATCAAGGATATATCATCGGTTACACAAAACAGCAACAAGTACGATAATTCAATGAGGAAAGAAGTTGAGAAAAAAGGTGAGCTGGTGACGGTTGATGGAGGCGGGAAGGAGTTAGAACTCGAGCCGTTGCTAAAAGCGTCGGCTTATATACTCGGGGCCACTGGCTCGAGTATAATATACAAGGCGGTGTTGGAGGATGGGACGGCTTTAGCCGTTAGACGGATTGGGGAGAGTGGGTTGGAGCGGTTTAGGGATTTTGAGAACCAGGTTCGGGTGATTGCTAAGCTCAATCACCCGAACCTGGTCCGGATCCGTGGGTTTTATTGGGGTGCGGATGAGAAGCTTGTTATTTACGACTATGTTCCTCATGGTAGCCTTGCCAATGCACGTTATCGTAAGTTTTCATCCACTTTCTTTTTAAGTTTTAGATTGAAATTAAAATTATTTTGCTAGTATACAAACCATAATTACCCTAACAATTTTCATAACAAATAAACAATTTTTTACACGCACCGCTCATATAAGAGTGGACACCATACCAATAGATCATTGGTTTATAACAAATTACTATTTCCAATAACAAATGACTAAAATTAGTGTAAAAAAAGTATCTTATGTATTTGTTATTTAGGAATCATACACCACTAAATTAGGATTCATACACTCTGATTCATATCACACACCAATCAGGAGGCTGTCACACAACTCAGAATGTGATATCACACACCCTAGAATGTGATGTCATGTATAAAAACCTAGAACCCCATATTGGGTTCTAGATTCATACACCCCGTGACATCATATTTAGGGTGTATGACATCACATTCTGGTTATGTGGCAGCTTTCTATTGGTGTATAGTGTGGGCCAGGGTGTATGAATCCTAAAGTAGGGGTGTATGAATCCACAACCCCATATTTTATTGCCTTTAAACTTTTAAAAAAGTGTGCAAGTTAGCATTTCTAGGTGCAAAATAGCATGAAAGCTTTAATTGATTTTTCTGCAAAAGAGGAAAGCTGAAATTGGATCCAATGATAGATTTTTAATTTGGTTTAATACATCTCTAAGTAGGATTCATACACATTGTCCCACATCACACAACAATAGGAGGCTGCCACATATCTTAGAATGTGATACCACGAGGTGTATGAAACCTAGAGCCATATTTCTTATTTCTATTAGTGAAAGTATATGGGAGATGATTCTATTAATGAATTACCAAATATAGTAGTTAGATCAGCAAGCATATGCATTTGCACATGCGCAGTGTAGCTATTCGATATGGTTGTTGACTAAAGTGAGCTGACGGTGGGGTGGTTAACCTTTGTTGTGTTAATGCACCAAGTGGTACCCACAGGTCAACTCTTACGTACCAATTACGGAATTACATATTGCCCATGGCGTATTCTAGATATTGACATGTTTTATAGATCTTAAAGATATTGTATTTTTATTTTTATTACTTTAAATCTTTTTGACACTTTCGACTTGTACATCATGTAGGAAAAGTTGGATCTTCGCCTTGTCCTTTACCTTGGGAGGTGAGGCTCAAGATAGCCAAAGGCACAGCTCGTGGGCTAATGTACATACATGACAAAAAACAAGTACATGGGAACCTGAAGCCGAGTAACATCCTCTTAGGCTCCGATATGGAGCCTAAGATTGGAGATTTTGGGCTTGAAAGACTAGTGGTGGGCGAATATAGTTGTAAAGTTGGAAGTTCATCTCGAAATTTTGGTAGCAAAAGGTCAACTGCATCCCGTGATAGCTTTCAGGATATCACACTAGGGTCAAACCCTAGCCCGAGTCCTAGTGCAATGGGGTGCATATCACCATATTACGCCCCCGAATCCCTTAGAAGCATAAAGCCCAATGCAAAATGGGACGTGTTTTCATATGGTGTCGTGTTGCTAGAACTTTTGACGGGAAAGGTTATCGTCTCAGACGAGTTTGGGCCCGCTAGCATGACGTGGAGTTCCACATTGACGGATGAAGAGAAAACCAAGGTGCTACGAATGGCTGACGTGTCAATTCGCGGTGACATGGAAGGGAAAGAGGAGTCCTTATTTGCAATGTTGAAATTAGGTTATAATTGTATATCTTCGGTTCCTCAAAAAAGACCACACATGAAAGAGGTCCTTCACACACTCGACAAGTTCCCTTGTGCTTCATCTTCGTGGTCACATATAAATTATTAGGTGGAAATTAATAAATGGAATTTTTCAAGGGAGACGTGTATTTATGATGAAAATGAAAGGTAGGTGATGTATGTTTCTTTTAATATAGTGTTGATTGCAATTTGTTTAGAAGTAGGGTTCTTTTGTCTCTGATTTGTTATTTTTTTAACAATATATTTCACCTAATTTTCTCATTTGGCAACTACTATTTTTTTTCTTAACAATATCCACCTAATTATGAGAGTCGAACGAAACAACGGGTCAATGTATAATACTCGTATATAAAGTATGATCTAGCATAACATAATACTATAGAAGTGTCCGTTAAATACACCACCAACTAGTGTTTTAGTTACCCGCTCTTCGCTGCGGGGGCTCCCGTTGCGTTGAGGGTTTGGTGCACGGTTAAGATCGCACTTTGCTGCGGCAGCTCCTGTTGCGTTGAGAGTTTGGTGGACATTAAAGATAACTCGCGTGGGCGTAAAAAAATAACTCGCCGCCCATTACCTTACAGACCAGCTTTAACATTACAACAGTTTGGATGCCCATTATTAACTTAATATGGAGCCCAAAATATTTCAAAAATGACAGCCCATTAATTGGGGCCCAAAAGTTTCAATTATTGCAGGCCCAAATTATGGTGGCAAAAAATTATTAGATAATTAAAATGTAACTTCATATCAACTTTGTGGTTCCTATCTACAAATTACAAATAAGAATAATTTAAGATAGAATCAAGATCATATGAAGTAAAATCTACAAACAAAATGAAGCTTATATTTGCATTCTTTAATTCAATAAGATAATTAAAATGTAACATTAAATTCAAAATGAATTCTAACATTAAATTCACTATCCAAATATCATGTCCCCTCTCACTATCATTTGTGGGTCAGTTAAAAACTTAAAATAACATAAAATAAAAGGACAAAGTTCATTAATTTGCAACCTAACTCCTATCCCATTCTTTAAATATAAACTGAGTTTGAGGATTCTATTATTCAAACTCAAAAGTTATATTGCTTTTTATTTTTCCTTTTTCAAATTTCTTGTAATATTTTAGCTTTTATATGTAAGAACCGTTCGCGTATAAAAATAAATAAACAAGTTTTATTAATTTTACAATACAAGATGCAAAGGAATAATACGAATACAAATACTATTACAACTTAAATGAAAAGAAATTACAAGAGGGGGATGAGAAAAAAGAATATTGTGGCTGAGGATCGTGTTTGACACGAGGCCCTTAAAACAAATCTCGAGCCTACCGGAGACTCGTTTTGTTTCCCAGGGTACAACAGCCGAAGCAGTGTGTACTGGCGGAGTGAGCACTAAACCCGAGTTGTACCTGAATACAAGAAGAAACAGAGCAGAGAAAAAGCTGGAAAATTTTTAGAGGAGAAGTATTAGAGAAGAATTCTCTTGGTCTTTTCTGCAGTAGCCAAGTCCTTGCCTTTTATAGGTAACCAAGTTGTAACATAATAAAAGAAATTATTGCAGAGAATTAAATGGCATTGAACGTCTTCAATGTCATTTAATAACTGCTTTAATTTCCAGTCAAAGCTGTTGACTCATCAGTTACAAGCTGCAGTTCTGAACTGGTGTGTTAAGAGTCCGCGCGCGCGTCAGATGCACACTGGTGTCTGACCTGTCACACAGACACAGGTTTACATGCGCACGCACCACGAAGTCTTGCACCGCGTAATCCCGTTCTCCGTCGTCACGAGTCCGCCACCCGCGCACCATGCGTCAGTGGAAGTCACTCTGTCTCGTATGCGGAACAGTCCGTTCTCTGCATTTACGTCAACCGTCCGCATCTGCGCAGCTCACCTGTGTATCATCAAAAATACTAAGGCGGCTCTCAAGCGGCGACGCGAGTGTTCAAAGTGCGCCATCAAAGCGCCACATTGCGCTTCATCGCTCACGCCACGCGCGCGTTTGCAAGTTAAGGGTGCTGTTAAAGGTGCGTGACCCTTCGCGACTTCCATAGTGTGTGATTCCATGGAACACTTAGGATGGGGAGTTCCTCCTTATAAATAAGTTCAAGATTCATCTCCCTTCCAATGTGGGACAAGTTCTCCTTGCCACTTTCCATTTCACACTCCCAACTTAGTTGTTTCACTCCTCTACTTTTGAGCATCGATATCTCATTCATCTTAGCTCAGTTTGGACGCGGTTTGGTTCGTTGCGGAGCTCTCACAACATAGAACATAAACCCACAAAGAAATATATGAATAAACCTCAGTTTCAAATATATATTTGTGACCAAAACTTAAAAAAAATCATTTTCCTAAAATTGTGAAAATAACATCTTCACCTATTTTTCCAACATTATACGACTATACGAGGACAAATTGCCTAGTCTTTAAAAATTTAAAAATATTTTATACGTTCTTCATGATCTAAATTTGTACACGTGTTTGTTTTTATGATGTGTCATAAGATGTGAACGTGTTTCTACAAGTGATGTGCCACATAACCCTCTTATTATAACATAAACAACCATGGATCCAACTACACAAACACAAATAATGCACAAGCATTTAATATATTACCTTGAATTATACAATAGTTGAAGAATATATAGACAATCTCTACCAAGATGATGTAGAGACATATATACAAACTCATACAATGAACATCTACTCTAACAAGAACAAGAACAAAAACAAAAACAAAACCCTAATGCCAGTAAACTGTAAGTCTCTAACAAGCATCAGGAAAGACAAAAGCATCGCCATTGAGACAAAGATGAAAAGTGAAAACTAAGAAAAGTTGAGTACCTCAGATGAAATAATACATAAAATGTGAAATATTTTCATATAGCATGAATTTGTTTAAACTTACTTCTCTATGTCGAATAATCATTAGTCGACAATAGAGCGAGTTCATGTAGCCTTTACTTATCTAAAAATATATGTTCTTGTTGGCATTTTATATGTGGTGCGCTATACCTTGGTATTGCTAGGTTAAAAGCACCTTGTTAAGTTTATCTTAATACGTTGAATGCATTAACATGTGTTTTAGTATGGGAATATGAAAAGTAAGGAAGTTCATGATAGTTAGTAATGCAACCCTTCGGGTCCATATAAATCATGATTGACATAAACAATTTAGTTAGATAAACTCGAGCTTATAATATATCTTATACCAGTTAGATATGTAAGACTTTGACAAACTATGAATGAGCCTTAAACCATGTTATCATTATAACGATTTTTTTGCCGAAATAGTGGTATAGTACCATTTTTTTTTGTACAATTGGAGGGTGTCAGGGGTGAGTTTACTCAAATGGTGAAACCGCAAGATGGTCGACCTTCGGTTTCTGCTTAGGTGGAGGGGAGAGGAGGGAGGCCTTTGCTTAGTAGGAGAGAGGAGGGAGAACTCGAGAGATGGTCTTGCGGTTTCTGTACAACACCTGACACAAGCAGGGGGCCTTTTGTAGTTGTTTAGATAGTTTAAGGGGATATTTTGTAACTTAACTTAGAAACCGAAATATGGTGTTGCGGTTTCCTTTATTTAATTCTCGGTACTTTTTGCTGTGTTGGAGATTTTCCTTTATTTAATTCTCTGCTCTCTGGTTACAAAGTAGTTAGGATGCATATAAATATAATTTTAGTATGAAAAAAAGTTTGTTTTTATTTTTGAAAACTTATTTCTTAAAAAACTAACTACAAAACACAAACCCGTAGAGATATATGACATTTTTTTTATTATGATTGATTATAACTCGTTAAATAAACAGTCACTTCATTCTGAATTTTGTAAGCGATTCATGTATTTACAAAAATAATAATATATGATCGATATACTGCAATATATGGATGTAGGGGTGTTCATCGGTTCGGTTTACGGTTTATTTGGTTTATTCGATTCGGTTTATTGGGTTTTCAAAATTTTGTACCTCAAACCAAAAACCGAACCAAACCAAATTCAACCAAATTGAATTCGGTTTGGTTTCGGTTTAACCAAACAAACCAAATTCAACCAAATTGAAACGAAGTTTTTTTTTTCTCCCTAACTTATATACCTCTGTGTTCCGAAATCCGAATATAAAGTTAACAATTAATATAAACCAAAAAATCAAACCACACAAACACAAACATCATAGAAATTACAAATAGTAAATAAGTCTTTGCCAATTCCACAAAATATAAATAAACTTCAAACTTAAATATTTCTCCAACTCTAGTGAACCTACATACGAAAAATAAAGATATTAATATTAAACATATAAATCATGTACCTTGATAATCAGACCAACGCTTGATGCAATCATGGGGAAACATATACATGGATATTAGACTCATACTTTGAATATTACTTATAAATAGGTGGGCTTTATTTTGGGTTGGCCTTACCTTTCAATATTTTGGGCTTATATATTATATATGGCTTATTAATTATTATTATTTTTATTTAACAATTAATTATTTTACCGGTTTATTCGGTTATCCAAATAAAAAAATGTAGAACCAAAAACCAAACCAAACACCAAATTAGCAATTCGGTTTCGGTTAAAACCAAACCAGACACCAAATTCGTTGTTCGGATTGGTTTTTTCGGTTACGGTTACGGTTCGTTTTTCGGTTTTTATTTGGTTTGCGGTTATTCTGAACACCCCTATGTACTGGCGGATCTAGAAAGTTTTTTAAAGAGGTAAAAAAAATTAAGGCTTGGTTCTCTAACTAAATAATAAATTCTTCCGGTCCATTTCGGATTGGGTGACTTGATAAAAAGATGAAAAAAAACGTATAACATCAACTTTCGTTTTTTTGTATGTCTTTTTTTTTTGGTAATATGTTTTTTTTTGTATGTCGTTACAAAACTAGTCCTTCAAGTCAGTAAATTTATTCAATTTATACCCTGGCCGAATTAGAAACCGCAAGACCAAGTGTTGGTTTGTAAGTAAAATTACAAAACAGGTCCCTAAACTATCCAATTTATTACAAAACAGGTCCCTAAAATTACAAAAGACGTCCCTGCAGAGAATCAGAAACCGCAAGACCATCTTGCGGCTTCATCTTACCTCTCTCCTCTCCCTCCACCTAAGCACAAACCTCTCTCCTCTCCCCTCCACCTAAGCAAAACCGCAAGACCATCTTTTGGTTTCACCATTTGTAAAAACCCCCCCTGACACCCTCCAAATGTACAAATATTTCCTACTATAGCACTAAAACGGCAAAAAAATCTCATTATAACTACAATGTATTTTCTACGTGATATTTCGCGTCTTGTCAGAGATTGTCATCTCTACGACTCTACATAAAAAAAAAATTTATCAACCTAATTTGTTTACCTTTTTTTTTTAACAGCTAATTTTTTACACCCCTTTCTTGACACACTTTTACACATTTTTTGCATACTCTTGGAGTTGAACTCCCAACCTCACCCAAGAGAGGATTTCCTCTCGGCTATAACCTAAGTGGCACCTAATTTGTTTACCTACTTTAATTTGATGTCTCAAACTGATCGTTCATGGCTACCTGCAGCTGTCTTTCCCTTAAAAACAACCGAAGAATTACATTAAAACTTGAAATACGAAGGCCAAAATGGACCAAGTAACAAAATCCAAAATTACTTCATGGGCTATAGATTGAGTTTAGAAAAAAAAACAAGCCTATCTGTTTATTGGAAATGTATATCTACCCAAAGGCCCAAACCGAATAATGTAAAAATAACACAATCGAAATTATCCACAATAATCCAAGTATTTCAGGACTAGATTTTTTTATGACATTATGTCATTTTCTTTTATGTGGTTTTTTACTCTGTATAAAAAGTTGTAAATTGTGTTGGACTTACTGGTTAAAAACCCACCGCTTGCCAATGACTTCCAGCCCAGCTGGGGAGAGGTGGGAGGGTTCCCGTCCGGGCTTGGTCTTGAGTTCGAATCCTGCACACCACGAAAAAATTCCCTGTAACGGTTTGAGATAACTTCAAAGTGGACACCGGTGCGTGGGTAGTGATTCGAACTCGGTCGAGGGGTTGTCTGTCGATTGGTTTCACCGCTGAAGTACACCTTCCAAAAAAAAAATTGTAACCACTTCTTTTTTTTATAAAGTTGCATTTTCCAAAAAAAAAAAAAAAAAAAAAAAAAAAAAAAAAAAAATCCAAGTATTCCGGTTTTGTCTTTGACTAAAAATCCTTATAAACAATTTTAAACTATTTTTAATTTATGTTTTGACTTAACAGCAAAACAAAAATCATCTCTAAGATTTTGCCAGATTTGTCTGTTCCATACATTTTTTTTTGTAACTTGTTGCCAGTTCCATCCAATTAACTATCTTCGTTTGTTTATTCGATTAACAAGAGGAGCAATTTTGTCTTCTTATTTGAGATACTGCATAATAAAGCTTGGTAGGAGCTATAATGCTTATATCAAATAAAAATGTTACTTAAAACACACACAAATATTTTGGTGGCCCTAGGCCTTTGCCTAGTTAGCTAAGCCTATTGGGCCGGCTCTGAAGGGTGGGAGGAGTGGTTGTACGCTTGCTTCCACCCATGGTTGCATTGTAATGTCTATGTATATTTTATTCAAAGCTTTTTCCGCTTTGTTGATTTCCAACTTTTTTATCCGAGCAATAACACTATGCTTTAGCCAAAGATACTTCTTGAACAGTGGTCCATACTTAACTTTACTCAACTTTAGAGCACCATAATATACCTAATTGGGGTTTGTATAATGTGGGAAAAGTGATGGTATTTAAAGAAAATTTGAACATATTGTGTGACGATGAGTTAACAAATTACGAATACTTTTTTTAGTATGAGATAAATCAACTTTTTTTTTTTTTTGAACGGCTAATTTCTCTTCTCCTTTATTTTTCACCTTACCCAGGTTTTGAACCTGGGTCATTCCCCAAAGAGGCTTTGCCTCTTACCACTGGGCTACAAACCAAGTGGCAAATCAACCTATTTAGTTATAAACATGGTAATTTGCCATCTTTACAAGAGTTAAATTAGCCACACACAAAAGGAAAAATAAAATAAAAGGCAAAGTGACTATAATTGATTGAGCTAACAGTGGGCCTTCTATTAACTTGTTAGATTTTGCTTGAGCTAGCCTTTGTTTTACGGACTCGTTATAATTGATTGGGCTTTGTTTACCACTTCAAAGTTCAAACGGCAAGTAATGATTTAAATTTCTTATTGGGTTGCTTTTAGTTGGCATAGGATGGAGTGATGGACTCGACTCATGAAATTGGTCGGCCTGTCAAAATCATACTATTCAAATAATAGTTTTATTTGTTTAAGAGTTTTGAAATGTTTTTAAGAATCTGACTACACTTTTGACTTGCTTTGCTTTCAGTTAAACAAGAATCGAACGCAAGGCTACAACCTACGAGGCCAGCACATAAAATCAACTGGGCTAGCATTCTTTAACTTTTAATATCTATTTAAAAACTAATCCCGGAAAAAAAAAACGAAAAATAGTGGATGCCACTTGGCATCCACCGATTAGTCGGCGCATTTTAGCAATTATACACTGTTAAACTGTCTCTACTTTAATACTAGCAGGGAACCCGCGCGTTGCGACGGAGTCGACAATATAGGGCGGAAACGTAATTCAAACCTTAAAACGATTAAGAGAATCAATATGTAAGGTTTATGTTTGTGTGTGTAAGCACCTGTGCTTCGCGGTGGGGTAATTTTTTAGAGGCTACAAGGAGACATAATAGCATGCTACGTTCTATATACCATATGCAATTTTACATACATGCTAGTAAAAAAATGGAAGTAGCGGTTTGACTCATTAGTAACAATTATTATACTAATAGTCCTACTCAATATGTTGAAAGTGCCCAATCTGGATAGATTGCCGAGGAGAAGAAATCATAGGGACCTTTATAAGATCCACATTAAGAGGAGGTTGGAACGTCTCATATGTAATCAACCTGCAAAGAAGCATACCCATAAGTTTTTCCGCATGATAAAAGCAATCCAATACAACTGCTAATTAAGTGCACCATAAATTTCTATCAATGGCATCAAAAAGTGAAATTGGAAGTTAGGTTAGTTGAAAATATTCCACATAAGACATCCAAACCTGAGAACTTTATAGATGTGCACATATTGGTTTTTTTTCTAGGAACTGAACCGGTTCCAGACCGGTTTGTGTTCAAACTATTTTCGGTTCAGTTTGGCCCCGGTTTCGCCGGTTTGACAGACCGGTTTCGGAGTTCGGTTCGGTTTGGGTTCGTGAACCAATTCATGCGCACATTATTTTTTAAGAAAAGGCATCATAAATTTTTTATATTACGTTAAGTTCGACTTTTATTGATTCTAACAATCTTTTTAACGTGTATAGGTATATATTTGTATGTGTAGAAACATTTTTGTATAATTTTGTTATATTTAATTTTTTATATAAAATTGCAATTTTTTTAATAAAATGCGGTAATTACTTAATTTTGTTTGATACCCTCCTCAAATGTTTTATAATATAATATAGATTGTAGATTATAGATATAGATAAATGGTAATTGTAGGTTATGATAAAAGAATGTGTACAAGTAGGTTTTGAATGAAGGGTAGAAAGGAAAAAACTACATGACATTATAATTCGATTTTTTAACGGTCAACAACTCAAACCCGAGCACTCCCGGGGCACCCTTTCCACTAATCATGTACTCTGAAAGTAACCCGACTTGTCAAACACCAATTCCGGGGTAAACCTGGTAACCCACACCGCCCATAGGCACGACGGTGAAATTAACGGTAAAATGCGTTTGGCAACTCGGGATCTCCTGGGTCTTCTATCATTGCCCACCAATGCCTCTACCACTGCATTACAGTAGTATTGGCAATTTATAATTCGATTTAAGTCGGGTTTTTTTTTTTCCGATCACCACTGCTATCCTTCAACCCGATTAAATCTTAATAATAAATGATAATTTTGTCCCTCCCTTTTTACCTCAATGATCTACACCACGATGTGGTCAAAGGTAATAATAGATGAATGTTCACACATTGCATAAATGGCATGGACCATCTATTCCCTCTAAGATCAATCATGCGCCTAAGAGACTGAAGTATGAAGGTCACCTAACATTACACACCAATTATGATATTTCATGTGCATATTAAAAATTGTAACAAAATCATTGACTTAATATCTCAATTATGGCTGTTACCTTTTACTCCTATTAAAAGTTAAAGGAAGCCAATTTTCTTTCAATTTAATTCAAGGATATTCATAATTAAAATTTAAGAGAAAAAACTAGTAATCCTAATCAAGTATATACTATAGTCTTATGATGTCAATGCTATCTCTAAAACATCTTTAGTTGACACTTGACAGTTATTAATGTAATAAATAATGATAATCTTCTAAAAAGAAAATGAATAGTGAGTTTAAAAGAAAATATAGTAAAACAAAATCTGGTGATTGATGGAATTAATTGGAATTAGAAAGGGAGAGATAACTGGTTACATAGCAATGTTTTGCATTTCACTTAAAATAAAAGATGTAAATGTTTATATAATTTTCTATTTTAATCTGCTTTTATATATTATGTCCCTATAAATCAGTGGTTTAAAAACTAAACATGGGGTCAAAATGGGGACTTGGACACATAATCAATCCAGTTGAATTTGTTTGAACCAATGTTTTAAAAAGCGGTAAATACCCGTCGGTTATACTGGTATTATCGTTTTTAGATGAAAATCCAGTACAAAACACTCCGGTAAATATGGGAAACGGTATCGATTTTGTACCGCCGGTAAAATCCGGTATACCGGTTTGAACCTCTATACCGGTACTGGCATAGGGTAGCTTTTGGGTTATTTTTAGATTATTTTTTTTATTAAGGAATAACTTTTAAAAAATTAGAAACTTTAGATTATCTTTTGGATTATTTTTAAATTGTTGATTAACTTTTTTATAGTATTTTAGAGGGTGTTTGGGATTGAGTTTCAAAACAACTTATTGACTTATTGGTTTTTCAAGAAGCCAATAAGTCAATAAGCTGTTTATGTAACCAAAAGCACTTTCTGTTTTGACTTTTGGCTTTTGGCTTTTAAGGGTGGAAAAACTGTTTTTGAGAAGTTAGAAATCCTGGTTTTTGACTTTTGGCTTTTGGAAAAAAAATTACAAATCTACCACCCATACAACCAATATTCACAATAAGTTAAGCGATACACTTAAAACAACAATCTATTGACTTTTTGACGTTTCTCATCCCAAAAGCTAATCAAAGCACTTTTTTTAAAACTCATTTTCAAAAAGTTATAAGCCAATAAACACTTCTGACCAAAAGCACTTTTGCATTTCCAAACTCAATCCCAAACACCCTCTTTACTTTTAGATTATTTTTTGTGTTAATGTTGTAATTTATGAAATTATATTGCTAACTAATCAACCCGGTTGAACCACCGGGTACAACACGATTCAACGGGTTGAACCATTTTAGCCAAATCCAACATAATTAAAAAACCGGTTTTTAAAACATTGGTTTGAACCGTCTTCATTTGAACTATCTAGCTACGTACCGGTCAGCCAGCAAGCAAACTAGGTGATCGGATCGGATTTCAGTTTTTTTCCTTCAAAAGTGTCATTTAATGTGTTGTTTAGTACTTTAAAATTCAAATATTGTAAATCCTTGTAATAACATGACTATCTTTATATTTTGTTTGTAACTTTTAATTTTTGTTTTAATTTTTACATACATACATATATTTTTTTTAAGCTATTCATGGTGTTATTCGGTTTCAAAAACTATCCTGGCCAGTTTGACAACCAGTTTGTAATAAAAGCATTGCTCTAAATTAGTAAGTTTTTTTTTATATATGATCACTTTATAAGTATAGCATTGATTTGGATTTATGTAGGAAGCCTCTTTTATATATTTATATATAAAGGATCTTTTAAAATATATAGTAGTTAAAACTAGTATCAAACATAAATGCCATGCGTCTTCATAGCATGCATAAAAGATGTACGACAATATGGTCACATTAACAATATCTCTTAAAATTCAACAAGTACTATAACTAAACGAGACATGATATCTATCGTGTCTTTTGGTTTTATTGTACAAGTCTAACTTCTATCTAACATCACATCATAAAATTAACCCCATGATAGAAATGAAAACTATAGTTTCAACCACCATGTGAATTAATTCCCCATAAGAGTAATACTTACAAAAAAAAGAAGCAAAATTTTGTATTTAATATGTAAAAGATCATTTAACATGAATTATAAAAAATTAACAAACGCACATCCTATTTATAGTTGCACACTGTTATCTAATAAAATCAATGTTTTAAAAACCAGTTCAAACTGGCCGGTGCAATCGGTTGTACCGCATGCCCGCCTGGTATAACCGGTTAAATCATCTGAACCGGTTGAACCGTTACTAATCTTAATCCGGTATGGTATAATAACCGGTTTTTAAAACATCGAATAAATCAAAAATAAATCTAAGTTGGGGTGGTATTGTTTGATCAGTGGGTTATAAATAATGAATTGACACATCAACTTCTTATTTATATTTTCACACATTTATCATAACACTTTTCATTTTGTTTTTGTGCATTATAGGTTGTACATTAAGATGTTGTACATGTTATCTAACATTTGGATGTTTCTCATTTTGGAGTGAGCATCTTAAGTTGTACCTTCAATTTTAAAAGACAGTAATAACCGTTTATATTGAATTGCATACTTTTCAAACACCCACCCACAGCTGGTTCCCAACCATTATGCTTCACATGAGTTAGTGTTCTATTTACTTGTTTGGGTAAAATATCATTTCATACAACTTTCTTTTGGGCCACTTTAGTGTTCATGTGAAGCCTATTAAATAACTTTATAAAACTAATATATTACAACAAGTTTTAAATATTACATCAAATGAATATTATTAGTAAAGTTACATAAACAGTTAAACCAAACAAGTGTGTTTTAATTATGGTGTGCGTGTGTTTCTCAATTTAGTTAGAAAATTATAGTTTTATATTTCTAAACGTCTAAAATTGTTAAATTTTATAACATCAAGTAATAATAGCTATGAACTAAAAAATAAAAATATTAATTAAATATTTAGATTATGTTTTAATTCGTGTATAAAAGTTTAGATTTGCTTATTATTTTGATTTATATGTTCTAGATAAATTGAAGTTAAAAATATATAAAATACTGAACGACAAATATTCTCATACATCTGACAAATAGTATCGCATTCATATTGCTATATATGTTTGTTTATTCGGCATATAAAAAGTTAAATTAGTTTTACATGTTTTGTTATTAAAAGCTGTATATAAGACATAAAAAGTTTTTAATGTCATTATAAAAAGAATCCTAATCCTAAATATAAAAAGATGACAAAATTGCAGAAAACGTTCTTTATGTTTACCTAAAATTGCAGGTTTAGTCCTTTAACTTTAAAAGTTGCAGGATACCTCCTTTATCGAAGTTTTTGTTGCAGGAAACATCCTTTACACTAACGCCGTTAGTGTTTGTCGTTAACTCCCCCTCACATGCCAAGCATGTGAGGGTATTTTCGTCAATTTGTATTTAAAGGACCTTTTCTGCAATTAAAACAAAAATAACAACATAACAATAAAGGAGGGACTAAACTTGTCAAAGTTTGGAAGTTTTTAAAACAAACTCATCCTCTCTCTCTCTCAGACTCGTTTTTCCGGCGATGGTCGCCGCCGGCGACCACATTCCGGCCAAGTACTCCGACGAAGGTCAAAAGGCGGTTTTTAAAGCTGATTATTAACGTTTAAACTTTTCCCCACTGTGTATAACCGTTTTTCCAAGTCAATTAGTGGGTTTAAATGTGTTTAAATTGAATTTATTATGAATATTTGTGATTAAACGTATTATATATGTATTTAAATACTGAAAACGAAAATAATAAAAAAAAGACAGAGGTGCTTTGGCCAAATGATCAAAGTGAGTTCAGGCTAGAATGTATAATTTTGGTTCACGTTGGGTCCTTGTGTGCGGGTTTTTTTTTTAAAATAATTTCTGTTTACGGTGTGATTACTAAAATTATATATGCATAATAAGAATGCATTTTCCTAGTAAGGCTAGCTAGAAAGCTGTATTTACAAGAAATAGACTAGCTATTTATTTGTTAATTTTACCGTTTCTGAATCGACCTGTTCATAACCAAATAGGTCTGACAAATATAAATAATCGGGAAAAACAAGTGAACAATAACACACATGAATAAAACACCGTGTCAAAGGGAATGATCAGGGAGAAGCTTTGATTATCCACAATGTTGCCATTGATAGGAAATACAGATTGACTTTTTATGTCAAAATTTGACTTTTAAGTTCTCAAATTCAAACCTTAGATGTATGAAATTCTGAATTATGATGTTGAACTTTGTGCAGTGATGTATCTTCAAAATAACCCTGGAGGGTTATTTTTGTCATTCCAAGTTTGTAATTAGCATACCCTTGCTAGCTAGTTAGTTAATAGTTATACTTGTTAGGAAGCCAAAATTCAAGACTTATGTTCTCTCAATATATGTTTTCAATTCGTTTATGAGACGCCATCATAGTTCATATCAAAGTTCAAATTGTTAGTCAAGTATAATAACTAGAAGCAATTGGTTTACTATGAGCATGACAGGTAAATCAAATCTGATTTTTGGAGCAAGGCCTCATCAACCATCATTTCATATACTTTATTTTGTGTTTACAATTCACGTCAGTTATTAAAACCATTTGATTTTTTAATGTTACAATAAACGCACTAATTGACCTTCGTCGGAGTACTTGGCCGGAATGTGGTCGTCGGCGGCGACCATCGCCGGAAAAACGAGTCTGAGAGAGAGAGGATGAGTTTGTTTTAAAAACTTCCAAACTTTGACAAGTTTAGTCCCTCCTTTATTGTTATGTTGTTATTTTTGTTTTAATTGCAGAAAAGGTCCTTTAAATACAAATTGACGAAAATACCATCACATGCTTGGCATGTGAGGGTAACTTAACAGGATAATTAACACCGTTAGTGGTAAAGGTCGTTTTATGCAACCAAAAGTTCATTAAAGGATGCTTCCTGCAACAAAAACTTCGATAAAGGAGGTATCCTGCAACTTTTAAAGTTAAAGGACTAAACCTGCAACTTTGGGTAAACATAAAGGACGTTTTCTGCAATTTTGTCTAAAAAGATTTCTATAACTATGTAAAAACATCAACTCATAAGTCATAATCGAGACCACTAAGCCTACTAAATTGGTTTAGCGGTAACATATTAAATATCCATAAACTGTTAAGCAATTTTCATAATAATTCATTAATTTGTTCCAACTTTCCTACAAAGCCTAGAGTCAAAATTCTGCTTGATTGAGTAGCCAAATAATGCCACCAGCCAGCTTATGCTTTACCAACCTCAATATTTGACCTAATAAAACTGGTCCTATGAAGCCAAATCATGTAAAAGACAATATTATTGTCATACAATAACCAACTTTACATATCTTAGCTTTAAAATGAATAATCCATTAGTTTTATCACTTAAAAACTTACCCCCTAATCTTAGCAAAGAGAACTTTAATTATCATCATCTTACTCACTAAATCTCACAAAACTAAGAGCATGTTTGGGTAAGGTTATTTAAGTCCAAAAGGGCTTTGTGTTAAAATGACTTGTTAAACTTTTCAAAAATGAGTTTTTAAAAAGTGTTTGGATTAGCTTATGTGGTGGAGAAAACCAATAGGTTAATAAGTTGTTTTGTAAGAAGTGTTTGGTTTAGCTTTTTTATGAAAAATAAAAATGACATAAGTTATAAGGAGCATTAAAAAAGTCATAAGGGCATGTTGGGTAATTTTCCCTAATAAGTCACAACTCACAACTCCATTAATTTTCCAAAACAATTTATTAAAGACAAATAAAAAGTTAAAACATTAAAGAGTTATGAGTTGCAAAACATGCTCTAAGTATTATTATGATGATGATGATGATGATTAAAGTTATATTTGCTAAGATTAGGGGTAGATTTTTAAGTGATAAAACAAAAGGGTTAAATTGTTTGATTTTTAAAGATGACTTTAATGTAATGTTGAAAATATGGAACCAATATTTTTTTACCATTGTCGATTTTTTTAAATGTTCGATTGGTGTTATTCGATTGACGAACAAATGTAAAATACACAAAAAAAAAACGAATATATTTTACCCTTCTCAGACCCTATCTTAGCTTTGCTATTAGTGGGAGTAACTGAGTATGATGATGAGAATGAACAAAGATAGTTCCATGTACAACTACCACTGCATACGTACAAGCTTTTATAACAATATCCTTTCGCTCTTCATCTCAAAAGGATTTGATGGAAGCCAAAGCTCAATGTGATTTGGGTTTTTCGCCATAAGACTAGTTACCTCAACCACTTCAAGAAGGAACACATTTACTACAAACCAAGATACCATTCCTATTAGACAACAACTCTACAAGCCTTTGGTATTTGGGTCATTCAAGGAATATAAAATCAAATCTTGCAAACACAATAAAGAGAGATTTGATCTGTTTTACAACATGGACAACTCGCTTATCTTTGCAGTATTTGTTTCAGTACTAGCACCACTCCATTGGAGAAATGATTAACCAAGATTACAAAAAAGACAGCATTGTAATTTGTAAATAGAAATATTCTTTTTCTTCACATATATGCACAAAAACAAAAGGGATGAAGAGAATCTGCTCTTTCACTGCAAAATTTTGGTCCCATTTCTCTCTGACAAAAAGAAATTCAAATAGGGAAAGCCCAACAGAAACACATCCTCAGCAAAGTGTCCAACTTGAAAATATTAGTATGCTTTCTCTTTGACCAGAAACAAAATATAGAAACAGTAAAGAAAAAGAAAAAAGAAAGAAATAAAAGAAAAAGTGTTAAAAAATGTTCAAGAAAATCCATTCATAAATACTACATTTTTTACTTATAATTTATAAGTGTTTAATTTAGTGTCATGGTAATGGTACACCCACAAAATTGTTTACACATGGGGTGTATGAGTCTATACGTCACGTGTAGCTTTTCCAGTATCATTTATTACGGTTAAAAGGCAGTCAACTGGCTCCTATACGCCGCGTATGACTTCATACGCCGGATATTGTTGTACATTTTCATGTTTTTCCATGTCAGACATTGGGATAAGTGAAGGTAGTGGCAGTGGTGGGTTTCTTGGTGGTGACGGACGGTTTTTTTTTCTTTGGAGCTGGGTTTCGGTTGGGGGAAGGTGACGGTGGTGGTTGAGGGGGTGGGAGAGGATGACGGTGGTGGTTGAGGGGGTGGAGGAGGATGACGGTTGTGGCTGAAGGGGTTGGGGAGGGTGACGGTTGTAGCTGAAAGGGTGGGGGAGGGTGACGGTGGTGGTTTCGGGTGTGGTGGTGGTGGATGACGGTGGTGGTAGACACTAATCATTGGCTAGCATAAAAAACAATAAAGTACAACCTATACGTCGTCCTTAGGTACGCTGAGATGTGCAAATCATTAAGGGGGTGTGCCAATATAAAAAAACCCTAATTAGTTAATTTAGTGTGCTTTCTCTTTGCCCAGAAAGGGTAGGTATCTATCCTTGGCGGGGAGAGCGACCTTGGCGAAAGCGGTGCTTGGAAGTTTACCTTCCTATTATCTTTCTCTCTTTTCAGCCCCTAAGAGTATAATAAAGAAGCTTGATGGCTTGAGGAGAGACTTTGTATGGGGGAAGTCGGGGTCGCGCTACAAAGTGAGGTGGATTCGTTGGGATGTGATGACGAGAGCTAAAAAACTTGGTGGGCTTGGCTTGGGTGGTTTGGAAGAGTTCAACATCTCTATGCTCATCAAATGGTGGTGGAGATTTAAATGTGACCCTCAACAACTTTGGGCTCGGGTTGTTAGTGCCTTACATAAGTCGGAGATTAATAAGAAACTGATTCCTTTTAAAAAGTCGGCGGCAGGGGCTTGGAAAGACATTGGTCAGGCGGACGAGAAGTTAAGTAAGTATGGGATCTCTTTGGTTGGCAACCTGAAAGTTTCTGTGGGTAACGGGATGAATGTTAGGTTCTGGAAAGATCCTTGGCTGATGAATGATCCCTTGCGAGATGTTTTCCCGGACTTATACAAGTTTGCTGCTGATAAAGATGGAATGGTTGGCGCCTATAAGGTTGTGGTTGGGTCCAAAGTTCGCTGGGGTGGGTACTTGAAGGAGGATGGTAGGCTGCAGGTCCTTAGCAACAGAAGGTTTCTGCTGCAACAACTTCTGAACAGCTTCAGCCTTGGTGAGGGCATGGATAAATGGGAGTGGGCTAACGATTCTGGAGCTGGGTATTCGGTGAAAGGTGTTCGGCTTGCCCTCGAAGAAGCTCTTGGTAATTTGCAGCAGAATTTAAGCTTTATTTGGTTATCTTGGGCTCCTCAAAAGTGCAATATTCTGGTATGGAGAGCTATTCAAAGGAGAATTGCGACTAAGGCCCAACTTGTTTCTAGGGGTATACGGCTTGGGGATACCTTTTGTGCTCGTTGTGGTTTGGAGACCGAAGACCCCGATCACCTATTCGCCAATTGCATGATTGCCAAGCACATTTGGTGGGAGATTTTTGTTTGGATCAGGGTGCCTTTTCCAGCAGCCACCTCTTCTTTGAGTGGGATTTTTGAGTACATTAAAAACTGTCCTGGTTCAAAGATTTGGAAACGCCTTGTTCTGACGGTTGCGTATGCTACTATTTGGAGAATTTGGCTCGCCCGGAATTCGAAGCTGTTCGAGAACAATTCTATTCAGCCTAAAAAAACGGTGGAACTTATCAAAGAAGATGCTTTCGTTTGGATTTCTCATCGATCCAGAATCGCGATGCCGTCTTGGGATAAATGGCTAGACTTTGACGTCTCCGCTTGTTTGTAATTTGTCTTCTTTGTTTGGCTGTTTGGGGTCGTGTCTGTTTGCCCGTTTTGTGGCCCGTGTTTGTTTCTTTCGTGTTGTTTCCAGCCTCTAGCTGGCTCTTTATATATATATATAAAGCGATCCGCCGTTAAAAAAAAGTAAAAAGGGTTCTAAGTATTCAGTAAAATGCACACATAAAAATTGGAGCTTTGAGATTATTTTACCAAGAATACAACAAAAGGTACAAGAAAGTGAATTCCCATCATGGTTTTTACTTTGAGTGAATTATTGTTAATAATAAAAAGTTGACCAAGTCAAAGTTTGACATTAAAGGAAAGGAGAGGATGCATCATATATCATTCCAAAATAATTTGGGTGGCCCCCAATACATTATGTGCATTGCTGCTAGACATTGAAATCTCACTTTCTCCTTAGAATTATTATAATCATAAATTATTGTTGTTTTACACTAATGTCAAACCATAAACCAAACAACCTTAAAGTAGAGAAAAAGCAATGAATGTTGAACAGGAGTCCTTTGGGGACAAAGACAGCCCCACAAACTCAAGAGGTTCCCCATATATTTTATTTTAGACAACCATACCACACTTTACTTTTGATCTTTATAAGATCTTCCCTTTGCATCTATCTGTCCTCAATGATGAATTTGTTTTTTCTACATAATTTCATCAATTATTATTATTTTCTTTGTGTTATAATTTTTTTTTGTAGAATCAAGGTTTTCAAGTCAAATACGCTCAAATACGCAAGCCAAGCATGCACTATACACATTCGACGCGTACCCTTTTCTCGACATTTTATCGATTATGTAGATATAGAGGCATTACATTATTGTTAGTATCTTAAGAATCTTGAAAACCTAATCATTAAAAATTTAACCCAATATGCACTAAAAGTCACCAAAACATAATTTTTTTACAAATTAAAAACCTTGAAAGTCTAATCCTAGGGTGGCTTCTTTCAAGAAACTCAAAAGTCAACAAACAAGAAGCTACCCCTTTTGTCAATACTGTTCACTATGCAGAAATACAGCATTATGTATAGTAAGCTAAGAACTTTTTAATTAGACCATAAGTAGTGGAGAACCGAAAGGGCGCTAAATGCCCCAATCACGAGCTACACCGCCCCCAGGGGCGTTTTTGGCCTAAAATTAGTTTGGCCGTGAAATTACCCTACTTTTTGCTCCACCAATAAAATACATCCACTTGGATGGGAGGCGCAAAATATGTCAGCCACTACGTGTGGTCTTAGAAAAAAAACTAATCTTTTAATTGAAGAAAATACAGTAATAAATAGTTCAGAAAACAAGAATCAAAGGGTAGCTTGGTAACATTTATCTAACATGTTTGAAAGTTCAACTGACTTGTGACAATTTCTGGACAGCAGTATGTATATTTATGATCCTACCCACCTCTTAGTTGTTGATTTATGATGATGTTCAACAGGTGGCCTTATTCAAGATAAAAATGGACAAAAAAACATCCCTTACATTGTTACCTATAAGCAACACTGAACATACGCGGATCGATATATAAAAGGTATCGAACTGACAAATGAAACGTATCCAAATTAGAGAGAACTTTTCGAATCTCTTTGGATTCAATGTGACTTCACATATCTGAATCAAATAGATGTTCATAGTTGAAGCAAATGTAGAATATGCGTTTTTCCAGCACATGGATTCGACCAGAAAAAAAGAGATATAGAATTACGACGGGTAGCAATGTATTTGCACCATAACAACATACTATAGCGAATAAACATCCAAGAAGAGGTTGTGAATTAAATACCATACTTAAAAAGAGACCAGATTAATGGGAGTTCAATGGGGGTTGCTAAGGACAGCAATGGGCATGCGGTTAACTGGAGTCAATCTCATTTGTTGCTCTTGAGCTCGGTTTCTCTTGAACTGAACTTCGGGTGATGATGTAACTGATGACGCAGTTGCCCATGAGTTGTTAGAATTATCACTGCTGAAATACGCATCAACTGTAACTGATGACGCAATTGGACTCCCGGGAACCGAAGAGTATTTTCGTTTGTGAGTTTGGAAATAACAGCCTCCGTGATCATTTGATACATCTATGATGAATTTGGAACATCTGTCCATGTTTTCCTGTTAAAATATACAATTTAACATATGTTAACATCACTTCCATGTACTATGTGTCTATGTGCATAATTCTTATGTGTATCTTTGGACCAAACATAAGGGCATTATGATCTGATCTTAAGATCTAACCAATATGAGATAAAGTATAAAAAGTAACCGGTGCATTTTACACGGAAATGAGTTAAGATTCGATCATTAGACTTAATCAATGTAGATATAGCTAAAAATGTGTACAAATTTGATGAAAATACTCTTGTTAATTCTGTCGAGAAAAAGTTTTTGTAGCCAATGGTCTCAGTAGGAGCAACCTCTCTATCTTCCGGGATAGTTGAAAGGTTTGCCCCCAGGGACGAAGGATTGTGAGGGCCAGGGGGTGCCCTGGCCCCTGCTGTTTTTTGGCACAGTAGTAGAAATTTGCGATTTTCATAGGTAAATTGAGTTTGGGTTGAGTCCAGCCCCCTCCGATTCGAGAACCAAGCTTCGCCACTGTTTGCCCCCATTCCATCCCACCTTCCCCATACCCTATCAATAACTTGCTATGAGTGGAATTCTACTGGGTACGTTTTTTTTATTTGTTACTCTTGTTAATTCAATGATGCAACGCGTACGCTAAAGTTGTATGCAATGCAGGTGAGAAAAGCCTTGTTTGCTTAATGATCAATAATGTAAAGAACAAACCTCAGTGATGTTAAGAAGATTCATAAGCTGAATTCGGAAATCCAATGCATTGTCCGGCTCAATCTCCTTACTAACAATGCACATTATAGCCGCAGCCATCACAGACGGAAGAAACCCCTGAAACCTTGAATCTGCATTCAAAACAACAAACATCAGCCACTCAAATCAACCAAAAATCCGAAAAACCACTCACGAATTCCACATTACAAGCTTACCATTAACAACCGACAAAAGAATCCGCTCACACCGCCGCAGAAACTCATAATGCAGACCACGAGTCATCAAACCAAGCCTACGCATAACGTAATCGAAAAACGCAAGAGGGGTTACCGGATTCATCTTCCATTCAAGAGTTGACAACACCAAAAGCTCCATCTTCATTATAGTCTTTGCCTCAAACACAAATTTTGTTCCTTCCATCTAAACATAGTCACAAACCACAACAATTGAACTACAAAATTAGTTTAGCCATTTTAACAAACACATTTTTTTTAATAAAACCAAAATTCCATTAATAACAATTAACAAATAAATAGCTTTAAAGCAGGCAAACAGGCAACAAACTGCGCCTCAAGTCATACAACCCCTTTTGAATAGCAAAATCTATCCTAACGGAAAACAAACACATAGAATATAATGCACAATTTAAAAAAAAAAAAAAAAAAAAAAAAAAAAAAAAAAAAACACTTACTTGCAAATCCAAAAGCAAAGGAGCTTGGATCTCTTCAACTTTAGAAGCTAAAGAAAGACAAGTAACAGCAACCAATTGATTCATCCATGGTTTATCTTTAACAAATGCACCACTCATCAAAAACCTATCTAAATAATTAACAGCCAAAACACTAGTCAAAGCAACAAAGCCATAATGTGTACTGACACTAATAATCCAATCAACAGAGTCTTTCCTCAAACCCATTAAACATTCATCATCACACATCAATTGGGTATTATTAATATTATCTTTTTCCTTAAACAAAAGATTAAAAACCTCATCTTCTTCCCATAAAACATCCTGCTGATAATAACCCAAGTTTGAATCTTTATCATTCAAGATTTGATCTTCAACGTCTGATGAACCAAACCCACATCCAAAATCAAAATCGTGTTCTTGTTCATCACAGAACAGAGCATCTTCAATAGCAAAGAAAGGGTTTTGAGGACACACATTTTGTTGCTTTAACACCATCTTCTTGTGAGAAGAAAATGTAACAGACACTATTCATTATCTTCAAGAAGCAGAATGTAACAACATGTCTGTGTTGTGCATTATACTCTCTCTCTAGTAACACACTAATTCATCTGTAAGTTTAGAGAGAGAAACAGAGGGGATTTATCTGAAAGAAAAGAAGAAGTTTTATGCTTGGCCACCCACCCAACCCTTTGTTTATCACACACAGTATGCTTTTTTTATTTTTTTTATAAAAATTTTGTTAATATTTTTTTTTCAGAAGATTAATGAAAGGTTTTTTGGGCTCTCGAGAAAATGATGTACTGGCATCGTCCAATCGTATATACGAGTTGTGAGTGAGGTGTGTGTGTATGGCAGGATTTTATAGGTTTATATTGGTATTTTGTCGCTATTCTATGTTATCTTTTTTGTTTCATTTTAGTCCTGTATTTTTGTAGATTTACATAAGTGGTTTTAAGTTGTGTATATAAGTAAAAAAGTCTTGTGGTTGTTGAGATATTGATTTTGAGATTTTAATTTATATGAATTTATTTGACCAAAAAGAACTTATGGTCTTATTTAACTAGAAGAGTGTGTTGATCTTGTGTAAATTTCAATAATGCTATTGTTAGTGTTAGAGATCTACGAGTGTGAGTGGGTTTTTGGTTCTTTGCCGATACTTGTGGCTTCAAAGGTAGATTTTTTTAGAGATAGAATTTTGGTGTCGACTGGTAGATTGTGTAACTGAATATAATCTAATGACATGAATAAATAAAAGGATAATTATAAGGGGGAATTTTATAAGGTGATAGTTAGACCGACCCACTATTTATATGGGACAATATGATTGGCCATCAAGAAGACTAAAACACGCATGATAAATGTAACAGAGACAAGGATGTTGAGGTGGATATGTGGACACGCAAAATTAAATCAGATAAGAAATGAGAATTTTAGGGAAAAGTTAAGAGTGACTAGTATATTAAATAAGATAAATGAGGGAAGGTTAAGATGATATTTGGCATGTGAAAAGGAGGCAGACTTCGTCGCAATTAGAGTAGTGGGAACCCTCAACGTGGAAAGGAAGAGAGGTAGAGGCGGATCCAAATTGACTCGGGATGAGCACATTATGCAGGATTTAATAGATTTACACCTCTCATAGGACATGGTCCAGGATATGGCTTTATCGAGGCGCGGGATTAAGGTCAAGACTTTTAGGTAGGGGTGTGCATGTGTCGGTTTTGGCTTAAAACCATAACCATAACCGACATGTCAGTTAATGGATATCCATAACCATAAGCAATGGGTTATGGCAATCGGTTATGAAAGTTATAGTGGGTGGTTATGGGTCGGTTAATCATGAAATTTGATCTAGCTAAACATAGCTCAAAACAATACAATTGTGCATTATTCGAGTCTAAAAGTTTGTGTTTGAAACTTTTTGAACAAGTAATAAATTGTTAGTACATATTTTTATAGAGGGGGGATCAAATGAGAAAAACTTAATGTGAGAACAAAAAGAAGAAATGAAACATTAAACAGTTCAACTTTTATTACATTAATTATTTTCTCTTTAATTAATTAGTCATTAATACTTTATCCTACACATTTCAAATTTTGTCATATATATATCAAAATTCATCCTACATATATCAAAATTATCACGCGTTTATCCTACACATATCAAGATTATCTTATTTAGTCCTTTACCTATAGAGATTTACCTACATTTGTCCTTCACATATCGAAATCATCCTTCCGTGTAAATTGGGATTGATATGAAAGAATACGTTTTGAAATTGAATTATGAGTTTCATTAATTTAACTAGTTTAGGGGGTTACAAAAAAACTAATCATTTATTTAACATTAAGTACAATTATTATATGAAGGATTCCCGTTGGTTTAAATTCGTTCTTTTTTCTTCTTAGGCCATGGGGTGTACTCTAATATTTGGGGCGTTAACGGTGACGTAGCGTGTTAACTGACGTTATACACCACCCCCTCCTTGTGTTAAGTGGAGTTAAAAGGGCTATATGTTAACAAGGTTTTAACAGATTTGATTTTTTTTGTTTTCTTTTTTAAACCAAAAACCATTAAAAGAATAATGTTAGATGGAGTTAAAAGAGTTAAATCATTTCTTGAGGTGAGGTGGAGTGAAATAGGAAAAAGTGATTGATGTGTAACCTAAGTGGAGTTAAGGAGGGTTAAAGTATACCTCAATGCCTTATAATATGTTTTATTCTCATTTGAACTCTCCACTATTTCTATATATTTGTATATTAAATACCATTAAAAAGTACGTACAATCCATACTATTAATATTGATTAACTGAATATTCAACAAAATGATATGATATAATCTATAAATTCGAATAAATGCTCAACCAAAATGATATATTAGAACCGATAAATCCAAACAAATTTTTATGATGAAAAGTCCAAAATCCGACAAAGATTTTGCTACATGTCAGTTCGGTTCGCTTATGGTAGGCATGGAATAAACGATAACCGGCCATAACCCACCCGCTACTTTTGGGTTTTTCGGAAAAAAACAATTAACCAACCCACCGGTTTTTTTATTTGGTTTGGTTTATTCGGTTCGGTTTGTATGTTAATTTGGTTGTGATTCGGTTAAATCGGTTTTTTGCACACCCATGCTTTTAGGGAGGTACAGTAGTGCCTTAGATATGTCTCATGGATTTAGACTTCCCTACCCATTATGGGGACCTTGCAGGTGATTGTCGTTGTGTATTTGCACTTATATGTTGTTGTGCGATGATAAACGTGTTTAGACTTGTAGTGTGTACTATTTTGTTACTTCTTTGGTTTATTGGTAGCTTTTGATATCTACACTTTTTAGTTCGATATGTTGGTCTAGTGTTATTGGAACCGGAGGTATTTCTATAAGCAACTTCTTCATTTTTTGGGGATAGAGATAAGGTCTTGCTCACATCCCTTCCTTCCCATACCCTACATGTAGTTATTTGTGGGATTTGTTATGCATAGCTATGGTTATGGTTATAAGTTATGTAACATATATATAGAAAGAATAATTAACTAGCCGTTTATATTAGAGGCGACAATTCTTGACACGACCTGAAACCCAACCCGAACCCGACAAGAAAAAAGCAGGTTTGGGTCAACTAACAGGAGCCCGTTTAGAAAATGGGTTGGGTTCAGGTTGACCCGTATTAAAAACAGGTTGGGTTCGGGTTGACACGTATAAAAAATGGGTTGACTCATTAACCCATTGAAGTATTTAGTAAAAAAACTACTATATTTTTGTTTTTGTTTTTTCCATTTCTATTTACATAGTTAGGTACAATAATGTTAGTTTTGGCACACTATATTATTTACAAGTCACACTTATATTCACCAATAAACATGTTATCGATAACCCGTTTACAACCCAACAATCCGCTTACAACTCGTCAAGACGTATGAATCATTTAAAATACAGGTTAAACGAGTCATGTTTGGGTTTACACGAATTTATGTGGGTCGGGTTAGGATTGAAATCTTTGACACGAATAATAATAATAATATGGGTCGGGTTCGGGTTGCACTCTTCAACCCACCAGCCCCTAACATGTAACACGCCAAACCGTCAACCTGACACAATTAACACCCATAGTGTATATGGCATCAAAATGGATTTCATGAAGAATGATGCTTCAAGAGATCATTAAGGGTTGGAAGAGTTCATTAATGGTTTAAGGGGTAACCTTAAGTCTGAATGGCTAAGAGGTAACCATTAAGGTGTTACCTCTTAACCATTAAAAGGTAGTCTCTTAATGATTATTAAGAGCCTACCAAACAGCCCCTTAATTTATTTTCGAAATCACCACAAGTTTAATTGTAGCACTCACATTCAAACTTTGTTTACTTTTTTATTATTACAACATTAAAATAAATTTTGACATCAATAACACCATATATATAGGGCGAGGTTAGATACAAAGGGTGTGTTTTGTGAGAATGGTGAGAAGGCTTGTGAGGGTGACATGTGGCAATGTTTTATTTAAATCTAAATGGCATTAGAGTAATTATATACTAATCAAGATTGTGGAAATTTCAATCTATAATCAATTAGAGATTCTATCGGGATTTTATAATCTAAAAAACGTCATTGTGTTTTATAAAAAAAATGTCGTATGTTTTAAACTCATAAGAACTTATTGTGTTTTATCAAAAACGAAGTGTGTTTTAAACTCATGTTAAACTACCAGAACTTATTGTGTTCTATCAAAACCATCCCCTGTTTATAACACCCATTTAAACCTATTGTGTTTTAAACTCATGTTAACTACTCATCTAAACCATTGTGTTTTAAACACAAGTTAAACTCGTGTTAACCAGATGTGATACACATAAAACACAATACCATAAACAGTCTTTAAACACACGGAACACATAAAAAAGAATCATTAATGTAAGACCCTAACCCATTCTCATGTGTTTAAAGAATAAAATAAGGGTTGAACATGTGATACAATTACCAAAAACCATGTTAAGACGTTAACAAATATGTACAAAACACGACTTTGAAACACTTGACATAAGTACTATGTTATTCACAATGATTTCAACCCAAAAAGGCTTAAGTTTTACACCCAAAATCAAGAGTCTATGCGGAAGCTAACACGATGCAACGTTCGGTTCTTCACAAAATGAGCTTGATCATCATCCATACTCCGAGTTATATACCTAGGGTTGAATATGAAAAACAAACCCATGAATGTGTGTTAGTTTAGTCAAGTAATTGAATAAAACAATCAGCTTAAGGCGAAGGAAAAAGACCGGCCGTAGCTTACGGCCCCAAAACAAAGAAAATCAAACAAAACTAGGCTGAGCGTCCTAGACGCACTTCTGGGCGTCCAGGACGTTGCCCAGCGTCCTGACGGGCGTCTCCAGAAGGTCTTGGGCGTCCTGAGTCTATCAGTTGGGCGTCCTAGACGCATGTCTGGGCGTCCTAGGCGCATGCTGCTGCACAAAAAAATTGTGAAACTAACATCTTGACTAGTTTTTAAAGGGGATTTGGATACCTTTGAACCCATGTTCAAGGCCCTTCCTAGGGACACTTGGGGACTTATTTAACACCATTATATCATGCTTATAAGATGTCATTGATCAAGTTCCCTTTTCGGTTATTACATGCATATGTTGTTTTTATCCAAATCGACCCGTTTAGAAGTATTTGCCTAAAACCAAGACCAAAGCTGGACATATGCTCATCTAAAGACATAGTCAAGGTTCACACATAGGAGATTAGCTAACTAACCGGTTCTAGCTTACCCAACACTTACCAATAGCGGGTTTGGACTAAGCTTGAGCACATGGGTTTTATCGAGGACTTGTCCTCGTTACGTTTTAGTATGTCCATTCATCCTAACTCCCTCCCCAATCGATTCACAACCTGATTTTTGATTAATCCCTCATCACTAGAGGTAGTTTTCAAGATTTCCCTTGGGCAATACGCCGTTGTGGCGCTACCTTAGCGTCTATGGCCCCGTGGGCCATTTATGCGCAATTTCAAGCACCCGGTCTACATTGCCCATTGGTATAACGGATTCACCGGTCACTTATCACTTGGGGAGTGGTTGCCTAGCAAGTCAATATCGCAATGGTATGAGTATGAGATTTGAGTCCTAGAAGGACTTACCTTAGCTCGCGCCCCTTTTTGCTTCTAGACTAGCTTGAGATTACTAACATAAAGTCTACGAATATACTCAAGCAATTAACAACAATCGGTATCGGCATAATGTTGACCCTCGTTTTAGGTCCTTCTCTAACTAGTGTTTCACCCAATTGACCCGTAGGCCTAATTGGGATATTGACAACCTTCCTCTAAGGCCGTTTTCTATGAATTATGAATCTAGTTTAAGCTTCTTTTGTGACATTCCAATGACTAGTTTCAAATATACATACAAATGTATAACTAAGCATGTAAACATACTAGGAATATATTGAGATTTAAGCCATCGAGTGACTTACCTTATGCGTGCTTCCTCTTTACCTCAATCCGAGACTCCATGGCTATCCAAAGTCTCTTGTATTCGCACCTATGAGGTGAATGATTACTTAGGTTGTTAGAACCTAGTCTTTACTTGTCTACACGCATTTTTGGTCGTGTTTCACCAATATACAAGTTTTCAACAAATTATTTATGCCCAAGTGAAATCAAGTTTCATTGAGGCATTTTAACAAACACTTGGTGGGCTTGAATTATTAAGACTCCCATTTGGGTATTTTCAAGGCTAATGATATACCAATCGCATATTCAGCCTTAATTTGTTATAAAGATGAAAACTTAACAACCCAAAATCATAATCTAAGTTTTATTCTATTGATTAAACCTATGAGCACACATGTTGCACATAGACATCACTACCCACCAAGTCATTATAGGTATTCCTCCCAATTGGGTAAACTAACACAATTTATATCAAAAATTGTTCACCCTAAGGTTCCCTTGTGCTAGGGACACCTTCCATAACAACAATTGATCATAAAATTGAACATGCAAGATTTCATTAAAATCACCTAACTTCTAAATTCATCAATTTAGGTGATATAAAAGATACCTGAGTGTTGTATAAGGCTTGATGATTCGTTTCTAGACTATAACACACAAAAGCCCCCTTTGATTCAGCTTCAAATCAAGCTTGCTCTAGATTATTATGCTTATGTGTGTGTTTCTTGGGTGTGTTTGTGTGTGGTCTGATGTTGAACATCGACCCACACTTATGATATTATTATTATCATTAATCAAGTATGACAATATGACAACATCAGCCCCTCAAGTATTCATATGAAATCATGAGTTGATTATTAACTAATCAAGTTAATGATATTAGTCTTACTAGGCCATAACTATTTAACGGGTTTAACCCGACTTTTGTGCTAGTTTAGAAATATTAATATCTCCTTGTTTCAGATTTGTTCAACGACATACGTTTGTTCGTTATTGTAGAGTTATGACAATTAATTAAATTTTTGGGGTGTTACAACTCTACCCCCCTTAAAGAGGGTTTCGTCCTCGAAACCGGATATATATATGAATTCCCATGGGTCGCGCCTCATGGTTAACCTTGAGTTTTAGACTTTTATCCCTTCTCGATGAGGGTTATTTTAATGGAATTTGATTACGCCCCTAGGCTTATGTATACACATTCATTTACCCTTACTGGAAATTATTTTAGTATAGACACCCGTAGGTGTCATGGTTTGCCCAAGAGTTATTGATTTGACTCCTTTGTGTGTTTGGAACCCTCAAGTCCCTGGGGGCTTAGGGTAAACATTTGATTATTTACTCTGCTTAGAATCATTTCTATGCACTGAGGCACATATTGGGTTTGGTTATCATAATGACTTCCCAAAGACCGACACCCAAACTCGAAGTAGTTTTAGTTTCCGTTTGATTTCGGCTCAAAGGCCTCTTATAATGCCATGGTTTTACCGGAAAGCGTCGAGTCTCTTCCGTATCTCATGTTTTCCTTGTTCTAGACACCGCGTGTCCTTTTTAATAGTGTTTTCCCCTGTCACTAGGCTTAGTTATATTTATGCATTCATTTGGGTCCAAGTGGTGACGACTTCACTTGACCCGTTTGAACCTTCTAGTGATTGCCTAGCTAATACTAAACTATTAACGGTTTATCGTTCGTTTTGTTACTATCCGATTACTAATTCTGTGAGTAGTTAAATCACCAGAGTTTTCGGTTACCAGTAGACTTAGGTTTCATAAGTCACAGGCTTATGTCAGTCATCCAATCCAATGACTACGACTTCTGATGTGTTTCTATACACCGATCGTCAAAATTCTGAGTTAAGTTTGTTGGACTTTATAAAAACCAAACTTCCGTTTATCATGTGTATGTTTATTCTAGTTTAGAGGCCCGCACCTCGGCTAGTATTTTGTATAATCATTCAAGTTTGAATATCCCATGGAATCCTCCATATAATACTTTAGATAGCTTCTGTGTACTTAAACGCATTGGCATCACTTTGCCCGAATTTTGGTATGTGAGTTTCAATTCTCAGTCGAAACTAATTCCAGGCGATTGCTCACCTATTATCTTCTTGCCCCGATGCCGCGGGCTTTTAGGATTTTTATCCTATCGATAGAATTAGCATAGGGTTCGTGACCTTTTCTTATCTAGCCTTTCGAATTTACATTTCTAGCTCTTGTAAGCATCTTATTTGAGATTTAACCTGAGTCTTTCGACTCTTTTATTTATCTAGGTATTATTGCGTATATAACACTCCGTCTTCAAATCCCCTTCTGGGTTATGTTTGTATTTAACTCCTCAGAACGCTTTGGTTCCAAGGCAATTCCTTTAGTGGCTCATCCTTATAGGGTCTGTTCCTGAACTATGAACCGTTCAGGACCTATGGACCCTTAGATCAATTCAGTGTTTCCCACAAGAGTCCTTGCTCGTCTGTGTGTCATGGTGTCACATTACCATGTTTATTCACACAAGTCTATTTTCTTATGTTTTCTTTCTTTAGTATTCGTATGCATAGTGGTCCAGTGGATCGTGTTTTGCTTATTATGAAGGCATTGCTTTTATTTCTGCGACTCACAACCATCTATATATTCTAGACTTTCGGTTGTCCATTCATCCATCATGTGCTAAGGCCCATGAGGTTTATCTCGCTTTGTTTGTTTTTGACATGCCTTCATTAGGCCACATCGATAATTGTTTACTCTGACACGATCCTTGCTCGAGGCTAGGATTGTTTCTCTGGTGCGGATGCACCTCCGGTATTCTAGGGTCTCCTGCGAGCTCCCTTTTTGGTTTAGCGTTTAATTTCTTCTTTTATTTAGCGTGGTTTCACAGTCTAGAACCATGTTTTTAGTTTGTTTTCGGGTGAATCATAGTTCACGCTTGCCCCGTGTGGTTTTATTCTCGTTTGCATTCCAATTTAGCGAGACGCGTAGTTCTTGGTTGCCCGTGAACTGTCACGGATAATTATGATTTAGTGTGATACTTAGTTCACAATTGCTCGTAGGTTTTCACGAATTCATTATGATTAGTGTGATGCATAGTTCACATTTGCCCGTAGGTTTTCATGAATTCATTATGATTAGTGTAATGCATAGTTCACATTTTTCCCGTAGGTTTTCATGAATTCATTATGATTAGTGTGACGCATAGTTCACATTTGCCCATAGGTTTTCATGAATTTAATATGAATTGTGTGACGCATAGTTCACATTTTTCCCGTAGGTTTTCATGAATTCATTATGATTAGTGTGACGCATAGTTCACATTTGCCCGTAGGCTTTCACGAATTTATTACGAGTCAAGTTTAAGTATAACTTAACCTTGAGCTTAGCCCGCATCTTGGCTATTATTTTATCTCAGTACGAGGTTCATGTTGGAATACGAGTTAACCTCTCGAGTATGGTTTAGATTTATTTATTGTTTACCCTTAGGTATGGTTCAGTCTCGTCTGTGAATTTTTTTTTTCCTTCCATAACCTTCACTGTTTAATTAACCCTCGACTAGGGTGTAGATTGATTTACAGTTTAACCCTCGGTTAAACTTGGATTTGTTGTGGGTTATCCTTCAGTTAAGGTCTGATTGATTTACTTGCGATTCATCATATAGTCAGGACTCGTTTGTGTTTATGACTTAACCTTTGATTATGGTTCAAGTCTGCTTACGAATTAACGTTCGATTAGGGCTCGAGTTTATTCATGGCTTAACCTTTGATTAATGTTCAAGTCTGCTTACGAATTCAACCTTCTATAAAGGTTCGAGTTTAGTCATGACTTAACCTTTGATTAAGGTTCAAGTCTATTTACGAATTCAATCTTCTATAAAGGTTCGAGTTTAGTTATGACTTAACCTTTGATTAAGGTTCAAGTCTGCTTACGAATTCAACCTTCTATAAAGGTTCGAGTTTAGTTATGACTTAACCTTTGATTAAGGTTCATGTCTATTTACGAATTCAACCTTCTATAAAGGTTCGAGTTTAGTTATGACTTAACCTTTGATTAAGGTTCAAGTATACTTACGAATTCAACCTTCTATAAAGGTTCGAGTTTAGTTATGACTTAACCTTTGATTAAGGTTCAAGTCTATTTACGAATTCAACCTTCTATAAAGGTTCGAGTTTAGTTATGACTTAACCTTTGATTAAGGTTCAAGTCTATTTACGAATTCAACCTTCTATAAAGGTTCGAGTTTAGTTATGACTTAACCTTTGATTAAGGTTCAAGTCTATTTACGAATTCAACCTTCTATAAAGGTTCGAGTTCAGTTATGACTTAACCTTTGATTAAGGTTCAAGTCTATTTACGAATTCAACCTTCTATAAAGGTTCGAGTTTAGTTATGACTTAACCTTTGATTAAGGTTCAAGTCTTACCTTGGTCCGTGTAACCGTTGTGGTAATACCCTTGGCTCTACGACCCCGTGGGTCATTTATGCTTCGGTTTTACTTACCCGGTCTACCCGGCCTCTTAAATTGTTTGGCAATACTTCCTTGTTATATGACCTTGCAAGTTATATTTTTAGAGAAGTTAACATGCCTTTCTCCCATGACCCAGTCCTTGTCATGTGAAGGGTAGAAGTGTAGATCATGAGAAGCCCATCGCACCATGTGTTTAACACTTACCTGGCCAGGGTAAGCAATCCACACATGACACGGTGATCTTATCGCGATCACCACGGTACTCTCCAAGTGGGCAATTTCTGGTCATGCATCTTGTTTAATAGAAACATTCTTGTCAGTTTGTCTAATGTATTTCTGTGTACCCGTATTATTAAGCTATTTGTGTTTTATCCGATCGCGCAGTCTTGTTTATGCGATCATGCCTTCCAATTCCCGGTTCGGTTGAGCCTTAGCCCACCATGACCGTGTTATTGACATTTGTCCGAGTTTTAAGTATTCTTTGCATCTTTTCCCAATTTCCGGTTCGGTTGAGCCTTAGCTCACCATGACCGTGTAATTGGCGTATATCCGGGTTCTATGGCTCATTGTACCTTTTCCAAATTTAATTCTTGATTGACTCGTGTTCAATCATGATGTATAATGCTAATAAACTAGATTAATTTATTTTTGGAAATAAATTCCTTACCGGATTGATGATCAAGCTTGAACCGAACGCTTAACTCGTTTAACCTTGGGCTCTGAATACCACTTGTAAGACCCTAACCCATTCTCATGTGTTTAAAGAATAAAATAAGGGTTGAACATGTGATACAATTACCAAAAACCATGTTAAGACGTTAACAAATATGTACAAAACACGACTTTGAAACACTTGACATAAGTACTATGTTATTCACAATGATTTCAACCCAAAAAGGCTTAAGTTTTACACCCAAAATCAAGAGTCTATGCGGAAGCTAACACGATGCAACGTTCGGTTCTTCACAAAATGAGCTTGATCATCATCCATACTCCGAGTTATATACCTAGGGTTGAATATGAAAAACAAACCCATGAATGTGTGTTAGTTTAGTCAAGTAATTGAATAAAACAATCAGCTTAAGGCGAAGGAAAAAGACCGGCCGTAGCTTACGGCCCCAAAACAAAGAAAATCAAACAAAACTAGGCTGAGCGTCCTAGACGCACTTCTGGGCGTCCAGGACGTTGCCCAGCGTCCTGACGGGCGTCTCCAGAAGGTCTTGGGCGTCCTGAGTCTATCAGTTGGGCGTCCTAGACGCATGTCTGGGCGTCCTAGGCGCATGCTGCTGCACAAAAAAATTGTGAAACTAACATCTTGACTAGTTTTTAAAGGGGATTTGGATACCTTTGAACCCATGTTCAAGGCCCTTCCTAGGGACACTTGGGGACTTATTTAACACCATTATATCATGCTTATAAGATGTCATTGATCAAGTTCCCTTTTCGGTTATTACATGCATATGTTGTTTTTATCCAAATCGACCCGTTTAGAAGTATTTGCCTAAAACCAAGACCAAAGCTGGACATATGCTCATCTAAAGACATAGTCAAGGTTCACACATAGGAGATTAGCTAACTAACCGGTTCTAGCTTACCCAACACTTACCAATAGCGGGTTTGGACTAAGCTTGAGCACATGGGTTTTATCGAGGACTTGTCCTCGTTACGTTTTAGTATGTCCATTCATCCTAACTCCCTCCCCAATCGATTCACAACCTGATTTTTGATTAATCCCTCATCACTAGAGGTAGTTTTCAAGATTTCCCTTGGGCAATACGCCGTTGTGGCGCTACCTTAGCGTCTATGGCCCCGTGGGCCATTTATGCGCAATTTCAAGCACCCGGTCTACATTGCCCATTGGTATAACGGATTCACCGGGCACTTATCACTTGGGGAGTGGTTGCCTAGCAAGTCAATATCGCAATGGTATGAGTATGAGATTTGAGTCCTAGAAGGACTTACCTTAGCTCGCGCCCCTTTTTGCTTCTAGACTAGCTTGAGATTACTAACATAAAGTCTACGAATATACTCAAGCAATTAACAACAATCGGTATCGGCATAATGTTGACCCTCGTTTTAGGTCCTTCTCTAACTAGTGTTTCACCCAATTGACCCGTAGGCCTAATTGGGATATTGACAACCTTCCTCTAAGGCCGTTTTCTATGAATTATGAATCTAGTTTAAGCTTCTTTTGTGACATTCCAATGACTAGTTTCAAATATACATACAAATGTATAACTAAGCATGTAAACATACTAGGAATATATTGAGATTTAAGCCATCGAGTGACTTACCTTATGCGTGCTTCCTCTTTACCTCAATCCGAGACTCCATGGCTATCCAAAGTCTCTTGTATTCGCACCTATGAGGTGAATGATTACTTAGGTTGTTAGAACCTAGTCTTTACTTGTCTACACGCATTTTTGGTCGTGTTTCACCAATATACAAGTTTTCAACAAATTATTTATGCCCAAGTGAAATCAAGTTTCATTGAGGCATTTTAACAAACACTTGGTGGGCTTGAATTATTAAGACTCCCATTTGGGTATTTTCAAGGCTAATGATATACCAATCGCATATTCAGCCTTAATTTGTTATAAAGATGAAAACTTAACAACCCAAAATCATAATCTAAGTTTTATTCTATTGATTAAACCTATGAGCACACATGTTGCACATAGACATCACTACCCACCAAGTCATTATAGGTATTCCTCCCAATTGGGTAAACTAACACAATTTATATCAAAAATTGTTCACCCTAAGGTTCCCTTGTGCTAGGGACACCTTCCATAACAACAATTGATCATAAAATTGAACATGCAAGATTTCATTAAAATCACCTAACTTCTAAATTCATCAATTTAGGTGATATAAAAGATACCTGAGTGTTGTATAAGGCTTGATGATTCGTTTCTAGACTATAACACACAAAAGCCCCCTTTGATTCAGCTTCAAATCAAGCTTGCTCTAGATTATTATGCTTATGTGTGTGTTTCTTGGGTGTGTTTGTGTGTGGTCTGATGTTGAACATCGACCCACACTTATGATATTATTATTATCATTAATCAAGTATGACAATATGACAACATCAGCCCCTCAAGTATTCATATGAAATCATGAGTTGATTATTAACTAATCAAGTTAATGATATTAGTCTTACTAGGCCATAACTATTTAACGGGTTTAACCCGACTTTTGTGCTAGTTTAGAAATATTAATATCTCCTTGTTTCAGATTTGTTCAACGACATACGTTTGTTCGTTATTGTAGAGTTATGACAATTAATTAAATTTTTGGGGTGTTACAATTAAAAACACGAAACACATAAAACACAATACCATAAACATGGATCTATAAGAAATAATATGAACAAAACTCTATATAGAGACAAAAATATGCTCATCTAAAAGATCTCACCTACTCACAAAGAATCATTAAAAAAAACTATCCGATTCAATATTCATACCACTTAATGAAGATGACAAATCTTTCACTGATATGTGTGATGCTGCCACCAGTTCAAATCACCTGATTGTTATAGGAGGTTGGTCATCACGATCAATGGAAGAAGCCTAGGTCGTATGATACGGGCTCAGCAAGGGGAGACTATTATTGTTGACCTCAAGAACAGTTTGTTGACAGAAAATGTCGCCATTCATTGGCACGACATCAGAGGTAAGTAACATACATATCGATGGTTGAATTGATGTTATTAGATTCTCTGAAAAAATATGCGTGGTTGGTTGGAAAAAGGAAAAGAGAGAATTGTGGGGGGGGGGGGGGGAGGGGAGAGATATATCTGGTGATGAGAGAGGGGAAGATCCTAAAATGGAGAGTTTTTAATTGATGAGTTTTTAATATAAATCAAGTGTTTTACCTATATACCCCTCATACCATATATTAATTTAAGTAGATTATAATATATAATATAATTTATAAGTTTGTCACTCATTTAATATCATTCATCCATCCATGTGATCTAATGGACACGTTTATTTATTACCCCTCTTACAAAAACACTCCTTTGTAGTCGAACCTATATATATATATATATATATATATATATATATATATATATATATATATATATATATATTCAAGAGTTGGGTTGGAAATGGGAGGCGATATCTTGATCGTGAGAATGAGGGAGTTTTGCTCCCATCCCACCCTAATACTCCATCTTCCACCTTCTAGCACTTATGGTCCCTCAAGATTAGATTTTTATATAATACTTCCACTATTTTATTAACCTTGTTAATCTTTTAAACAAATAAATCTAGTTATATCTTGTAACCGTACTAACCGGGTTAGTTACCTATGGTCGTAAGTTGTCCGTTTTATTAGCTAACTTGATAATATTAGTTAGCGTCCGACAATATCATACAACAATAATATCAAATATTAATAAATTTGGGGCGTTACATAAATACTCGCAACTCGCCAGTCGACCAACCTGATAGCGCATAGCGACTTCTGCAACAATAAATAGACTAAATAAAATCTGGGATGTAGTAAAATATAAATTTAATAAAGATTAAATCTAGTATTTTTTCCATTGGGTTCACGTTTTTACTAGGGCTATGCAAAGGGTCCGGAACCGACCCGACCCGACCCGGACCCATCAGAACCGTATACCCTTTTATTGTTAAAATCAGGAATCACGAACCGAACCTTAAAAGGCTATGTGGTTCCTGGTTCTAAAGGTTCTGATGGGTCGGGTAAAGGGTCTGACCCTGTAGAACCTTTTAATGTAATAGTCACTTTTAGAGGATTACATATTCCTATTCTTTTACCATGCTCGTAAAAGAATTTCTCCATATGGTTCTAACAATAGCCAATGAGTTTCTTTTTAAGTCAATTTTCGTTTCTCGACTTATGTTTTGGTAACAATTTTGTCATTCACATCAATGTTGTAAAACAAGGTCTCGACGGCCGAGTACTCCCCGAGTAATTGCTACAAGGTAGGTTGCCGAGGCCCGAGTACTCTAGTCCTAGGCCGAGTTCTCCCGGGTATTCTCCGACTAGGCCGAGAACTCCCCGAGTACTCTCGACTCCGACTAGGGAGCGCCTAGCGACTTTTGCAACATTGTATCTCAACACTCGAAACATTATGTGAATCTATTATGTATACATCATAAATACCCACACACATACACACACATCAGAGCGACATACATAAATATTACTTCAAATTCGGATATAATATATACTATATAATATATCACATCTATGTATATACATCAAACCGAAAAATATTTCAAGAAAAATACATTCTTATTCTTATAAATAATACTTTTAATATTGTATTAACATTATGTGAAATCGATTACAATAACACGTAAAAACGAATGGTGAAAAGACTAAAAAAGATTATTTTTATTTTTTAATTAAAATACAAACGGTTCTTGTGGTTCTTATATTAGAACCGTGGGTTTGGAACCGACCCGACCCGGAACCAATAATTCATATAAATCTAGAACCGGAAACCGACCCATATATTTAAAAAGGTTCGGGTCCAAGGTTCTTGCGTGTCGGGTCCAAGGTTCCTGTGGGTCCGAACCACGAAACGCTCACCCCTAGTTTTTACTGCTCGAATTTCGATCAACTCGACTTTTGAATTTTCGGGTGGGGTCAGGTCGGGCTTTATCACTAAAGTCATTTTTTTTCTATAATGCTTCCTAGATGTTTTAAATATGGTCATTTTAGTTCAACCTTGGCAAAATCTAAAATCAAACATTGTTCTGAACATTATATACACGGTAAGGAAGCAAAAAAAGATAAAGGAAAAATTATAGAATTCGTCATTTAAGTTTACCTCGTATTTCAATTGATACCCTTTCACGTTTCAGATGATGAGATTAATCCTTAATAATTTAAAATGTTACACCCATAGTCCTTAGGCACTAACCCAGTTAAAAATTTCAGTTAACTTTGATCATGTGCCTTGCACATGAGGGTAAGTTGGTAATTTTACTTCTCCCTCTCCCTCTCTTTAACTTCAACCATCTCCACCACCACCCAACAACTACCAAGAAATCCGGCCACCTAAAACCCCCCACCACCTGTGGCCACCAGACTAAGACGATGTTGATGGTGGCCACAGGTGGTGGTGGGTTTTAGGTGGCCGGATTTCGTGGTGGTTGCTGGGTGGTGGTGGTGGTGGTGGTGGAGATGGTTGAAGTTAGAGAGAGGGAGAGAGAGAAGTAAAATTCCCAACTTACCCTCATGTGTAAGGCACATGACCAAAGTTAACTGAAATTTAACTGGTTTAATGCCTAAGGACAGTGGGTGTAACATTTTAAATCGTTAAGTATTAATCTCATCATCTGAAACGCCTAGGCGCTTAGGTCGAGCCCGGAGCCTAGGCGCAAGGCGCATAAAAAACAAAGGCTTTTTATAATTAGGCGCATAGTAAAAAATACATTTTTTAGGGATTCTAGAGATTTTTAGGCTTGTTTAGGGCTACTTTAGGATGTTTTAGGGTTGTTTAGGACTTGTTCATGACTCATTTATGATGTTTTAGAGGTTTATGCAACTTTTAGCGTGAATTTGGCCGGAAAATCAGCCCTGATAGTGTGCCTGAGTGCCTAGGTGCGCGCCTCACAGGGCGCAGCGCACTTGGTGCGCCTCGAGCCTAGGCGCGCCTAGGCGCGCTTTTGACAATTATGATTGAAAAACGAGTTAAACTTAAAGGACGAATTCTGTAATTTTTCCAAAGATAAATAAATAAGTATCTAGATGAGTCGGTCTAACAACAAAAGCATCAGATGAAGCATTTCTATTGCTTATTAGTTAAAAATAGCGAAAAGTCGAAAACCAACTCAATTTGCTGCTAATAATAAATAATATGTACACAAGTTGCATACTATTCATTTCCTTTGGAAAATAGGAAAATGTAATACTAAGAGCATTCACAGTAGCTCCCCCATTTTATGTGAGTATGCCCCTAAAATTATATGGGGTGGGTGTGAGTGGTTGTGAGTGAAGAAAAATGGGGAATCTACTGTTGATCGGTATAATTGGGGTTACTTGGGAATCTTTTGGGGAAAACTGGAAGGTGTATTTATTTTTTAGTATTTGTTGAAAGTAGTTGTGAGTGGAGGAGAGAGAAACTGTAATGATTTTTAGTGTAATATGTGGTTATGATTGGTTGTGAGGGAATGGGGAATGGGGAATGGGGAAGCTACTGTGAATGCTCTAAGTAAACTACTTCACCCCCTTTGTGGCAAATTATCGAGCAGTGGCGAAGCTTGACCCGAAGGTTTGGGGGGTCGGAAGTCACTAGTTTCGGGGGGTCGAAACCCTATATTTCCAAAATTTTATATACGAATACTATATAATCGGAACTTCTGCGTAAAAATTCGGGGGGGGGGGGGAGCCGCCCCTCCCCGCCCCAACTAAGCTATGCCCCTGATTTCAGGTTTACAATATACCAAATTAAAGCCTAAATAATAAGATAATGCTAATGAACTACCACAAAGTCTTAACAACAAACACGAAACACATATCTATTTGTAATCAACAATGCCTAACTAATAAATTTCAGCCATATAACAAGTTAAAGCATATTGAAACAAAACAAATCGAAAAATTACATATTAGCATAAACAAGACAACAACTAATGAATTATAACAAACCTGAGGTGGTTGCGATCAGAGAGTGGAACTATCGAAGAAGTTGTGACCGGACGAAGCTAGAGGTGGAGTGAATGGAGCCGTGGATGAAACTGGAGCTGCAGGGGCTGGGATGGTCGGCTAGAGCAGGATCTAGTTATGGATTGGGTAAGGAAAAATAAAGGGGCTGTTGTGCTTTAGAGTTAAGGCTGCTATAACACATAGGAAGATAAAGAAAACCCTAACAACGGTTAGGTCAATTTTGTAATAAAAAAAGAGAGAAAACTGCGTACATGTTTCGAACCGGGGACCTACACTTTAAAGGATGGGAGACTTAACCATTGAGCCAGTCACATGCTATTGCAATGGGTTAATGCCAAATTTTCTTATGGGTTCATGGCTCTTTTTTCCTATATATTTCTACTAAAAAACGAAAACACAATGGGTTCGCCTGAACCCGCACGGCTCTTACTAAATCTGCCCCTGGGTGAGAACTTGTGGTCCTAGTGATGCAAGTTCGATCCCGAGCCAAACCCTGGTTTTCATCCGGTCGTTACTCCAGCGAGGGAACTCGTGTGGGGGCGGTACGGTTTTCGGGAAAACGTCGTAACCAAATCTGATACATCGAGCGCGGATCCGGTTAAAACAACATAGTCTGAAGCAGACCTTAACTAGTGCCGCCGATTAGACAGTGTAATATTGAGTCATTAAAAAGAAAGTCACCGTTCAAAAAAAATCCCCTTGCTATATGTAAAAAAAATGGCGGGTTAGTTAATGTTTTTCACTTTTTTATACGGAAAAAAAATTGAACAATCATTTGTACCAACAACAAAAAAGACAATGCTTTCTACAGTTGTCAACTTTTGTTTTATTTGGTAACATTTGAATCTTACAAAAAATTTTCTCTTGTAAATACTGAAATCCAATTAAAGTCAAACAAAAATAAATATAATTTAAAACCTTCAACTTAACAAATTTATGATTAAATATTATAGCTGTCAATTTTGTTTCAACACACAAACAAAATACATATGAGCCAAAGACCATCAAAGTAAAGCTTCGGTTTTTTGGAAATGACAGTAATTTTATTAATTTTTGAACCACCAAGTAAGAACCATTGGGTGAAGCCAAATAGCCAACCCAACACGACTAAACGCTAGCCGGCACAAAAGACCGAAGTAATTGGGTATAATATGGTGTAAACACCTACAGCCAAGAGAGTTACGGGGTTTCAAAATGCAGTCATTTTAATTGTTTGTTCGTCCATGTGGAATGCCCGAACAACAAGGTGTTCTCGAACAAGGCGGTACCTTATCCAAGGGCTTATGAAGGATGACTTCCATTAAATTATACATGTTTTTATTATCATTTTCATCCAACTTTTTTACACGACACGGTTTTGCACGATTAAGGACACACAATTTGCGAATACTAGGACGATTAGGGACACACAATTTGCGAATACTATGAGCTAAATACACAACCAATTAATGAAGACATTAGTGATGAAGTGAGACAATTAAACGAACGTGCAATTTATAATAGACAAACGCATCACAAGCTTTGAGTGGATTTGGTTGAAAACATTTGGAATCTTTCACGATACAACGACGATGAGTAGGATAATAATTAAAATATGTAATTCAATTTTTTTTAATTTTATGTATTTTTTTAGTAAAATTGTCATTGTCTTTTTTTTTCATTGTCTTTATTGTTTATTTAATATAATTTTGTTTAATTTAGTTGCTTTGTTTTTTAAAAGAAAAAACACAAAAACGCCCGTCCTACACGCCCCACCACGCTGTGGTTTTTATTGGAGGGGAAATCTCCTTGTGTTAAAGTGACTGTCACATGTCGCTCCACACCCCATGACCACATCGTGTAGTCGAAGGATAAGTAAAATCAAGAAGTGTATAGAACTTCTAAAAGTAACATCTAGTTGGTTGTCTAGCCAGATAGTTTTGTCTCACGAACCATCCTAAAAAATAAGTGCATTTGATGTTCTTGAACCTTTTATGAATATCATTTGTTTTGGTGTATGTGAAGTGTATAGGATGGCACCGTGGGATTCAAAGACGATGCGAAGATCTATTGTGGAGACCCGTGTATGATAAGGCTAATTATTTTTACACAATTTGTATTCACTCATTGGTCAACTTTCCTCAAACTAACTAGTTAATTATTTTTGTTTACATTTTTTTTCTCTAATTTTAATATTTATATTTATTTTATCTCTCATTATTATAAGGCTCAGACGTGTGGTATTGGGTTCACCGTGCCACATCATATTGGTCAACATTTAAAGCTAGGCAAGTATCAAATGTTGGGGATAACATTTGATACCTAATAATCAAAACGACTATGTACGTTTATTATAAACCATCAGCATATTGCCTTCAAGGATACGAGGGTCATGTTCGTGCAAACCAACAAGCATTCGATTCTTCGGCCAAAGAAACCAAATCTATAAACTAACCCAAAAACATTGTTGTGTGCTAGCAATTGCCTTGTGTTTATACATAGCTTTCTTAGTGTATGTTTATACTCTAATATTTTTTGACCATTTGGTAAAAACTAGAAAGTCAATATGGTTGGCCTTTTGTTAAAACTAGTTTTTTTATTGGCGCGCGTTGCGCGCTTTTCGACCACTTTTTTCTAACAAAAACATAAAAAAACCAAACTCTTTCTATAAGATTCGATTAAAACGCAAAACGATTAAGAGAAGTTACAATATTACATCACGCACTGACTAATACATTATTACAAACCAGCTCTTGTCATGACCATGATACCTTTCAGCATCAGCGTGTACAAAACTGCTTTCCCACGACTCTTGATCAGTTGACAACGACATACTTGTCCGTTTTAGAATAGGCAAATAGGTAATTTGATTGGATTGGCTGCAGGTTTATCAAGATCAGCATACAGTAGAGCCTAAATTTCTTATGTTTCTCCCTAGAATTTTTAAACGTTACCTAGTAAATAGGAATTATATTTTCATATAAAGCAAAATAGGTTAAAATTACTCATTTATAACAAAAGCCACACCTTTATGACCACTATCTCGGTCACTCCCCGGAAGGGTTGCGTTTGCCTCTGCACCTCATCCAAAAACAAAAACACATTTATTTTGTATTATGCTAATCAAAGGCAGCAATTGAAGTCTTAATGATAATGTTGATGCAAAAGATAAAATACCTTGATAGTTTCTGTGTTCTCTGCCTCATTGGTAATTACCATAATCACCACCACCAACTTGAAAGCTCCCATCAGCGAAAGTTGCGCGCCTGTACTTGCTGGTTCAGATGTAAAATGGTGACTGATTTGTCGTGAGTCTGCTGATTCTGCACTTGCTGGTGCACAACATTAGCTTTTAGTGGTTAAAGTTGCGCGCCTTGTGGCTTTCTCTCGTAAAGCCAGTGCCAGCTGACCCAGCTTCTTCATAGACAGCTGGCTCATGGGTACCATCTGCATTCACGAATTTTTATTCATAAAGCTACATAAATTCGCCACCGTAGTAAGTATTTTAAGACGCAAACCTTTCGTTTTGGATCAGTAAAGGCTGCTGACTCTCTGACCGAACCGTTAACTATGCCTGCTGTGTATTTCAGCTGCTTTGGTACGGGAACAGAGTTTGGAGATAAAGGACCACTCTTTTCATCAGCCAAATGTTTCAGTAAATTGTGGGAATTACCCTGTTTCAGTAACATGTTAGCGATTAAAAAACAAAAAGTTTATTTACTAATTGTTATCTTGAATTGTGTTGCTGATATCAAGAAGTAGATTACCGAAGCAGATGACGCCAATGCAATAGCGACTGTTTGCTGTTCCCTTACTTTAAGATCCTTTTCGACTTCTTTTCTTCTTAATTCACTCTAAGTAAACCCACCAGCTCTTGCAATTGTTCTTCCATTTCTTTCATTTCAATATCTTTCTCCCATGATTGGCACCTATCAAACACTAAAAATTAGTAACTTACCTATCTTATGTGTTTTATAACAAATTGGAAGGCATTTACCTGGCATCTGCAAGGGAATTGAACATATATTGAAGCAGGTTTTTGACATCAGCCATTGAACGAAGTTGATTCCAACGACCATGGTTAGCAAAAGCACGTTCTCTTTCTTCAGCTTCAGAGAGTTGTGTAGCCATTAACACAAGTGAGTTTGATGAGATGTTTAACATGCTCTCTAATGAAGCTATTCTTGACATTCTAGCTTCAGGTGACAATGATGAAGCCCTGAATCACATTAATTGGCCGAATTTAGTATTTGTTAAGTTCAAGGAAACTGTTACGTAAAAAAGGAAGACATGTAACTATTTTTTTTGTACCTCTTGTCTAAGAACAGCTAGCTCTTCAGCTAAGAAATTAAATAACCAAAATTCTATTCAAAATCATTTTTAACATATTTATATCATAATAAACTATAGTTGACAACGACATATATAATATGCGTACACTTGGCTTTGTTTCTCATATTCATGTCGAACTTCATGGACGTTTACCATTACTTCCACCTCATGATCAAGCCAACGCTGCAATGATTTCTCGTTGCTCTGAAAAAAGTAATTTTGATTCAATAAAAGTGAATTTAAGGTTCTTAAATTTATTTAAGTCTTTATTAATACCTGTACATTTGTTCCGTTCCCGTTTCCATTTCCAGTCACTACAAAACAAAAGCAGCACGGCGAAAAACCGGAAAATGAAAAATAAAGACCTATTGTTCTTAATGCCAAAACACACCTGAATTATCACGGGTTGACTTTCGGGCCTCTAGGAATTCTTTGAGCCTCTTGGTAGCCATTGCAGCCTCTTCTGTCTTTATTTGGAGAACCTTTATTGATTCATTATATAAATGAGACAATGCAACTTTCTTATTTAAAGTTAAAATACTAATAGCTGATTATTTAGTTGATTATAATGTTACCATTTTCTGGCGTTGATTTAGAGCTTGCAATTCGTGCCTTCCATATTCATTCCTCCGCCCTTCTTTCTTTAGCTGCATTCATATATTAAAACAACTCCATATAAATTAGCAAGAAATTTTACTCATAAACAGAGTATGGAAAGAAAGTAAATACATGCCTGCAATAACTCTTTTTCACGTGAGGCTTTCCACTGTCGAAATTGTTCAGCTTCTTGCTTTATCCTGTGTTGTAGTTGAACCTACAAACTCATATAAATTAGCACCAAATATTACATGTATAGAGTATAAACATGAGAATTAAAAAAAAGAAACCAACCTTTTGAGCCTTGATGTATTGTATCTCATCTTGTAACTTTTTTGCTGCTTCATCACTCTTTTGTTTTTGCTTCGCAACGTGTAGAGAAACAACGGGCTCAGTCAACATGTGGGAGATCATTTATGGCATCAGTTGGTTGCGAACGCTAAATCGCCATCACAACGATGCACAAATGGTACCATGCATATTGTCATCATCGCCCTAAATTAGGCAAGACATTTGCATAGAGGAAGACTTGAGGATAGCCAGGTTAGAGGATACGTGTATGATAATATCTCAGATGATGACACGTGCATCCAGTACATAACCCACTAATACCATCAAGGACCATTATGTCCTTACAAAGCCACTTATTTACGGAAAGGGCAAAAAAACTGTTCAAATCAATTGCAAAGCCACTTAAATCGCCATCACAACGATGCACAAAGGGTACCGTGCATATTGTCATCATCGTCCTAAATTAGGTAAGACATTTGCATATCAGCGAAGCAACTAATACCAAGCAACCAATACCAGGCTCAGGCGAAGCAAGGCATGCCAGTAACTACCAGGCTGCAACATTATGTTGCCATCACAGGTAGACACCATCGCCTGTAACGCAAAGTGTATGCCATCACCGCCTGGTATGAATGTCACGTATCAATGCCCAAGATAAATCTTGAACGCGTGTTATGAGTTCAGAGAAAGTGGAACAGCTCAGCTATTAATATAATAAAATATACAATCTACTGTTCAAATCAGTTGCGTCTTTAATATAGTGTAACAACGGGCTCAGTCAACATGTGGGAGATCATTTATGGCATCGGTTGGTTGCGAATGCTAGATCGCCATCACAACGATGCACAAATGGTACCGTGCATATTGTCATCATCGCCCTAAATTAGGTAAGACATTTGCATATCAGCGAAGCAACCAATACCAAGCAACCAACACCAGGCTCAGGCGAAGCAAGGCATGCCGGTAACTACCAGCCTGCAACATTATGTTGCCAATACAATGAGTGATCTAACACCGACTAAAATTATAAAAAAAATAAAAAATAAATAAAAAAAACTGAAATATTTTAAAAAAAATTAATAATCTTGTCAAGAATATGTTACCTTGAATCTTGAAATGATTAATAATCAATTCACGAACTTTCAAGGTTGGTTTCCAAGAATGATTACCACCAAAAGGATCAACAGCTTCTTTTCCCATATCTTCCACCGTGGCACAAGTAGGAGCAGGTTTCGCCAGGGTGTTGTGCAGCTCCGGTGGCGGCAGAACGGTGGTTCCGGCGGGGAGATCACGGCCGGTGAAGATGGTGAGTAGTAATAATCCTAAAAGGGTACATATTACACAACAAAAGATTAAACCTTTTGGTGAAATTAATACACTTTGATGTCTTCTTAATCTCATTCTTCAATACTTCAAGAAACCAACCTACACGCTTTGTAAATCATAAAGATCTACAAATAACTAAACTCAAAATGTGTATATTACCTTTACTGCCACCTAAAACCTTGTGAATAGGTCTTTCCCTTCCAAAAATACAATAAATCTTTTCATCGCCGACGCCGCCGCCGCTGAATGTGGTGGATACCACCATGTCCGTCGACACATGAAAGATCTTGGATTAGGGTTTTGAAATCTTGATGAGATCTAACAGAAGGTTGACCGGACCGGAGACGTGTGGCGGCAACGACCGGCGATACGACAAGAAAGTATGAGTTGTAGCTGTGGTTCGATATAGGTTGCTGCTGAGCAAGCATTAAAAGAAGATACAATTTAGTAAACAAATAGACAAAACTGATGTTTGCGTGAGTAATTTAATGACTATAAAACCCTCACCTTCAAGAGTAATTGTAGAGAACGACCGTCGAGAATCAACACCATCCCTCTCTGTTATTCCTTTTGATCCCCTGAAATCCACGGCGGTTATACAGATACGTAGATCCATAAATCAATATTGGAGAGGTGGGCCGATTTAGGATTAAGAGGTAGAGATCGAAAAATTGGAACCTAAATTTAGGTTACGGGGGAGTGAGTGGTTGAATAGAGGAAGACTTGAGGATAGCCAGGTTACAGGAAACGTGTATGATAATATCTCAGATGATGACACGTGCATCCAGCACATAACCCACTAATACCATCAAGGACCATTATGTCCTTACAAAGCCACTTATATTTACGGAAAGGGCAAAAAAACTGTTCAAATCAATTGCCTAATTATACTATATATAATTGTCTTTTGTTAAATCTTTTGTATATAAATTTCCAGAGTATGGCATTATTTAAACAAAAGAAGTCTAAATTTTTGATGTTATAGATGGCGTGGCAAGATTAATTTTGTTTACTATAAACAAGATGATATCAATTGTTTATGTAAACTTGACCATAAAATACTGACAAACTTGAAAAAAGAAGAATGCTACATGTATATGTATCGAAAACATAACACCGTGAGAACACCGGCCCATTTGTGTTTGCGTGTATTCCTTTTTTTACGCGTTCCTATGGTAAAAGGTAATATACTAATATCATGTTTGTAATTGTTTACATGCATGCTTAGAACACTTTTACTAGCCATAATGTATGTATTTATTTAAGGAAAAAATCAGGAAAATAAATATGTTTTTGAACAAATAAATATTGACTTTTTACCGGTATGTGACAAAATAGATATTTTTCAACCAATCAAGAGATGACAACTAGGTTCGTCGGCTAAGATGACTAGAGTTTAGCCGATACAAAAAAACCTTAGAAAGTACAACGAGTAGAACAAACCTAACAAAAATACACTTGCAAAGCGTAAGTTAAGTTTAGTTGAAAAATACAAATTTGGGGCTAAATTTAGCCAGCGGATGGAAAGCACGAGCTAAATTCAACCGGCGGATAAAAACACTTGCTACGTTCAGTCGAATGAAAAGCTTAGGCTAAATTATATTTGCCGGTTAAATTTAGCCCATGATTTACACAGGTTTTGTATGGGATTTTCGTTATGTAGCTCAATCCAATTGTTCTAGGGTTTTTAGTCGCTCATTTTGTCTCAGTGTTTACTTGAAAAGATCGTGTTAATTGTTAGGGTTGTGGTTTTGTATTTATTCGAAGTTTGGACGCGATATGTGACTTGAAGATTGAAAACTGATTCAAACTTGTCAAACTAGTCACAATGAGATCCTTCGTTACCTTGTCAGGCCTATCAAGGTGGTGTTGTGTGCTATGGTGGTCAAAAGAGGAGATAAATAATAAGATAGAGACAAAGGTTTAACCGAAGTACTAGGTGTAGTCGTTGTAACACCCCAAAATTTTTAAACCGTATTTTATGATAATATAATCACACGGGGCTTTTAACTATCAAACAGTTGACAAAAGTTGGGAAGGACTAATCTTGCCAAGACACCAAACTAGTGTTTGGTTAATAATAAAACAAAAACATGGAGATGAACTCCAAAAATCCCCAAATTCGTTCATCAACTCACACACACACACCAAACCCTCAAGAACTCAAGAACATGCCTGAATCAAGGTGGAATCAAAGAGCTTTTGAATGCATTAGCCCTAAAATGAATCATCCAAGCATAAAACACACAAAGGTAACCTTTTATTTGGCTAATTTTGATGGTATGTTCATGCTTGGCTATGATGAAAATCATGGGTTGTTTTAAAAACGTGAATTAAAGGTTTGTGAAGGTTACTCTAGTAGGAGCAAACCATAATACTTGTGAAATTATGTGTGTAAAACAAAATCCTTGTGAAAAGGTTATATCCTAGTAGTTCATGTTATAAAATAAATTGGGTTTTTGGTGGATCGGTAAGAACCACATTTAAATCATGAAATACTAGTTATAAACTATTATTAAGATGATGATAGGAATGCTAGTATTGTTAATCTTGGTAAAGGATGGATCCATGAGGTCCCCAAGTCCTAAAATTAAAGTTAGGAAAATAATGCCTACCAAGTGTTTGATAAAATGCCTCAATGAAACTTGATTTCACTTGGGCATAAATAATTTGTTGAAAACTTGTATATTGGTGAAACACGACCAAAAATGCGTGTAGACAAGTAAAGACTAGGTTCTAACAACCTAAGTGATCATTCACCTCGTAGGTGCGAATACAAGAGACTTTGGATAGCCAAGGAGTCTCGGATTGAGGTAAAGAGGAAACACACATAAGGTAAGTCACTCGATGACTTAAATCTCAACATGTTCCTAGTATGTTTATACGCTTAGTTATACCTTTGTATATACATTTGGGATCTAGACATTTGGAGTGTCACTAAAGAAGTTTAAAGCAATTCATAATTCATGGAAGACAACCTTAGATGGTTGTCAATATCACAAATTAGACTAACGGGTCAATTTGGGTAAAACACTAGTTAAACAAGGACCTAAGATAAGGGTCAATATTATGCCGATATCAATTTTGTTAATTGCTTGAGTATATTTGTAGACTCTATGTTATCAATCTTAAGCTAGTCTATAAGTGAAAAGGGACGTGAACTAAGGTAAGTCATATCTATGACTTGTTATAAAAAAATACATGTATGCTTAATCACGGATGATAACTTTAGTCGTATCAATAGTAAAAGATGTCCTTGGTGGTTTCCAAGGGCTAGAAAAGATTTAATGAAAAACCCGTGTCGCAAGTTATAGAGGCCGAGCGAACGAGACCAAGAAAAATGGCACATGTGGCCATGGACACGAGGCATCGCAAAACACGACATAAATGACTTGGGCATGAAGTTCTTTAGTCAAGTTAGGACTTGACAAGTGGTAAAAACCATAACTAGAACTTGGAAACCATAATTTCCTTATGATATAGATATGTGCAAAAACTACTCGGGGTAGCCTAAAGGTGAGTAGATAAATGGTGGTATACAAGCTAGAAATCGAACAAGGAATGTAAAACTACTTATAACCATGTTAGTTGTTCGCATAGGAACCATTAAACGCCTTCCGGGAAGCCCCGGGAGTAGTTTTTGAATGACTAAAAAAGGGCAGCCTGGTGCTGAACCATTTTATGCTTTGTCAGGATTTGGTGTAAGATACGCCAAAACTGGCGTATCCTACGCCAACGTCAGAATGCCTACGCCAATTTCTGCTATCATACGCCACCAGATGCCCAAAGCCTACGCCAATAGCGTAGGATACGCCAAAAATGGCGTAGGATACGCCAAATCACCCAAAATTCATCTTTTTCATATTTTGCACTCGAATCCGATTATTCTAACATATTTATGGGTTGTTTAATCGTGTTAAACCCTTAGGTACCCTGCTACTTGAATCGGATGATGGTCAAGACGTATTAGAAGAACCGAACATGCTTAACTCGTCCGTTTCCGCAATGTTTTGATAAAACCTTTATGGTACTTGGTTATTTTGGGAAATGCTAGGACATTAACTATAATCTCGTATGTTTGTAATAGTCAATGTAGTTACTAAATGTTAATGTGTTAATGTAGTTTATGGAATGACTCAGTTTTACAAATCCAAACCAAGTAAAATAAGCGTTTAAACACCTGTATTATGGGTAGGGTCTTACAGTCGTGGTGTCCAACGATGTTGTGAATGGTGGTGGTACCGGAGAAGTTGTATGTTGGGGCACTGTTAACCAAGTGGGTGGTGGTTCTTGGCCCGTTTTTCTGCCGACGGGTGGAAGAATGGGCGGGTGGGTTTTAAGGAAATAAGTTTGGTGGTGGTGGTGATTTGTTGGAAAAGATTAGATGTTAGGGTTTTGACGAAGAAATGGTGGGCACGTTAGTGTTTTATTATATATGTTTTTTCTTATGTTAAGGGGCAATCTTGACATTTCACACCAACTTAACTGAAGAACTTAACGCTCATTCAAGTCACATACCACCTACGTTATTAAAATCAACCATCAAAGGCCATCATTGTAATTTTAGAAAGCTGAGGACCAAACATCCAATTTTTGCAAACCACAAAGACCATCTGTGCACTTAAATCTTTTATTGGCCAAGGTGAGGCAATTGCTAAAAATATACACTTCTAACATTAAGAATACTAACGTTTTGTGAACAATGGTGAAGCTTGACCCAAAACTTCGGGGGTCGAAAGTCACCGGGGGTCGGAAAATCACTAGTTTTCGGGGGTCGAAAACCAATTACGGGGGGTCGAAACCGTATATACCAAAAAATTTCTATACAAATACTATATAATCGGATCTTCTGAGCGAAAAATCCTGGGGGGGGGGGAGCTGCACCAATGTTTGTGAACACCCTAATGCCCGTACCACCCTCATATATATATATAGGCTAAAGGTATAGAGAAAACCCAAAAATTTGAGAAAACTTCCGAAAACCCAACTAGTGGACAACATTGCTCCACATCACCCTCTATTATTTTAATTAATAAGGGTAAATTAGTATTTTTACCCTTCCCACTCTTTTTATAATTTGAATTTTCCCACCCCCCTCCTATATAAACAACTCTCTCTCTCTCTCTCTCTCTTCATCTCTCTTCCACCACCATCTTCAAGATTCATCCACCACCACCACCACCGCCACTGCCACCACCACAACCACCACCACCACCTAACCCCTTCCCCCATATAAAAAATCCAAACAACCCATCCCTTAGTTTGTACCTGCTCATATACACACAGCACCATCGTGACCCCAATCGAACCACCACCACAAGCGACTGTCGAACCACCACCACCACCACCACCAGCTGCTGCTGCTCCTGCCACCGATCTGAACCCTGTATCAACAATTTTGAACCCGATTCACTTGATTGGGACCTGAACCCGATTCACATACAGGTGGTGATGAACGTGAGGTTCAGAAGAGTTACTGGATGGAACACTCTGTAAAGCTCACTCTTGAAGGCATGATGCTTGATTCTATGGCTTCTGAGCTTGACAAACAAGAGAGGCCTGAGGTATGATTACAGTTACAGTCATTAATGATGCATTTTCTGTGTTTTTTTTATTGATTGCTTCATTAGATCCTTCTCTTGTTAATGCATTTTCTAGTATAAAAGCATATATATTTGGTATATGTGCCCTGTGCGTATGTATCTGGATATTAGCTATGGTAGTGGATCAATTTTTTATTAAATTATTGTTCAATTTTAAATTTCAGGTTCTTTCTTTTTTTTATTAAATTATTGTTCAATGATTTGGCTCTGTTTTTAGTGGATATTAGCTATGGTAGTGGATCAATTTTTTTTTGTTGAGATACGAAGCTTTTATCGTTTTGAAGTAATAAGTTTTGGGTCTAAGGGTATTTTGTTGAGATACGAAGCTTTTATCGTTTTGAAGTAATAAGGTTTTTTTGAATTTGGTTTGTAGACCTCTAATTTTGAAACTTCCTCTGTTCTATGTTTCGTTTGTTTCGTATGTAACAGCATAAAACATTTTTAATATGATTTTGAAAGGGGTTAGAAAACAATTAATGGTTAGAGTTTGAAATTGAGCTAATTAGTGTTTGGTAATAAGAAGTTGTTTGTCATGGTTTTGAAAATGTATGTTTACATCTTAATTAACCTTTTTATATGTTATTATTACTAATATATTTTTTTTAATCAAAACTGGTGAATTTTAATGTCCTGTAACATATGCAACAATATGTCTGATTTGTTTTTTTACCAGTATGTGCATGTTTGTATGAGTATTATAATGTGTGGAATGTATGTTTGCATCTGTTTTCTATATTGCGTTTGTTTCGTATGTAACAACAGAACTAAGTTGGTATAAATTTGTTACCGATTTTTTTACCAGATACAAAGGTTTAATTTAATGTCATTGATCATGGGTGAATCTATGTTTGCGTCTGTTTCGTATGTAACAGCACCACTAAGTTGGTATAAATTAGTTTCTGATTTTGTTACCAGATACAAAGTTTTGATTTTTTAAGTTTGATAACTAAATGTATAAAACATTTTTTTTTGTATCAGTTTTCGTATGTTTTTCGTATGTAACAGCAGAACTAAGTTGGTATAAATTAGCTTCTGATTTTTTTACCATATATTGATTAAAACAAGTCACTAACCACGGGATCAAATATATGTTTTGCGTCTGTTTCGTATAAAACAGCAGAACTAAGTTGCTATCAGTTTCGTATGTTTGATAATCTTGATAACTAAATGGATAAAACAATGTTTGTTTGTATCAGTTTTGTATGTTTTTTTGTAATCCAGATGGTTAACATACGTTACGACCGCGGGGGGGGGGGGGGGGAGGGGGGGCTTTACATGTAAATTGATGATTTTTGTTTTATTTTTGCAGGTGAGCATATTTTTTGCATTAAGGATGAAGATGATTATCAAGAATGAAGTGTAGACAATATTTTTTAGTTATGATAGTTTTTTTAAGCATTTGTCGATTTGTAATGACCGTTTTGTTTGTTTTTAGCACTTTGTAAGAAACAATTCTTGTGTACATTTGAATGTTTTTGGATCTATAAATTTTTTAGCACTTTGTAATGACCGTTTTGTTTGTTTTTAGCACTTTGTAAGTAGCATTTTAAGTAACAAAATGCCTATAACCATATCAATTCTTGTTACGTATGCAACAATTCTGGTGCTGGTACAATAAAACGAAAAAAATTATTGTCTAATAAAAAAAATAATAAATCAGCATTTTTTAAATAATATAAACTGGCAACTCAGTTTTAACCTACGTAACACAACACATGTTACATATGTAACACGGGCATCTGACAGCTTATATAACAATGTGAAAAAAGTAAGAGAGAGATGATGTGACATGTGTGGGGTCCACTTGTCATATGTGCTTTTCAGAAAAATGCCAATTGACCATTGTACCCTTTTTTTGTCATCTACTCACATAAATATATTAAAATAATATAGAATGAATCTAGACCATTGATCACTTTAGATCAATGGTCTAGATTGGGTTTACAAGGTTTTCTCATATTTTTGTGGTTTCCATTTTAACCATCCCATATATATATAAATTGATGTTTGCTGACGTGACATTCAATGGTGGCCTCAACCCTCCCTTGAATGTGCCACGTGGCATAATATGGTGCAAGTTTTTTTTAATCAAATTAATAATTCATATATAAATTAAACCCTACCTTCTTTCTCTTTATTCCAAAACCCTAAAAAAAGCATCTCCTTATCTTCTCTCCACCTCCCCCCCTCAATCTCTCTCAATTTGTTCCACCTCCATTTGGCAGATTCATCCACCCCTACCCCTTCTAACACCACCGAGTTCATATATTTCAAAATCCCATACGATCATATCTCTAATCCCATGTAAATCGTTATCTCTTTCAAACCAATCTCTTGATGATTTGAGATGCGATAATAGTTACCAGTTACCACCTTTCTTTATAAACCATTTAAACCTTGAAACCAAAACTGTTTTGGATCTATTCGTCTATGCCGATTCGACCAATCGCAGCCGCCACCATGTCCATTCTCGTCATCACCAGGTACCAATTAATTAACTTTTTGTTTCCTTATTGAACACTGTTGCAAGCCTATTAACGATTCCACCATCATAAGCCTGAAACAGATTTATGTACCTGTCCTTTGTGTTACTGTCACCGGAATTAGGTACATTAGAAAGTATGTATTTATTTTGTCAAATTAGGCATTGTTGTTTCTGCTAAGTTTAGTTGATTGTGATTTTGATTAAGTTTGACATTGTAGACGATATGATCAGACAATCCTAAATTTTGAGCTTTATTAAGATTTAGGATAGGTAATTAGATGGATTTTGAACAGTCTAACGATTAGTTCGATCTGATTTTGTTCCGTTGTTGTTTACGAATTGTGTTGTTTGTGTTAGGTTTAGTTGATTGTGGTTTGAGATGGTTAACTAGAGATTTAGTTGTTTCTGTTACTTAGGCACTTTTAAAATTTTTGTCTTTATTTACTCAAACTAATTATGTTGTTTTGCATACGTTTCAATTTGTGTTTGATTCAACATCAAAAAAAGGATATACCCCGGATAAATTAGAAACATCGAGTTTTGAATTTAGACAACTACAGATGCATTATGTTGAGTGCTTTAATCTACGGCCGTATAACATAGTATTTTGTTTCACATAGAATCGGTTTCATGGACTAACTTTACTTTGGCATGCTTGAATCTGTGGACTCCCAAACTTAATAATAAGTTTGTTGTTTATGAACTTTAGGGACTTAATGATCCAAACAAAAGTTTTTGGTCATAAACGGGATCGACGGTTGAAAGGGTGCTTGCAGTTACTGTTTTTCTTTCAATACTCTGCACTCAGCAAGGTATGTAGATCTTAAACATGTTCTTTATTCACTGGCTTTGGGAAATAATTATTTGTGTCTTGATTGATTTGTGGTAACAAGTTTTGGTTTGTTTCTATCTTTGATTTTGTTGAAAAATGTATGCGCGACCTTGAGGTGTGTTGAAATTGTGAATTTTAAAATTAAGTATGGTTTAAGTGTGGTTTTTATAGAGATGAGAGAGATATGAATTATGTGATAAGTTTTAGAACTGTTGTAGCTTAATTAATTAAGGCCATGTTTGGCTTTCCTTATTTCACCTCCTTATGACTTATCTCCTTAATCAAAAAGGAGATAAGGAGATAAGCTTGTTTGGGTAATAGGTTGAAAAGGAGGTTTTTGTGGGTTGAAAAGGAGATAAGTTATAAGTAAGAATTTGTGACTTTTTGATTAAGGAGATAAGGAGGTAAAAGAAGGAGATAAGGAGTTGGAGAGCCAAACATGCTATAAGTGATTGTATAGTCGATTAGGTTTTAGATTTTTCAACCCCGATACCTTCCCGGGGTAATCAGCCAGGGAAGTATAAGGCTAAAGGACGACAACACTTTCAATAACTACATTTTTGGCTATGGACGATCACATTTGGAAAAAGGAGAGACATTGTGAGAGGGAGGAGAGAGGGGAGACATCTCTAAAAATAACCTTAAAAGCTGATTTAGATGAACAAATGCGAGTTGAATTGAAATATTCTAACAATTTAGAATCAACAATAATTAACAAAAATCTTTGAAGCATCTATGACTCGGATCATATAAATAATGATACGAACAACCAACGACTAAAATAAAAGATTGAGAATCAAATCCTATATTATATGTGTCCAACAATCTTTCATCAAATGTCATGGTAATTGAATGTTCAATCCGAATAGAACATGCAGGTGTTCTCGAACGATTGTATCCATAATTCTAATGTCTTAGATGTTAGATAAACTTTGGATGAAAATAATGATGGATGGTGTTGGTTTGATGAGAGGTCCGAAAGTTTCTCTATTGCTTCTGTGAAAAAATGGATGCGTAGTCAACAATCTTATGGTGGGAGCTTTGGTTTTACATGAAGTAAGTGGGTTCCAAATAAGTGTAACATATTCATGTGGCGCGCTTTTATTGATCGTCTTCCCACTAAGACGACACTTTTGCGAAGGAACATTCCGGTGGATAACCAATCTTGTGTTTGGTGCGAGAGTTGTGATGAAACGATAGAGCATATTCTTATAGGTTGTTGGATTTCTACGGGGGTTTGGAATGCGATATCCAAATGGTGCAGGATACCGGGGAGTTTAATTTTTCACGTCAAAGACTTGGTGGACATACACGAGTATAATGAAGTGACTGGGAATAAGAGGATGGTTATTCATGGGATCATCATAATTGCTTGTTGAAGAATGTGGAGAGCTATGAATGAAAATGTTAATTTTCAAAAAAAAAAAATCACACATAAAACCGAAATCTAAGTTGGGAATGCTTGGAATTATTGAACCCCTTTTTAGTTGGCAACCTAATATCCTTTTTTGTGTAGAAAAATATTTCGTCTTATCTAATAAAGTCCATACAACTTCATTTTTTTGCCTAGATAAGGCCCTTCGGAGTAAGTTATATACATAAGCACCCTCCAACCTTTACGATTGACAATTCTACCCTAAAACATGAACAATTTTGAGTAAGATTTTATCTTATTCTAAATTATGCTTATTGAGTTGATTATGCTTATTGAGTTGATATTTCCAATAATATTCGTGGAGTACCTGACATGGCCCCGTTCGTAAGCCCATTCAGTGGTGAAGCTTGACCCGAAGGTTCGGGGGGTCGGAAGTCACCGGGGGTTCGGAAGTCACTGATTTCGGGGGGTCGAAAACCAGTTTCGGGGGGTCGAAACCCTATATTTTCAAAATTTTCTATACGGATACTATATAATCGGAACTTCTGGAAAATCCGGGGGGGGGGGGGTCGGCCGCCCCTCCCCGCCCCAACAAACCTGCGCCACTGAGCCCATTTGATTGTAGATGTACTTATTGATGGAATGTTTGATTATAGGTTTGAATACATCTCGCCCCCATTTTTTGGTGGATCCTATTTGTCATCTTTTGATTGTTCCTTTTAGACATGTCTATTTTGGTAAAGGCTGAAATTGAATGTCTATTTTGTTAATGTTGTTTATCAACATGTTCATTTCTCCACCTAAGGTTAATTCAATTAATATAAAGCGATGATGCGAGAAAATCGATATGAATATAAACTTTTAACGATAAGAATACTAACATTGTAGTCGTTAAACCATATGCAACCAAGTGTTTGTGAGAAAATCGACGTCTGTAGCTCCCTTGTGATGTTGAAGGCTCAATTCAATTAATGATGTATGTGGCTATGGGTGACCACAACCGGAGAAAGGAAGAAATTGTGAAAGGGAGGAGGGACTGGACAGACATATGTAAAAGTAATTCGTAACTACTTTAGATTAACAAAAATTAACTAAACCAAAATATTCCAACAATTGAGAATCTCAATGATATTCAACAAAAATCTATGAAGCATCTATGACTCATATCATAGATCTATACAATGATACGAAAAATCAACAATTAAAACTAAGATCTAGAATCAAAATTTTATAACTGCGAGGAAGATATAAGGAAGGAGCCAAGTGTTTGTAAGGAAAAATATGTCCAAACAATTTTTCATCACATGTCATTGTTTCATGTAGGTGTTCTCGAACGATTGTATTCATGACTTATGAATTCCAAAGTCCCAACTAGCGTTCAATTTTATGTGTGGTTTGGTTTCGTTGGGACTTGGAAGTATTGAATCTCTTTTTCGTAGCACATAATATCTTTTTTTTTTCTGGAGAATAATAATTCGTCATATCTAATAAAGTCCATCCAACTTCATTTTATGTCTAAATAAGCCCCTCAAGAGTAATTTATAAACAAAATCACCCTCCAAATTTTACTTTTAACAATTCTACCCTAAAAACTTGAACTGTTCAAGTAAGATTTTATTTATCCTATATTATGCTGATTATTTTGATACTTTCAACAACATTTGTGGAGGATCGATGTGGCTCTGTTTGTGAGCCCATTCGACTGTAAATGTTCTCCTTGATCGAATGCTACAGAAATATACTTTAAAATTATAATTTACACTTAACTATACATAGATGTTTCGAGAAATATTGCGCAAAAAATATCTACACTTGAGATACATATCATGGTGAGTTAGAGATTCTCGAATGCGTAGATTGGCTTTAAACTCGAGAAAAAATTGTTGGTACAAATTGAATTAAAATTTATTGATCGAGTAAACATGTAACACATGAGAGTAACTAAAGGCAACATGTTTCCAAAGACCAAAACAAAGAGTAGATCAATTTCAAACATGTCTCATAGTCATATGTTAGTAGAGGATAAATATACCACACTCATATTATTACGGGACAAGGGAAAATATCAATCCAAATTCACAAGACGAGTTTCACGACCCATATACGCATAATCTAATTTTCCCTATACGTTATCACCTAACTTCAAAAAATATTTAAAACTTCTCTTATTGATTTTACAAAGGAGCTATAAATGTATGAGGGTGGACGGGACACTCCTCAGCAAGAAGTGTTCGGTTACCGTTGCCGAACGGTAACACCGCCGCCACCCCCTTGGTTACATTGAAAATCCATGCAGCTCGGTTAGTCCTTGTCGAGCTTAAACAGTTGAATGAAACGGTTACAGCCATTGACCGTTCAGTAACGGTAAAAAAAATTATTTATTTTTAATCAAATCTTTACATAAATACACCCTAATCGTTCCCCATTTTTGTGACACCCGGCAAATTCAAGTTAACAACGTCGTCTAGATTAAAGTCTACCTTAGCGAGTCACGCGTATTCTGTACTTAACTGGGTTAGTTGAGTCGGGTTATGGTTCGGGAACTGTTATATGAGTCTAGGGAATCATTAGATGTTGGCCTAGAGGATCGTTAGATGTCAGTCCTTAACCAAGTGTACAAGGGGTGACGATTCGGAGAATCGTCAAAACATAGGGAACATGCAAGTCTCGAGTCCCGGGAATTGGTGAACGAGTGTGAATGTGTTTATTTACAAGTGTTATGTGTTTACAATCATTATGTGACTTGTCGGTATGTGAAAATGTGTTAACATATGTTAAAACGGGGTTTAACGCGCAAAATACTTGGAACGGGACACTATAGGCGATTAGGGTGAGCTAATCACCTATAGGGTGGCGATTAGCTCACCCCAGGTGGCGAGTAGGTCACATCAGGTGGCGAGTAGCCCCTCCTATTAGGCGATTAGGGGGCTAATCGCCTAAGGGGGTGGCGATTAGCAGCCCTAATCGCCTGCAACTGAAACCTAATCGCCTGCAACGTAAGTTATGACTAAAAACGACTATAAATACAATACTTAACCTCCTGAACATCATATTATCAACCCTAGTCGCCCCACAACTCATCCCAACACCCACATAACCTCTGGAACACGATTTTGGATCAAACAACTCGATTTCAAGCATATTTCATCAATCTTTCACAATCCTAAGGTGTGGTTTTCATCCATGCAACCTTGTTAATGTTTTTATTCAAAACCCTAATGTTCCAGACCTGGTTTCAAACAATTGTATCTTCTGAAAATCGTTAATAATCATTATTGTGTGGATCCTAAGTGCTATGCATGTTGTATGTGTATGTTTTGATGAAAAGATAGGATTTTGATGATCAAGAAGGGTTATTAACATGTGATTAGGGTGGTTACTGAATATTGATGTTGATAATATGTGGAAATCTGATTGATTGTTCATTAGGTTATGTTATTGCATGTTAGGGTGTTGTTTTCATGATGCTTGTGCTATGATTTAGAAACACGGATGCGTTCAGGACTGTTAGAACAGGGATAAACAATGTATTTTGATGTAAACATGTTTAGGATACTTGTTTGATTGATATTGGAGGTTGTTACACGTTCTAGGTTTGATTTGGAGTGTTAAACGCGCGAAAAACCGGAACAGCTGGGTAGCGTGCGATTAGCAAGGCTAATCGCCTAAGGGTTAGGCGATTAGCAAGCTAATCGCCTGATATATGAGGCTAATCGCCTGCTCTTCAGGCAATTAGGGGCTAATCGCCTGCTATGTTGTGTTTTTGCATGCTGCATGACCCTAATCGCCTGATAAGTTCTGAAATGCATGTCACATGACCCTAATTGCATGCAAACTCAAAAATTTGCATGTCACATGACCCTAATCGCCTACACTGTAGGCGATTAGCATTCATAATTGCCTGTTGACCAACGTAATTGCTAGTTGACTTTTCCTAATCGCCTGTACTGCTGCTGTATGTATATTTTAGCATTCCGAGACCCGTTTTGACATCTAGGAACATGCTAGGAACCCCGTAACATGTCTAATAACTCAGTAACATGTGTTCGGGTCAGTAACGCGTTAATTGAACTATGTACTAGAACTTGTTGGACTGTAACGTATGTTAAGTGTGACTGCATGATTGTGTGTTTGTGAGTACTAGTGTAACACGGGAAGTCTCGGGTCACCAATGGGATGTCGAGTCTTGTACATTTGGTCATGTTAACAGTGAACGTGTTTTCAAACAAACTTGGTTATGGTCTGGACATCTAGGGACTAACTAACCTAAGGGTTATTAGTCTAAGTACTTGTAACTGTCATATGTTAGGTCGCTGTTTTACGGGACTAGCATAGCTTGTTGAACTATTCTATTATCTGAAGTTAACGCAACCTAAGGTGAGTTTACGGCCCCACTTTACTTGGTTTTCGTTTTCGGGGGAGAAAACATGTGTTAAACAACTATTTGGTAACAACTGTCATACTATGGGTTTTCAAACGGTTTACTATACGATCTTTGGAAGTCCCGGGGGGAACCATGAATGTGCTGGTTTGCACAACGGGGAAATGTGAATAGCGCTATTGGGAGTGACCAACCCCACCCGTCGGCATGGAGCGCCGGGCGGTTGCATATTGTCTCAAACAGGAACAGGTTTACTATTCGGGCACAACATCTGGTTTGCGAGTTAGTAATGGTTTTCCAATCGTAGTAGTAATGGTACATGCGCCTAGCTAGCGTACTTGGTTTACAATTGTTATAGTATGGACAGGTTATACTTGGAACTTTGATTACAAACCTGTAAACTCACCAGCATTTTTGTGCTGACGTAAACTCTTACATGTTTTCTCAGGTCGCTAAGGTAGCAAAGTGGAACTAGGGCGCACGCGTCTGCACGGCGTCTAGTTAGAGTTGCATGGTTTTGAACATTAAACATTTGGTTTTATTTTGTTTATGTAACGACATTTAGCTTCCGCTGATGTTTGGGATTTTTAAACTATGTTTTTGAAATTCATTTAGTATTGTTTATTGTGATCATTGACTTGGATCCTGGTTTGTCATGCGCCTCGCGGTAAAACTCCGCAAGTGGATTTTGAGGGTGTGACAGATTGGTATCAGAGCCAATGGTTATAGTGAACTAGGACTGCATGTAGAGTCTAGTCTATAACTGAGTCGCACACACTAGATGATCACATGGTACTAAACTTTATACTGGGTTACTTATAGACTTGTCGGGGTGTCTCTAAATCATCTTACCCTTCTGTGTTACATCATCCATTCTCTTTTACTGGGTTACTTGCTTACTAGACAGTGAGGTACATTGGGGTTAACTGTATACTCTTGAGATTGGTCCAAGACTCGGACATCTCCCTTCCTACCCCAATAGAAACCCTTGTCATGAACTACCGTAGTATTACGGTGTATAGCTAGGAATCTATGTCCGGTGATTTGAACTTTGAACTAGGAGAACACTTGGAGGACCATGTAGAGCGGTTTATCATTTTGGGTGCACACAAAATCATAAACCGAAATGCATGGAAGCCCTAGTGAGCTCTGGGTTCGAATGGATAGTCCTGGGTTGGATCTAGCTTTGATCTTGTAAACGCTAGTGGTTATCATTGGCTGTGGAACTAAATTTTCTCGTCCTTTTTGCCAGAATCATGTCTGGAGCACGAGGAGGACGTGGAGGTGGCCGCAATGGTGGGCGTGGTAATGGTGGTCGTGGGGGTGTGAACCTCACGCAGGAAGACTTGAATAACTTGCTGCAGGCTGCCTTCCAGCTAGGGCACAATGGCGGTAAGTTGACCTAACCACTCCTATCTCATCGGTGAACTTTGTTTACATTCCCTGTGGTTTTTCTTACGTGTTTCTTTACAGGTGGTCATGTTAATCCACCACCACCACCCATGTGCACCTACAAAATGTTTCGGGACTGCAAGCCCCATGAGTTCTCGGGTACTGAGGGTGCAGTAGGTTTGCTCAGGTGGTTGGAGAAAGTGGAGTCTGTTTTCCTGATGTGTAACTGTCTTCCGGAGGATCGCGTCAAGTATTCTGCTGGGTTACTCCAGGATGTTGCGTTGACCTGGTGGAACGATATCACCCAGACTATGGGTATAGGGGAGGCTTATGCTATGCCTTGGGAGAACTTTGTGCAACTGCTGAAGAGGGAGTATTGTCCCAGGGAGGAGATTCAAAAGCTGGAACACGAGGTGTGGAACCTCAAGATGTCTGGGTCGGAAATCGAGAAGTATACTGTGAGGCGGAACGAGTTGGCTGTACTTTGTCCTGATCTACATGTGCCGGAATACAGGAGGATTGAGCATTATATCTCGGGTCTTGTGCCAGAAATCGCAGGGTTGGTGGCTGCGGGAAATCTTCCTACCTACGCGGAGGTGGTCCGATCTGCTCATAGGATGACTAACTTGAAGGTGAGTGAGGGTATCTTGCCTGCCAAAGGTTCAACTGCTAAGGCTCCAGAGAGCAACAAGCGAAAGTGGGATAATGATGTGAAGAGTTCTACACCAGCACCAGCTCAACAAGGGAAAAGGTTTGATAGTGGGGGTTCGTCTTCATCGGGTTCTAAGCTAAGTGGTGGTTATGTAGGGAAGTTACCAAAATGCAATAAGTGTGGACGCCATCATCATGGGGGTTGTGATAATAATCGTTGCCATCGTTGTCAGAAGTTGGGGCATTTCGCCAAAGACTGTAGGGCGACTCTTCCATCGACTCAGGCCCCAACCACTACTCCGACTTCTGCTACTCAGGGGACTGCGGGCAAACAGGGATGTTTTCAGTGTGGGGAAACGGGGCATTACAAGAAAGAGTGTCCAAAGCTGAAACAGGGAGGGAACGGGAATGGTAATGGGAATGGAAATGGTAACAACGGGGGCGGAAACAGGAACGCACGTGCCTTCGTTATTGGGACTGCAGAGGCAAGACAGGACCCTGACACAGTCACTGGTACGTTTCTTCTCAACGATCGCTCTGTTAGTGTTTTATTTGACTCTGGTGCCGATAAAAGTTTCATATCTGTGGAAGTTAGTTGTTTGCTAGATGTAGTACCTGTTCCTCTAGAGGCTAAATATATTATAGAATTGGCGGACGGTAAGAAGATAGAAGCTACTTGCGTTCTTCGGGAGTGTCACATAGAGTTGTCGGGTTTGTCTTTTCCTATCGACCTTATGCCGGTACCTTTGGGTAGTTTTGATGTGGTTATAGGCATGGATTGGTTGTCTCTGTATCGCGCTGAAATCGTTTGTTACGACAAGGTCATCCGGATTCCTCTCCCTGATGGAGAATTTCTTTCTGTGTACGGGGACAAGAGCGGTGCTCCGCTAAGTCTCATCTCTAGCATGAAAGCCCTTAAGTATCTTCGGAAGGGTTATTCGGCTGTTCTAGCACTTTTATCTGTTTCCACTACCAGCGAGAAGAAGATCGACGATATCCCGGTTGTACGCGAGTTTTCTGATGTCTTTCCTGATGATTTATCTGGTCTTCCTCCCCATCGTCAGGTTGAGTTCGGTATTGATCTTGTACCTGGCGCTGCTCCTATTGCTCGGGCCCCCTACCGTCTTGCACCTCCTGAGATGCAAGAATTGTCTAACCAGTTACAGGAACTCTTGGATAAGGGTTTCATCAGACCTAGTTCTTCCCCTTGGGGAGCCCCGATTTTGTTTGTTAAGAAGAAGGATGGCAGTTTTCGACTGTGTGTGGATTATAGAGAATTGAACAAGGTGACCATCAAGAATCGTTATCCTCTTCCTCGTATTGATGACCTATTTGACCAACTCCAGGGTTCTAGCTACTATTCCAAGATTGATCTAAGATCCGGTTATCACCAGTTGCGCGTAAGGGAAGCTGATGTTGCTAAGACAGCCTTTCGTACACGTTATGGCCATTTCGAGTTCTTGGTCATGCCTTTTGGTCTCACTAACGCACCGGCGGTTTTCATGGATTTGATGAACCGCGTTTGTAAACCGTATCTTGACAAGTTCGTTATCGTGTTTATCGATGACATCCTGATCTATTCCAAGAACGAGACTGAACATGGAGAACATCTACGGTTAGTTTTGGAACTCTTACGACGAGAACAACTGTACGCCAAGTTCTCGAAGTGCGATTTTTGGTTACGCGAAGTCCAATTCCTAGGGCATGTAGTCAATGAACTGGGAATCCATGTTGATCCAGCTAAGATCGAAGCGATCAAGGACTGGGAAGCACCGAAGACGCCAACTGAGGTGCGGCAATTCCTAGGCCTTGCGGGTTATTATCGTCGTTTCATTAAGGGGTTCTCGAAGGTCGCTCAACCCCTCACCACTCTTACTCAGAAGGATAGAAAATTCGACTGGGGTGAACCACAGGAGTCAGCATTCCAAAAACTGAAGACTAAGCTTTGTTCTGCTCCTATCTTGTCCTTGCCTGAAGGCACTGAAGATTTCGTTGTTTACTGTGATGCTTCTATTCATGGTCTCGGTTGCGTGTTGATGCAACGCGAGAAGGTGATTGCGTACGCTTCTCGTCAACTCAAAGTGCACGAGAGGAACTACACTACCCATGACTTGGAATTGGGTGCGGTGGTGTTTGCGTTGAAAATTTGGAGGCATTACTTGTACGGTACCAAATGCACCATCTACACCGATCACAAGAGTCTCCAGCACATTTTTGACCAACAGCACCTGAACATACGACAGCGCCGTTGGGTTGAACTCCTGAACGACTATGACTGTGCCATTAAGTACCATCCTGGCAAGGCGAATGTTGTGGCAGACGCCTTGAGCAGGAAGGAATCGACAAACCCTCGTCGCGTTCGGGCGTTGCAACTCACAATCCATTCCTCTCTGCCTGATCAACTCCGTTCTGCTCAGTTAGAAGCCTTGAAGGAGGAAAACCTTAAGGCTGAAACTATGCACGGTGCCGACAAACACCTCGAGCAAAGGCCTGATGGCCTGCGCTACTTCGCAGAACGCGTCTGGGTTCCTTTATTCGGGGGACTTCGGGAGCTGGTTCTTGATGAAGCTCACAAGTCTCGGTATTCCATTCATCCTGGTTCAGACAAGATGTACCAGGATCTAAAAATACTGTACTGGTGGCCAAACATGAGGGCGGATATAGCCTCATACGTGAGTAAGTGCTTGACCTGTGCTAAGGTCAAGGTGGAATACCAGAAACCGTCGGGTCTACTGCAACAACCCGAAATTCCAGAGTGGAAATGGGAACGGATTACAATGGACTTTGTCACACAACTACCTAAGTCACCGAGCGGGAATGATAAGATATGGGTGATTGTCGACCGTTTGACGAAATCAGCCCATTTCCTTGCTATTAAAGAGACCGACACCATGGATCGGTTGGCTCGTTTATATCTGAAAGAAGTTGTCTCTAAGCATGGGGTACCAGTTTCTATTATTTCGGATCGTGATTCTCATTTTACTTCGCATTTCTGGAAGTCTTTGCATAAGGCTTTGGGTACCCAGTTGGACATGAGTACAGCTTACCATCCACAAACTGACGGTCAGAGTGAGCGTACAATTCAAACTCTAGAAGACATGCTGCGGGCATGTGTGATCGATTTTGGCAAAGGTTGGGAAGCTCACTTACCGTTAGTAGAATTCTCTTACAACAACAGTTATCATACGAGCATCAAAGCAGCTCCGTTCGAGGCATTGTACGGACGGAAATGCAGGTCTCCTCTCTGTTGGGCCGAAGTGGGTGAGAGTCAGCTCACTGGGCCAGAACTGGTGTACGAGACTTCTGAGAAGATCGTACAGATTCGTAATCGATTGGCAGCGGCACGGGATCGACAGAAGAGCTATGCTGATCATCGCCGTAAGCCATTGGAGTTTCAAGTTGGTGACAAAGTGCTTCTAAAGGTTTCACCGTGGAAGGGCGTCATACTCTTTGGGAAGCGTGGCAAACTTAACCCGCGGTATGTCGGTCCATTTACGATCCTGGAACGGATCGGACCGGTGGCATATCGACTTGATTTACCGACGGAGCTCGGTAACGTACATAACGTCTTCCACGTATCTAACCTGAAGAAGTGTCTGACTGACGAGTCTCTCATTGTTCCACTAGAAGAGATCAAGGTTGATGATCGTCTTCGGATAGTGGAGGAACCAGTCGAGATCCTTGATTACAAGATTCGCAGTCTACGTCACAGTAAGATTCGCATTGTTAAGGTTCGATGGAACTCGAACCGGGGACCGGAATACACTTGGGAACGCGAGGATCAGATGAAGTCTAAGTATCCTCATCTCTTTCCTAAAGAGGCATTCGAGTCGAGACACGTTATCACTGCAACGGAATGAATCTCGGGGCGAGATTTCTTTTAACGTGGGGATGATGTGACAACTCGGGTAATTCTCTCTCTTGGTTTCTATTTTTGTCTGTTTCTTTTGTTCATACTCTTGGTACTTGCATAATTTTCGGGACGAAAATTCTTTTAACGTGGGGATGATGTGACACCCGGCAAATTCAAGTTAACAACGTCGTCTAGATTAAAGTCTACCTTAGCGAGTCACGCGTATTCTGTACTTAACTGGGTTAGTTGAGTCGGGTTATGGTTCGGGAACTGTTATATGAGTCTAGGGAATCATTAGATGTTGGCCTAGAGGATCGTTAGATGTCAGTCCTTAACCAAGTGTACAAGGGGTGACGATTCGGAGAATCGTCAAAACATAGGGAACATGCAAGTCTCGAGTCCCGGGAATTGGTGAACGAGTGTGAATGTGTTTATTTACAAGTGTTATGTGTTTACAATCATTATGTGACTTGTCGGTATGTGAAAATGTGTTAACATATGTTAAAACGGGGTTTAACGCGCAAAATACTTGGAACGGGACACTATAGGCGATTAGGGTGAGCTAATCACCTATAGGGTGGCGATTAGCTCACCCCAGGTGGCGAGTAGGCCACATCAGGTGGCGATTAGCCCCTCCTATTAGGCGATTAGGGGGCTAATCGCCTAAGGGGGTGGCGATTAGCAGCCCTAATCGCCTGCAACTGAAACCTAATCGCCTGCAACGTAAGTTACGACTAAAAACGACTATAAATACAATACTTAACCTCCTAAACATCATATTATCAACCCTAGTCGCCCCACAACTCATCCCAACACCCACATAACCTCTGGAACACGATTTTGGATCAAACAACTCGATTTCAAGCATATTTCATCAATCTTTCACAATCCTAAGGTGTGGTTTTCATCCATGCAACCTTGTTAATGTTTTTATTCAAAACCCTAATGTTCCAGACCTGGTTTCAAACAATTGTATCTTCTGAAAATCGTTAATAATCATTATTGTGTGGATCCTAAGTGCTATGCATGTTGTATGTGTATGTTTTGATGAAAAGATAGGATTTTGATGATCAAGAAGGGTTATTAACATGTGATTAGGGTGGTTACTGAATATTGATGTTGATAATATGTGGAAATCTGATTGATTGTTCATTAGGTTATGTTATTGCATGTTAGGGTGTTGTTTTCATGATGCTTGTGCTATGATTTAGAAACACGGATGCGTTCAGGACTGTTAGAACAGGGATAAACAATGTATTTTGATGTAAACATGTTTAGGATACTTGTTTGATTGATATTGGAGGTTGTTACACGTTCTAGGTTTGATTTGGAGTGTTAAACGCGCGAAAAACCGGAACAGCTGGGTAGCATGCGATTAGCAAGGCTAATCGCCTAAGGGTTAGGCGATTAGCAAGCTAATCGCCTGATATATGAGGCTAATCGCCTGCTCTTCAGGCAATTAGGGGCTAATCGCCTGCTATGTTGTGTTTTTGCATGCTGCATGACCCTAATCGCCTGATAAGTTCTGAAATGCATGTCACATGACCCTAATTGCATGCAAACTCAAAAATTTGCATGTCACATGACCCTAATCGCCTACACTGTAGGCGATTAGCATTCATAATTGCCTGTTGACCAACGTAATTGCTAGTTGACTTTTCCTAATCGCCTGTACTGCTGCTGTATGTATATTTTAGCATTCCGAGACCCGTTTTGACATCTAGGAACATGCTAGGAACCCCGTAACATGTCTAATAACTCAGTAACATGTGTTCGGGTCAGTAACGCGTTAATTGAACTATGTACTAGAACTTGTTGGACTGTAACGTATGTTAAGTGTGACTGCATGATTGTGTGTTTGTGAGTACTAGTGTAACACGGGAAGTCTCGGGTCACCAATGGGATGTCGAGTCTTGTACATTTGGTCATGTTAACAGTGAACGTGTTTTCAAACAAACTTGGTTATGGTCTGGACATCTAGGGACTAACTAACCTAAGGGTTATTAGTCTAAGTACTTGTAACTGTCATATGTTAGGTCGCTGTTTTACGGGACTAGCATAGCTTGTTGAACTATTCTATTATCTGAAGTTAACGCAACCTAAGGTGAGTTTACGGCCCCACTTTACTTGGTTTTCGTTTTCGGGGGAGAAAACATGTGTTAAACAACTATTTGGTAACAACTGTCATACTATGGGTTTTCAAACGGTTTACTATACGATCTTTGGAAGTCCCGGGGGGAACCATGAATGTGCTGGTTTGCACAACGGGGAAATGTGAATAGCGCTATTGGGAGTGACCAACCCCACCCGTCGGCATGGAGCGCCGGGCGGGTGCATATTGTCTCAAACAGGAACAGGTTTACTATTCGGGCACAACATCTGGTTTGCGAGTTAGTAATGGTTTTCCAATCGTAGTAGTAATGGTACATGCGCCTAGCTAGCGTACTTGGTTTACAATTGTTATAGTATGGACAGGTTATACTTGGAACTTTGATTACAAACCTGTAAACTCACCAGCATTTTTGTGCTGACGTAAACTCTTACATGTTTTCTCAGGTCGCTAAGGTAGCAAAGTGGAACTAGGGCGCACGCGTCTGCACGGCGTCTAGTTAGAGTTGCATGGTTTTGAACATTAAACATTTGGTTTTATTTTGTTTATGTAACGACATTTAGCTTCCGCTGATGTTTGGGATTTTTAAACTATGTTTTTGAAATTCATTTAGTATTGTTTATTGTGATCATTGACTTGGATCCTGGTTTGTCATGCGCCTCGCGGTAAAACTCCGCAAGTGGATTTTGAGGGTGTGACAATTTTCACCCAACATACCCACCGAGATCCACCGTCCACTTCAAATCTTTACAAAATTTAACCCTAAACACCGACACCACCATGGTTCGTTGGACGAAAGAGGAGATCGCTTTGGTGACCACGTACACCGCAGTGAAGGATGCACCCACACCTGTACCAAAAACACGAGCGCTTCAACACACAATACCACTGAACATTGGCGGAGGAAGGTACGAACACACACGAAGACGTGGCCATTGGGCTCACTCAAATTGAGTACCAATGTCACTATGTTTCAGAGTTTCCTTAGTGTGTTTCTTCAGTTTAATTAGTTTTTTTATTTTGGTTATGTAATTGTTATGTTTAATAAATATTAATTTTTTTTATTAAATTTTAGTTGTTTAAAATTTATAGTTAGGCAAAATACCCTAGAATGTCGCCAATGATTTTGGGGTTCTAAGGTATTTTGCATTGAAAATGAGTTTTCACCACAGAAGTGGTCAAGAACAGAGTATGTACCTTGAAGGACCCCTTCCTCCCTGTTAAAATATCCAATTTTTTTTTAACAACAAATTTTATTCAACACCAAAATAGTTACGATACGATTACTAGCAAGGTGCAAAATCAAACACACGTCACCTATATCTTTTTACATGCAGCCTCAAACGCACAAGTTGGACTCTTTGGCATTGATGTCAATGTGCCAATCCCCTTATAGTGGGGTGACATCCTTCTTACTTTCCTTATGGGATGTGGGGAGTTGGAGTCCTACCGGCAGCAAAATACTGCTAGTGGGCCGGGTTTTACCGCAGTGGGCCTTCGGGCAGCGAGTTTTCCCTAGAAACAGGTGTGAAATTATTGGTGGACCCAGGTTACTCTCGAAGTACTTATTTTTCCAGTGAGTACTTCGTGAGTGCTCGAGATTGATTTGTTAGCCGTTCAAAAATAAAATATCTCTTGTTGTTCCCAAGCAGCTTCCTTTTCATTCGATTATATTATGCATTAAGTGACGAAACAACTCGGTAAATGTAAATGGAAATGGCGGTCAACAAGAAAATTGAAATTTCAAATAATCCCCCTTCCCTTCCTTGCTTCCTTTTTAGTCAACCTGACAAAGTCAAACTTCAACCCTTTACATTGGGCCGGCTGACCATTCAAACAAACCCATGTTCCACCCTCTCACCCATATATAAAAACAAACCAAACCAACAAAAAAAAAAAAAAAAAACCAATAAATTAAAAAAAAAAAAAACCCAGACCATTTCCATCTGTATTCATGGGCCAATCTCCCTCCTCCCACGCGCCACCCTCTCCCACCACTCCACCACCATCTTCCTCCACCTTATCATCCTACCATAATAATAATAATAACAATAATAATATTATTATTAATAATAATAATATTAATCTCATCGATTACACTTCTTTTATACCCGACGATGTTTTATCCTTAATATTCCACTTCATCACCAACAGCGATCGAAAACATTGCTCTTTAGTATCCAAACGCTGGTTATTAATCGAAGGTCAAACCCGTACCCGTCTCTCGGTCAACGCCCAATCCGACCTTATTCCAATAATACCCTCACTTTTCTCACGTTACAGTTCAATAACAAAACTCTCTTTACGTTGTGATCGTAAATCTATCAGCCTAAACGACGACGGATTAATATTAATCTCAATTTTGTGCCCTAATCTCACACGCGTTAAACTCCGTGGCTGCCGTGAAGTAACGGCGTTAGGGTTAGAAGCGTTAGGGTGTAACTGTAAACAGTTGAAGAAATTCAGTTGTGGATCTTGTTTGTTTGGGGCTAAAGGTGTTAATGCTTTGTTGGATAACTGTTGTTCGTTAGAAGAACTGTCGGTTAAACGCTTACGTGGCAGTGATGATAATGGAGAGATGATTGGTGTAGGAGGTGTTGGTGGTTTGTTGAGATTGTTAGTGCTTAAGGAGCTTTATAATGGACAGATGTTTGGACCGTTGATTTCGGGTGCGAAACGGTTGAAAACGTTGAAGGTTATTAGGTGTTTAGGCGATTGGGATCGGATATTGGAGACGATAGGCGATTCGAAGGATTTAAACGAGTCGAATTGCGTAAATCGTTCGTTAGTTGAGGTGCATTTGGAGAGGGTACAAGTGAGTGATATAGGGCTTTCGGCGTTGGCTAAGTGTGAAAATTTGGAGGTTTTGCATATGATTAAGACGCCGGATTGTAGTAATGTTGGTGTTATGGAAGTGGCGGAGCGGTGTAAGTTGTTGAGGAAGGTGCATATTGATGGATGGAAGACGAATAGGATAGGGAACGAGGCGTTGATGGCGATAGGGAAGTATAGTGTGAATTTGCAGGAGTTGGTTTTGATTGGGATTAATCCGGGATTGGTAAGTTTGGAAGCGATTGCAGTGAATTGTAAGAAGTTGGAACGATTGGCGTTGTGTGGGAGTGAGACGATAGCGGATGGGGAGATTGCTTGTATTGCGGCGAAATGTGTTGCGTTGAAGAAGTTATGTATTAAAAGGTGTCCGGTTTCTGATGAAGGGATTGAAGCGTTTGCGTTTGGGTGTCCGAATTTGGTTAAGATTAAGGTGAAGAAATGTAGGAATGTGACGGGTGAGGTTGGGGAGTGGTTAAGGTCGAAGAGGGGGTCTTTGGTTGTGAATTTGGATGCGTGCGCGGTTGAAGTTGAAAATGTGGATGCAAGCGCGAGTGAAGGTGGTGCACTAGAGGACGTGGTGGAGTTTTCGGGTTCATTGAACCAGGCGGCTCTGGCTGCTAGCGCTAGCGCTCGAGGGTCCATTTTCAGGACGCGGTTTGGGCGGTTTGGAGGCAGGAGTTTTGTGAGTAGTACTTTCAGGAGATGGTCAGTTGGTAACAGTAGCTCCAATGGTAACTTATGAACTGTATCACATTATCTGATAAACTACACTTGACTTGATCAACAATTATTTTTTTTCTATTGTTATTTCTGAAACATATTTAATCAAACTGTAATTTATGCATCACAAGTTATACTCTTGTATACCACAATCACCTTTATGTGTTGTTGTTGTGTACCATCTATGATTAAGATTGTATTTTGCAGCTTCCAAAGAAATTGTAAATGCTATCTGTTTCATTCTTTTCTTGGTCTATATTAATTTTATGAATGCAATTTCTTACTTAATACTCCTCTATAGTAGTATCATGACTGTAGAAGTCTCTTGTGACAGCTTTGAATGCTAATGGTGGATTAAGAATAGGCAGTTTTATGGATTGATTGGATGATGACTGGGAAGATTTGACCATGGATACCATGTTAATAAGTGTACACCCCCAATCTTGTTTTGGCACCCTCTGTACGGGTCGTATAATGTTATACGACCCATATAGAATCACATGACAAGACAAAAGTTGCAGCACTTTGTCTTGTCTTGTGATTCTATACGGGTCGTGTAACATTATATGGCCCGTATAGGTTCATACGAGCAGAAACAAAATTCTATATGGCATGTATAAGCCCAGGGGGTGTTAAAATAGAATTAGCTTTTGGCTATTGAGGAGACTAGAGAGGGAGATTCTGAACAGACAAGGTTATGGTTGGTTTTTTTTAGGTAAAATTAACATGTTCTGCTGTAATATTTCCATATTTGTTCTAATAGGCTACTATAATAATTTGTTACAATACCCATATTGCACTTCCTTGCCGTCCTGCCTTAATTTGTATGTTAGATACATGGTTGTTAAAGGCGCAAGGCACACTTAAGTGCAAGGAGCTTAAAAAACAAGAGTTTTTTAAGCGAGACACACAGTATAAAAATACATCTTTAGGGGTTTAAAACATTTTTAGGCTTGTTTTGAGTTAATTTAGTTTGTTTTATGTTGATTATAGACTTGTTTAGAGCTGGTATAATTGTTTCCAACATGTTCTGGCGATTCTTGGCTAGAATTCTGTCAGAACTTAGCCTAAAAAATTGTGCCTGCGGGTCTGAGAGTTGGGCTTTTGAAGCGAAACGAGAAGACGGAGATGAGCCTGAAAAATGGGCCTAGGCACGCGCCTAAGTAGGCTTTAACAATAGATGTTAGATACTACAGCAATGTGGAACATTGTTTATTTGAGGGGTTGGGTAAAAATTCATTTGGTAAGGTATTGTTGGAACAAGAGAAAAGATAATGTTCGGTTTGTAGGTTTGCCAATTTGTATCTAGATTCTCCATTTATGATCTTAAGTGGTTAAAATTGACCCGTAGAGATCCTACTATCCTAGCACCTAAAACTCTATCGTAAACCCATCCCAAAAATTTTATCAGAAATATCAAATACTCAAGTAGGGTTCTACCCGTTCCAAGTATCAAATACTTTGAGTTTCTAACAATTTCAATATATTCAAATAATATTTATTATATTTTCAAATACTTAAGATGATTCTACCCGTTTCAAGAGATTCCCAACTAAAGTAGAGGGCAAATTTTATAGAATGGCAATGAGATCGGCTATGTTACATGGAACAGATTGTTAAGCCATCAAGAAGACACATGCCCATAAATTGGAGGTGACAGAGATGAGAATGTTGAGGTGGATGAGCAGGCAAACTAAGTTAGACAAGATAAGAAACGATGTCTTTAGTAATAGATTAGGGGTTGCCAGTATATGAGATAAGATTAAGGAGGGGAGGTTGAGATGGTTTGGTCATATTAAGAGAAGACTGGCAACAACCATAGTTAGAATCGTGGAAGATCTTTGTGGATGGAAGGAAGAGCAGTGACAGGTCTAAATTGACTTGGGATGAGAAACTTAGGCGGGATTTGCTAACATTGTCGAAGACAAGAGTTCGTGGAGACGTAGGATTAAGGTTAAGAACTTTTAGGAGGACGGTTCGTTTTTATATTAGATACTTGACTTAGTGGTTTAGTTTTTCATCTTTTATTGATAGCCTATATGTGCCTCTTGTATATGTGTCTATATGAGGTGTTGCGCACTTCTATATGTGCTTATTTGTCTATTATGTCGGTATATGGTTTAAGAGTTGGGGGGTCTCTCTGGAAGCAGTCTCTCTATCACAAAGGGGTAGAGGTAAAACTTGTCTACATTACACACTCCCCAGACCCTATCAATAGCTGGCTATCACAAAGGGGTATGGTATTGTTTTTGGGTAATCGGGTTGGAATCACATAATATGGTTGTACTAAAAATGCATTTTATTTTATAATTAATCCCATACCCGGTCCATGTATACCCTTCCAAATACTTTAGTTTTATGTATTGTCCGGAATTGTGCCATCCTAATTCCTAGATGGGAAATAGGGCTTGGGTTGACAAATTTATAAGACTATACGTTGTGGTACGTGAGCAGAGCATGAGCGAGCCAAGTGGCTCGTAAAACAACTTGTTGTCGTGTTTATTCCATTATAGCTAAATTACCACATCCTCCACACCCCCCCCCCCCCCTCCTCCTCCTAAAAGGGCATGTGTTATACTCATGGAAGAGGTGTGTGAGGTGATGTGGCCACACAACATCTCGCGGAACAACGCATCTTTTTATTGGTATTAAAAATATAAAAGAAAAGGTAAATGGTGAGTGGTTGGTATGAGTTTATATCATCAATTGAATAATGGAGGAGATGATGATGTAACGCTGAAATAACAGTGAGGGTTGAAGGATAAGGGGGAGTGATGAGTATAATGGATGGACTCATGCAACGTGGTATTTACATATTGTGGCGTTTGTGTGTGAACTTGTGTCATTGTATGACTTTGGCTTGTTGGAGTTGTTGGTAAACACTGTGACAAAGAAAACAAGCAAAAACAAGGTTAACTGCGTTTAATCACATATGATCACATCCCGAATTTAATGAAATAGGATGAATTGAGACGGTATTTTGTAAATACGTAATTATCTTGAATAGGTTAACCATTTCTTTATTTCTATGTCAGCTTTTTGTTTGAAAATATTCAAATTCAAAACGACTCGGTTTTTAGATGATCCAGAAGGCGATTCTAACAATCTTTAAGCATGTAAAAGATTCTGAATTGTCAATCCATATCTCACACCGTTCGTCTGCTACTTATTTTAATAACAATACACTATTTTGGATTTTTGGTGACAATACTGTATGAACATTTATGAATGTAAGATATGCTTATTCATATATTCCCATTCAATGTTTTTAAATCAACAAGAGTGTAAAAAATATAGAACATGTTAAACAAATCAATAAGAAAACAATGAACAAGTTGCAACATCAATGAAGCATATTATCACTAGACAAATATTATCAAATTAAAAGCAACTATTATAAAAACAAGTAAAATGCTTAGAAATTTCTTTTATAAAATTAACTAAAGTTTACATCTTTTATAAAATGAAAAGTATTAAATCAAAATAGATGGAAGAATTTTACATAAAAAGAAGTCTTCCAACGTGTTTTCAAGGCTTGAAATTTCAGTAATACACATCCATGCAAGACTTAACTATTTAGAGATTCAACACAAGTTTATTTCTAAAAATATGCCCAAAATATTCAAACATTCTTCATAAAGAAGTGGTCAAATTTGATGTTTTCTAATATGCCAATTCTTATTAAATGATTTCACAAAATGATTGAATAACTAAGAAATCAAATGTTAGAGGACCCATGTCTGACTTGATCGTGGAGGTGTTGTGGCTTGGTTGTCTTTTTATTTATTTATTTTTTATTTTCTATATAAAGTTAATTTTCAGTCTTTGAGTATTTTGGTTTGAAGCCATAATCAAACGTGTCTATTAAACTCAACTTGACTGGGATGAGTATCCATAGACTTATTGTAATATGAAGATAGGATTTTTTGTTCTTAAAAAAGGTATGTGTATATGTGAGCCTGTTAAGCAGATAAACAACTGCATTTGAATTACGTGGTTAATTAACAGTGGCGGACCAAGTATCTTTTTTGGTTTTGGGGGGAGGGGGGGGGGGGTAATCAAATTTTATGCGGGGCGATTGGGGATTTTTTTCGTAAATATAACACTTTTTTATGGGGGTGGTAGCTACTCATTGTTTGTAAGTGGGTCCACCGACCACCCCTATTAATTAATCTAGAAGCTCTTGTTAAAAATGTATTTGTACATAATATATAGTTATATAGTTATGTTATTAATTACATTACATTTTTATTTACATTTTTATTTACACACTTTTATTGATATTGTAGTTTATGTTGATATCCAAGTTTGAGTCCAGTCCAGTAGCTGTGTTCGAATAGTCCAGTAGATGAGCTGAGTTCAAGAGTTGAGCCTGTGAGAGTTAAAGCCCAACAGGAAGCCCAACAGGGAGCCCAGCTTCTGGTTCAGTTCCAAAGCTATTTAGGTTCGGGAGGATCGCCAGCGTGGCAAGATTGGACGATCAAGATTGCTTCACTTTGTGTTTCTTTGGTCTTGATCAACGATTGTCGTCGGCTCAGGTGTGCTAGTTGCCGAGCCTCCCTGGTGCCTATAAAAGGAAGTCTTCGAGATATGTTACCAGTTTTGACGAGTCTTTCTTTTGTTCATCTTTTGTAATCCTTTCAGTTGTTAGGGTTTGTCTAGGGTTTGATCATCTGTTAATGATCGTTACTCGTTTGTTTTAGTGATCATCTGTCAATGATCTCTAGGTAGAAGTTGTATCAAGATCATACGTTAATGATCTGATTTAGAGTTTTTAGGGTTTGACTGTGTTGGTCAGATCTTGTTAGTTTTTTGTTTCTTTGTAATCTTTCGTTCCTTTATTAAAGAAGTTTGAGTTGATTTCCATATTCTGACATGGTATCAGAGCTCAGCTCTGGGTGTCTTTTCTAGTCGCTTCCGTTTTTAGGGTTTCTTGTGAGATCAGATCTTCGTTCATAGATCTGTGTCTCCAATTGAGTCGTAATTACAGATCGATCTCGTTCATAGATCTTATCTGTAGTTGTTGTCGTCTTTGTTGGTATAGCTCGGGTTTTGTTTGGATCTTGAGGTTCTGGATCTGATCTGCTATGTGGAGGAAGGATCTTCTCTGTTACTGAAGATAACCCTGATCTGAAGTTAACCATCAGAAATAGGGTTTGGTACAAGGATCTGGTAGCTGAATTGGGTTTGTGGATGTGCTTACTTGCTCTCTGACTCAAAACCCTAAGTGAAGGTTTTGAGTTACGAGTTTCTGGTGAGATCGTTTCATTATTTACTGTTCAGTTCTTAGTTTCTTGTGTCAGTTGTGTCTAGGAGCAAGGCCCGGGTTAGGAGGACCGGTATTGGCTCATTATTTGGTTGTGTCTAGGTTTAGACTGAGTTGATTGATTAATCTCGTGTTGTGTTTTGAGTGCCTGTGGGTGTTTACATTTTTGGTACACAGACTCCCCTGTAAAGACATGTCCAGGCACCTTGAGTGATGAACCTGGAATCTTGAACACTGACAGGGCTTCGTCTGTTGTGTGCTTGTGAGTGTCTGTTGTGATTATTTGTCTATATTGTTTGCTCTGTTTCTTTGGTGATTAACTATGGCTGATGATAGTAGTAGTAGTCATTCTGGTGATGGTAGATTAGGGGGGGTTACCTTGATTAGTAAACTTGATTCAAGTGATCCTCTATATCTGCATGCTAGTGATTCTGCAAATTTGTCTATTATCAGTATTAAACTTAAAGAAACTGAGAATTATACAGTATGGGCAAATGCTATGATACTAGCTTTACAGGTTAAAAACAAGATAGGTTTTATTAATGGTGATTGTGTTAAATCTGAGGATGATCCTGTATTAGGAAAACAATGGGATCGTTGTAATTCTGTTGTGCTTACTTGGATTTTAAACTCTGTGTCTGAAGAGTTATATATGGGTCAAGTATACTCTAAACTTGCTTCTGATGTATGGAAAGATTTAAAGGAGACTTACAATAAAATTGATGGGTCTGTAATTTTTGACACATATCAAAAAATAAATCATTTTAATCAAAATGGTATGTCTGTGGCTGATTACTATCATAAACTTCATGTTATGTGGCAACATCTTGATCAAATGTTACATATACCTGCTTGTACCTGTGATGCTGCTAAACAGTTCAATGATTTTAGTCACCTAATAAAATTAATGCAATTTTTGATGGGTCTTGATACTGTTTATAGCTCAGTTAGAACAAATCTGTTGATAAGGGATCCTTTACCAACAGTAAAGGAAGCCTTCTCAATTGTTTCAAGAGAATAGTCACATAGAATAGTCACATAGGAACTCTAATGTTACTATAGCAAAGGAACAAGGTCCTACTGTAGGATACTTTGCTAAAACTAATCAGAGTTTTGAAACTAGAAAGAAAAATGCTAGGATAAGTAATCAGAATCCAAATCTAAAATGTTCCCATTGTGATAAAGTGGGACACACTGTAGATAAATGTTTCGAGATTATTGGATATCCTGCTTGGATGAAAAATAAATCTGGTTTTAATAAAAGAAATGTGACTAGTAATAATGCAACCAGTGGTCCTTCTCTTGAAACAAATAATGGGTCTATGAATGCATTAACTGCTGATCAGGTGTCACAACTGTTAAGTTTGCTGAACAAGAAAACTGAAGAAGGGACAACTAGCTGCAATTCTGCAGGTAGGCCCAGTAACTTCTTCTGTTCTGTCAGTATGTCCAAACCTGTTTTTTCTTTTGCAAATGTGCATTCTGTGTTTAGGAAACTAGGATGGATAACTGACTCAGGGGCCAATCAGCATATGGTTATGAATGATGAATGTGTCATTAATAAGATAGATGTTAGTGACTTAAATATCAAAGTTAATCATCCTAATGGTACTAGTGCCAAAGTAACAGTAATAGGGGATGTTAAATTAACTGATGAAGTCACTTTATTTGATGTGTTTGTGGTTCCAAACTATTGTGTGAATTTGCTATCTGTGCATAAGTTGGCTAAAGATAGTAAGTTAGATGTCCTGTTTAATGAAACCAACTGTTATATACAGGATTCTTTAACCAAGAGAGTTCTGGTGACTGGTAGTCAAGTAGATGGATTGTATTTCTGTGGAGAGTCTTCTAAGTTCTCTAGTATGTGTTGTAATAGTGTTGAATATACTAACATGTGGCATGCTAGACTAGGTCATCCATCTAACATTGTTTTAAAAGTTATAAAAGATGATTTAAAACTCAATGTTGTACCTGATTTTGACCATGACCCATGTGAAGTGTGTCATAGAGCTAAGCAACATAGAGAACCATTTCCTATAAGTGATCACAAGTCTACCAACCTAGGAGAGTTAGTTCACTTGGATGTTTGGGGTCCATATAGGGTAAAAAGTAAGGAAGGGTTCAGATATTTTCTTACAGTTGTAGATGACTATACTAGGTCTGTTTGGGTGTATCTCATGAGACATAAAGATGAAGTATTTGAAAATATTCAACATTTCCTAGCCATTTTAAAAAATCAGTTTAAAAGAAATGTTAAAACATTTCGAAGTGATAATGGTACTGAGTTTATAAACTTTAAAATGAAAGAATTGCTAAATAAAAATGGTATTTTGCATCAAACCTCATGTGTTTATACACCTCAACAGAATGGGATAGTGGAAAGGAAACATAGACATTTGCTAAATGTGGCTAGGTCATTAATGTTTCAAAGTAATGTTCCCTTGTCTTTCTGGTCTGAGTGTATCCTTACTGCTGTTTATCTTATTAACAGGACTCCATCTTCTGTGTTAAAGGGTAGGTCACCTTATGAAGTCATGTATGGTTTTAAGCCCTCTTATGAACGAATTAGGGTCTTTGGGTGTTTGTGTTATAGTACAGTCTTAAACAATTCTGATAAGTTTAATATACATGCAAATAAATGTGTTTTGATTGGGTATTCAAATGAAAAGAAGGGTTATAAATTGTGGAATCTTGATTCTAAACAAGTTGTTTTTTCTAGAGATGTAAGATTCTATGAATCTATTTTTCCTTTTAAAGAGTCTAAAATTTCAAAAGAATCTGACCCAAATGTTTATGAAAATGTAAACCAATTAAACTTTTTCGATTTGTTTGAGTCAACTAACAACACAAACCTTAATGATTCTGAGGGTCCCGATGATGATCAGAGGGCAAATCAAAATTCTGGTCATCATGGGTCTCAGCATCCGAATAACAACCTGGATCCCACCTTGGATATGGCTGGTGATCAGCAACCAGGTGGATCAGGTGTTACTAGAGGCAGGGCTGAGGATGATAAACCAGAACATGATGAATACATCAGCTCTGAGGGACATCCATCCTCAGCAGATCATCCTACGGTTGTTAGAAGATCTACTAGGAAAACTACTTTACGTAACAAGTTCAGTGATTATATTGTTGAAGGGAAAGTAAAATATGGTTTAGAGAATGTAGTTAATTATTCTAAACTCTCTACTGAAAATTTTTGTTTCACTTCTATGTTAAATAAAAGTGTTGAACCCAGTTTCTATTATGAAGCTTGTAAAGACCAAAACTGGGTAAATGCCATGAATGAGGAAATAGAGGCATTAAACAGGAATGATACATGGGACATTGTTGAATTGCCTAAGAATAGGAAAGCCATAGGATGTAAGTGGATTTATAAAATTAAGTATAAATCCACAGGTGAGATAGATAGATACAAGGCAAGGCTTGTTGCCAAAGGTTATAGTCAACGTGAAGGTCTTGATTTTGATGAGACATTCTCACCCGTTGTCAAAATGATAACTGTTAGGTGTGTATTGACTATTGCTGTGCAAAATAACTGGCCTTTGTTTCAACTTGACATTAATAATGCTTTTCTCTATGGTGATTTGTTTGAGGATGTATATATGAAGTTACCTGAAGGCTATTTTTCAAAATCTGATACAAGGGTTTGTAAACTTAAAAAATCCTTATATGGGCTTAAACAAGCTCCAAGAATGTGGAATGCTAAGTTAGTTAGTGTTTTACATGAGTTAGGTTTTGAAAAGAGTAAATGTGATCATTCTATGTTTGTGATGAAATCTGAAGATGTGTTCTGTGTATTACTGGTATATGTTGATGATATTATTTTAACTGGTAATAGTTCTGATTTCATAGAAAAAGTGAAAAAGTTTTTTAGAACCAAGTTCCTAATTAAAGATTTAGGATCCCTAAAGTATTTTCTTGGTATAGAGGTATTAAAGACTAGTGATGGTTTGTGTCTTAATCAACGAAAATACTGCTTAGAGTTATTAGCAGAATATGGTATGACTGGTTGTAAACCAGTTAAGTGTCCACTTGAACCAAATCATGTTATTACTAACTTGTGTAAACAAGAACATGAAGGGTTAGTAGACATAACTGGATATCAAAGGCTTGTGGGAAAACTTATCTATTTATCCCATACCTGACCAGATATTGCTTATTCTGTACATGTGCTAAGTCAGTTTATGCACAAACGCACTAAGGCACACCTTATGATTGCCATGAGAATACTTAGATATCTAAAACAATCTCCTGGAAAGGGCATTCACTTAGTCAAAAGTGATCAGCTCAATCTCACAGCTTTTGCTGATGCAGATTGGGCTAAGTGTGTTGAATCCAGGAAATCTGTTACTGGATATTGTATCTTTTTAGGGAAATCTTTAGTTGCTTGGAAAAGTAAAAAGCAGGCTACGATATCACGGTCTACAGCTGAAGCTGAATACCGTTCTATGTGCACTGCAACATGTGAAGTTATGTGGATGATCAATTTACTTAGTGAATTAAATATCAAGGTAAGTCTTCCTCTGAAACTCTATTGTGACAATTCCGCTGCTTTGGCAATTGCTGCCAATCCTGTGTTTTACGATAAAACAAAACACTTTGAACTTGACTTATTTTTTCTCAGAGATCAAATAAGTAAAGGGTGTATTGAAACTGAATTTGTTAAGTCAGACAACCAAGTTGCTGACATTTTTACAAAAGGTCTTCAAATTGGTCAACATAATGACAATTGTGCAAAGTTAAATCTATTTGATATGTTTCAACAATAAAAGTGAGGGGGGGTGTTAAAAATGTATTTGTACATAATATATAGTTATATAGTTATGTTATTAATTACATTACATTTTTATTTACATTTTTATTTACACACTTTTATTGATATTGTAGTTTATGTTGATATCCAAGTTTGAGTCCAGTCCAGTAGCTGTGTTCGAATAGTCCAGTAGATGAGCTGAGTTCAAGAGTTGAGCCTGTGAGAGTTAAAGCCCAACAGGAAGCCCAATAGGGAGCCCAGCTTCTGGTTCAGTTCCAAAGCTATTTAGGTTCGGGAGGATCGCCAGCGTGGCAAGATTGGACGATCAAGATTGCTTCACTTTGTGTTTCTTTGGTCTTGATCAACGATTGTCGTCGGCTCGGGTGTGCTAGTTGCCGAGCCTCCCTGATGCCTATAAAAGGAAGTCTTCGAGATATGTTACCAGTTTTGACGAGTCTTTCTTTTGTTCATCTTTTGTAATCCTTTCAGTTGTTAGGGTTTGTCTAGGGTTTGATCATCTGTTAATGATCGTTACTCGTTTGTTTTAGTGATCATCTGTCAATGATCTCTAGGTAGAAGTTGTATCAAGATCATACGTTAATGATCCGATTTAGAGTTTTTAAGGTTTGACTGTGTTGGTCAGATCTTGTTAGTTTTTTGTTTCTTTATAATCTTTCGTTCCTTTATTAAAGAAGTTTGAGTTGATTTCCATATTCTGACAGCTCTTTAATCGTTTATTGATTACTAAAATGTTTTATTAAGGCTCCATGTATTGGCACACCCTCAACTCATATTTATACACCCTTGCCCCCTATACGCCACCTATAGGATTATATGCTCCTGCTTCGTATAGACCTATACGCGATGTATAGGTCTTGGCATGACTCTGACAAATGGGAGTTAATGACATGTGGGGGTTTGTGCAATCCTTTATGTGTCGCGTATAGCAGAGTGTGTAAATACCATCACCCTTTATTAATTATATCTTGATTAACAATCTTTGATTCAAATCATTTCAGTGTGTGTGAAATACTTGTAAGATTAACACAAGTCTAATTAGATGACTCTTAGTCTGAGCACTAACTCATCACCAATAATGTGTAGATACTATCTTTTGATAGTAAGCTTAAGACTGATTTGAGAGAACGTTTGGATGATTAGCTTAGAAGGTACGTCTACGACTGATTTGAGAGAACGTTTGGATGATTATCTTTTGCATACGCAACCATTTCACTATGTTTATACACTGATCAACGTACAATTAGTGTAACAAGCTATTTCCAAATCTGGCTTATATATTTTGTACAAGGCAACCACATAGAAGTTTCTAAATTCTTAATCCTAATTCTTAGATTTTGTTTTTATACTTTCTAAATTCTTAATCCTAATTCTTAAATTGTAAACCCTGATCGTAACTTGTAAGTTATTTCTTGATACATCAAATGATAATTTGATTGATGACTAAACTTGTGTGTGTGTGTGTGTGTTCTTTATTATTTTTCACACTTTGAAGTAAACACATTACACAGTCATTTTCATTTACCTAAAAAGTGATCATACATTCATACAATAAAGTTGATTAATTGTTTGTTTAGCACGATTGTGCAAGCTGACTATTAATTAAACAACAGAAAAAACACACGCACACAACGATTAACGATTCAATCATTTGATCACTAAGGTGCTTTTTAACCCACTGTGATCCAATCCGTTTTCGCCCCTTGTGTCTAATATTCTTGGATCCACCAACCTCGAGCTGAACAAGTGGTCGATTCATAATTCAACTTGGAAAGGGAGGATTGTGATTGGCCAAAGCACAAAGTTCACAAACGTGAAATAATTCACGCCATTGAGTTCCACGCCAGTTTCACAAGGGGGGGGGGGGGGGGGGGGGGCGCAAGTGAAATGGGGCGTGAATTGCCCCCTTCCACGCCCAATATGGTTTTCACTACATGTGGTCTAAAATACTACCCGATTAACAAGAAATTAGCCAGAATAAAAGAGCATTAAAGGCTAAAACTAGATGTTGCAAGCACACAATAATGTTCACCTTACAATTCCGATTCCTATTAAGATACCACAAATACGAGTAATCGAATATGGAATCAAAAATAATTTTGATTTTTTGGTCTCTGTGGCGTGTGCACGTATGGTATGGTACTTTGTTCTTGCCTGTTGTCATTTTAGGATGTGAAGGGCGTATAATCGTACATGTAACACATATTCATATTTTTATTATCATAAAAAAATCATAACATGTGACTACGCATTAGTCTGTTAAAAAAGATTTCAATGGTTCTCCACTTCACTTACTTTTTTTTTAAATCTAGCACAGAAAATAAAGATTTTAATGCTAGGAGCAATCTTCAAATGTATGCTTAAGTTAAAACTATTTTCTTAAGAGATATAGGAACAAAATCATATCGTTCAGTATTACAAAAGGAACTTATCAAACAGATAGTAATCTGACCTTCACAGAAATTGCAACAACCATCGCCACATCGGATCTCTATCCACCAAAACAACCTATAAAGACAGCGCGACTTGATTGGGTGTTCTCAATCTATGGGTTGTTGGATTGTATTCAAGTAGTGCCTGTACACTAATCTTCAAATACTATTTTAGTATTTCCTGAGAATTACGTATACGGGGCACAGACTTATACAAATCAACCAAATACACAACCTATCGAATAGATTTGAAATGAAGAAAAATTTCAAATAATCAATAAGATACACCACCTATTTACTCTGTATTAAAATTTTCTTCAACTCCGCCTTTCTAGTTATTAATTCTCTCCCCAGAATTCCTAGATGCAGCACGCGCATCTGCATTCTTTGATTCATGCTTTCTTTTGCCACGTGAACTGCGTCTTGATTTAGGGGTCCGAGTTTTTGTTGTGCGCTTCTCGGTGTTCTCTCGGGTGGTGGTGGTGGTGATTACTTTTGGGGTGTTAAACGGGAGTTCATCAGGCCATGGTGTTCGCTTAGCTGCCACTGTCATTTCTAGTGGAGGATTGATTATCCACCTGACATCAGAAATCAGAAAATAAGCCAAATAAGAAGTTGAAGCAAGGAAATTAATGGTTGACACTTGAGAAGAAATGCAAAATTACCAAGCTATCCTTAACTTGAGTAGAATGGTTTTATACGATTCGGATGCTGAGTATCCACATCACACTAATCATTTTGGAAATGAACATCCAAACAACGCCTTAGGGGGTGGTTGGGATTGATTATTCAAAACAAATTATACGTTTTGGAAAAGCATGGGTGGAGCTGCTTATAGTTTATTGCGTTCTGATAGCCTAATAAACTGATTACCTGCGTTTTCAAAACGCAATCCCAAACACTAAAAACTTATTATCTGCGTTTTCAAAATGCAATAATCTAAAAATCAGATTCAAAACGCAATCCCAAACACCCTCTTAATGTTAACCTAGAGACTAGGGGTGGCAGTTTCAACCAATTTCTAATGAATGTATTCATTTGTGTTATTTTGATCTCAAGAAGGTCAAATAAAAATATTTAGCAATAAAAAGAATGGGTCAAAAGCAGTCACATGAATCGCGGTACGCTCCGGTTCGTAGTACGAAAATGGGTTCGCGTTTCGTGCATATCTAAAATTCGGTACGAGGGGGTAGATTCATTCGGTTCGCCAATTCGGTATGCGGTACGGTGTACCCTATAAGTTGGTACGTCGTATCGTATATAAACACTATACAATATATATAAGTTTAAGTACCAAATGTAAACTAGTAAAGATAGAGGGGCTTAAATGTTTAAATATACAAACTTATTTACACTTTTTAAGTAAAAACAAGCAAATTTTAGGGAATAAATATAAACTAATAAAAGATAGAGGGGTTAAATGTTAAAATACCTAAAGGCTAAAACTAACAGAACCCTGAAAGAATAAAAGTTTAAAGTATAAGGGTCTAAAACGTAAGTTTGTAAATAACAAAAGTAAAAGCCGTCATCTTCCTTCCTCAACCCGCAAACCCTAATTTTTTGTCTCCTCCATTGTTGAAAGTTGAAACTCGTTCCTCGCCGCCATACACTCCGGTCGTTGCAATACAGGTACCTCTCACCTCTGTTCTACCCTAATTTTTCTTGAACGCGTGTATAAGGTCACTATTTGGTTTGAAATTCTACACAAATCGGGTACGCTCAATTCTACGAGTCAGATAGCGAACCGCCGAACCCTAGGCGAACGGGTCGCGAATGTACCCGATTCCGTTACGCGCGATTCGGTTCGCGGTACACAACCTATCTAGCGAATCCTGTGACTATGGTCAAAAGGCTGTCTTGAAAACTGCCTAGAGTGTAATTCTAATGCATACAAGTATACAACCAACAAATATCGTTTTGTTTAAAGATTTAGATTACTATTGTAGTCATATTATATTTGTAAAACCATATTTAATGTATTAACTATTTATCAAAAGTACTGGAATTGGACAAAAAGGTGTCTTTGGGTCAAAGCCGTCAAAAGTCAAAACCCATACTAAAACAAGGCCCGTTTCAACGAAAAACCTGTTCCGTTTTAACCAGTATCCAACCGCTCGACCCACCCATCTTACCACCTCCGCCAAAGACTAATGTTTAGTTGCAATCCCCATATGGTGCCTATTTACATCGATTAATACAATAAAAAAATATTAAAATTAAAACCCAAGCAAACAAACCTAGACTTTTGTGAGATTTGGAAAGCTAAAGAAATAACTTGCTATGGATTATATGGCTTGGACAAGGTTAGATTCACCCGACAAACATTCCTCCTAGAAAGGCTCCATAATTTGCCTATTTTGTAATATATTCTGGGTCATAGTGACAGATACATATCAAATCATCATTGTGGCAATTAGATCTCTCAAACCAGTTCTTGAGAATGGGCACCACACCTATACTTGTAAGTGTGTACCTATAAATATGCATGCATATACAATCATGCATATATGTTGTAGATCCCTTGGCATGGCTCAGATCACATACGTTGTAAATTCTACGGTCAACACTCATCAATGGGGATAACTGATAAGCAAATTGAACCAAGCCGTTATATATCCCCAAGTTTAAAAACATTGATGTCACTAAAAGTCTTAATATTATATATACATATACACACACTAACCAAACTTCACCAAACACGTAAAATGGATACAAGTATTATCATATTAGGGGGTGATAGAATTTGCATTGTCCAAAAATCAAAACTGATCGCATTATTTTTGCAACTTAAAGACGTCATGAGCAGTTTTGATCATGATCACCCTAAAAGGGTTACCTATTTGTCCCTCCTTTTAACCCTTGTTTTCGTTGAAATATTATTATTTAACTATGCAACTATTGACATTATACATGTTTTTCGCTCCTCCAGAAAAAAAACAGCTGATAAAAAAATAAGTTGTGTTTTAAATTTGAATGGTTGTATGATACTCCCTCTGTCCAGAAATAATTGTCAATGTTACCCTGTTAGCTTGTCCCAGAACAGTTGTCCATTTTTAAAGAAAAAAAGATGGTTATAACTTAGCAGCTTTCCCATTTTACCCTTAACTAATTAATTATTGCAATTTGAAATGTTTGCAAGTCAAAAGCGTTAAATGCAAGATTGCAACAAAATTTTGGTATTTAATAATTAGACATTGCATTACTTGACCATATTTTCAAATGTTGGATTTTTTATTTGTGAATAAGAATTTAAGATGGGAGGAATTATGTAAGAATGTTCAACTTGGTCATTAAATTTTATTTTAGTATTTAATAATTAAGTATTTCAAATTTCCAAACACTCAAAAATATTGATTATCTGATTGTTACAGCTTCTAACAATTGACGCAAATCCGAAAACTATCTAAAGCAACACTTTATAATTTCTATTATAATTGACCATCTCATGTGGTTAGCTTAATCTCGCATACACCTTTCAAAAAGACGCATCCAAACACTACGTTAGAAACATTGACCATTGCCATTCCTTCTCAAACCTACAGCACTATGCAATTGATCTATGCAGGTGTACACTACAGGATTCTAAGACAAGAAGAATTCACCTATCAACACAATTTTGGCACTTGTAACGTTTTGCATATGTAGTGATAAAGATTGACGCCAAGGAAACAAATTAGGCGAAAAAAATGTTAAAAGACGCCAAGCATAATCTAGAATTTAAAAATTCCGAATTCAAGAAAGATGACTAACCCGGAAGGGAACTTGCTATCCGCACGAGCCTCAGCACGAAGCCACCAAAGCATCACTTTCTTCCCACAACCACCTAGCGGTTCCACCATAGAAGAGTCTTTAAGCAAAGGAAGAGGATTCTCAATATCATCACTTCCATCCCCCGCCAACACCACGTCCAAATCTTTAATCCAATCCGGCCTAAATTCAGCTTCCTTCCACACCAACCTTGAGTTCATCACAAACCCTGACCACTCCAACTTCCTCGGCAACACAATTGCCATATCACCGATATAATTTGCATTCTTTCCCTTGTATGCAACAGAATTAAACGTGTGCCACCCTATTAACCGATCAGATGAATTACAAGCCGGACCTTGAATCGGCAACGATAATTTCTTCTCATCTTCTTCGTCCATAGCGCTCTGAACGTCAAACGGATCCTTATCCGGACGACTCGAATGAGCAAGAATCCCAACCGAAACAGCACCGATCCATTCAACCTTTTGAATCTCATCAAAAAGTTCCAAACTATGCATATTACTATCATCAGCAAACATTACAATCCCATCCAACTTCTCCTCTCTCACAACCCTAAATCACCGAAAATTAAGTCAACTTCATCATAAATCAACATATAACTTAAAATTTTAACGGAATTCTTAAATTTACCTCAAAGCGCGCAATCGCATCTGAGATTCCATCTTATGCCTCCCCTCCCAAAAAATCGGCATCTTCTTCTCAAACCCGACATGCATAACTCTAATCTTCGATCTCTCCAACAACGCGGCCGTCTCATTCGTGACACCACCAGCCTCCACAACAATCCACACCACATCATACTTCAAATTCATCAAAGTATGCATCAAACTAGTCATATACAACGCTTGAAACGTCCGAACATACGTCGGCGTTACAACTATGAGCCTTCTAGGGTTTCTAATCCCATACTGAACCTTCTGTTCCCTTTGAACAGCTTCAATTATCCTATGAGCTTTCATAACCTCAACAGGATCCGGATGCGGCCACGGCCGGATCCGGATCCCATGCCTCCCTACCACCACTCTGCTAGTAATATTATTATTATTATTATTAACAAAAGCAGACGGTGGAGAGAGGCTCAGGCTCCTAATAGAAGTGGTAAACGACAGCGTTTTAGGGATATCAGTTGAGCCTCCAAACGACGTCGTAGTGGAGGTATACAGATTATTAATCGATGAACTAGTGAACAGTATATAAAATATTAACCGAGAGAATCTAAATCCAAGGACTAGACTAATAACACAGCATAAACAATGAAGGAGTAACCAAATAATACTTAACGGAGATTTAACGGCGTTACCTCCATCTATAACTGAATCTAACGGCGATTGGTTTCTGAAACTGTTGCTACGTCTGTTAGCGTAGCTCTGCTGTAACGCCAGCAGTTTCATAGTTTTATTAATATTATTATTATTATTATTTTATAGAAATGAAGTTATGGATTATTAATGTGAGATGGATTTGAAGGGGTGGAGTGTATGTATAGGTGAATTTGGTGAGGTGATAGTTAGGTTGAACGAACTTGAAAGTGAAGTGAAGATTGTAAAATAATGCTTTGAGTTTAAGGATTATTTTGAATTTTGTGATATTAATGAAAGGAATTGGAGGGAAGAGAGAGAATAAGAAGAAGAAGAAGTTGTGGTTGGGGTCATTATCGGTGTAGATGAAATGAGATTCTTATTTTGCATCTTTTGAGCTTGGTGATGGTGGTGATAGTGGTGGTGATGATGATTGTTGAATTGGAGTAAATCTCGGTGTCCGATTTTTGTGAATTTGCATTCTACCTCCTTTAAGTTGTTTCCTTTTGTCTTTTTTAATAATTTATAATTGTCTTTCTATTTTATTTTCTTTTTAATGAGAAAATTGCTCGAATAGTCCCTGTGGTTTGCACAATTTTCACCTATAGTCCTCAAGTTTCTAAAATTACAGGTATAGTCCTGAAACAGTGACTTTTTTTAACTCGGATAGTCCCTGGAGCTAACTGAGGTTAAATAATCCAGTTAAGTGGGTGTGAAATTACTAAAATACCCTTACTTTAATAAAAATAAAAAAATCAATTAAATAATAAAATAGAAAGAGGACCCACATAACCCCTTAGCCAATCATGTGTCTCCAACAATCCTTAGTGGGCCCCACCAACTTCATCTTCTCCATCCTATCACCACCACTCCCCACCACCACCAACCAACCACCAACCCAACTCTTATAAAAACCATTTATCCCAACTCTTATAAAAACCCCAACCCAATTTTGTGTTCCCCATTTATCTGCACACTTCATTTCTTACACACACACATATACCGATTAAAGAGAGAAAGAGGGGAGAACCGAAAGAGGAAGAAGGATCGGAGGGAGTTTCTGATGAGGCCACGTCGGAGCAGTGGTGGCTCCACCATCGCTCAATAACACATACACACATCTACCATTAGATCTGGAACAAGAAGGACCGATGAGAGAGAGAGGGAGGGAGAAAGACACGAAGGAGAGGGAAAGACACAGAGGAGAGAGAGAGACGGAGATGAAGGCGGCGACAGAAGCAGGTTGGGGTTCCGATTAGGGTTATTGTAGTGACGGCGGCGGAGGAAGGAGTACGGTGGTAGCGAACGACGAGGGTCTGGGTGTTCATACAGTGGTGGTTCGTCATGGTCAAAGAGGTGGTGATGGTGGTTCAGTCACCGGATTACCGTCGAACATAACAGTAGGTCTGGGTTTCGTATAAGGTTACTGGATAGTGATTATTGGTTAGTTAAGGTGATGACGACTGATTTTAATGGTGGTGGCGCTGGACTCGACTCGACTCTCTGGAAGTTCTAATCAGTCTCTTGCAAACTCTCACGACGTTTTGATCTCAATTGAAGAAGGATTTGACTGTTTGATTTGTGTGTTGTGCTTGTGAAGAGAGAGAGGGGTGTTGGTTGGTGGTGGTGGTGAGTGGTGATGGTTGGTGGTGGTGGTGGGTGGTGGTGATTGGGTGGGGAAGATGAAGTTGGTGGGCCCCACTAAGGATTGTTAGAGACACATGATTGGCTAAGGGGTTATGTGGGTCCTCTTTCTATTTTATTATTTAATTGATTTTTTTATTTTTATTAAAGTAAGGGTATTTTATTAATTTCACACCCACTTAACTGGATTATTTAACCTCAGTTAGCTCCAGGGACTATCCGAGTTAAAAAAAGTCACTGTTTCAGGACTATACCTGTAATTTTAGAAACTTGGGGACTCTAGGTGAAAATTGTGCAAACCACAGGGACTATTCGAGCAATTTTCTCCTTTTTAATCTTTTATTTTTTGGAAGGCAAATTTAATTCACACGAAACATGGGCAACCAAACAAACCAACGCATAAAGGAACATTATATCATAGCAAATTTATACCAATCATCCTAACTAATAGATTAAGGCTTTGATCTATGTTTGAATCATAGAAAACCGAAAGACTTGATATCTTCGATAATCTTCTCAATCTTAATCACTTTGTTTAAAAATCTCTTTCATTCCTAGACTTCCACATGCATCAGCAAGCCACCATCACAATACCTTTGGAACGTCTCGCTAGTCAGGCTCGTCAAACCAGAATGCAATAAATGCTCTAACAAATCACAAATAGAGAACACAAAAATTGGAGTGACTTGACACCACGAACTAATACGATTCCAAATCCTTTTAGACACCAGACAAGAAGTGAATAGATGTTTGGTAGTATTTGGCTCTGACTCACACAATGTGCACAAATTGATCTCTGAAATTGACATTCCTTTTGCTAAGCACACTAAGAGTCAGAATACGATCCATCTCTACCCTCCAAACAAAGATATGACATTTTTTTAGCATCCGTTTACACCATCTCATAACATAATTGTGACTATAATCCAACTTTGAGGCCATCAAAGTCTTTATCTAGCCCACCGAGAAGGCCCCCAAACTATCACCTAACCACCAACTATATTTATCACTCGACATCTGCACCGAATCCGATAAATGAATACATTGATTCCATTTTGTCATCTCCAGCCCAGACCTAGGATTTCTTTTATAAAGTCACTGACCCGTGAACTTATTAGCGACTAAGTTGAAACACTCCCTAACTCTGCATTTCTTCTATCTTTCCAGCCAAAACAAATTGGCAAGAGTCTCATTTAAAGGCTCATTACAAAGCCATGGGTCCATCCATAACATGATGTCCATACCATTCCCCATAACATCTTTAAGAAATCGATGCAGATGTAAACCTGAAATGATCTTCTTCGAATTAGATTGCACAATGTTATTCCAAACACCTGGTCGATTGAATATAGCAAATTTCAAACATAAGTATGTCACGAATCGTGATAAGAAAATATTGCCAATGATCAATTGATTGATGTGAATAATTTACTATGTAACGTAGATAAATTTCAAACATAATATCTAACTTGTTTTCTTATTTCTTATTAATTTTAAAACAAATTTTTAATTACAAACGAAGCAAAAGAAACTTTCCATTTGAAATGTATGTGACAGAGGTAGTTATGTGACATCTAAAAGACTAAAAGCCGATGATTTCCAACTGGGCTGGTTTGAGGTGGGAGGGTTTACCTCTTCGGAGGGTTCCCGACCGGGGTTGGTCACAGGTTCGATTCTCGTCAATTGAAAAATCATACCTATTAAAGTTTGAAAGGGCCCGGTGTGTGGAGGACTCAAACTTGTGACCCGAATTTCTTCATTTAATTACGCCTTTAAAAAAGATCTAAAAGACTAAAACAACAAATATGAGGTTCTTATAAATTTAAACCTATAATTCACAGGCTTAAAGCTTTTGAGCCCAATGGGTTAATCGAAATGGGCCGTCTGAAAATCAAAACATAAATAATTTAAAAGCAGTAGTCGGTCATCTAATGATCTTTTTTAATCAATTTTATAACTTAAGAAATACCTAAGTCGAGCTTGGATTTATAGTTCCCTGTTATGTGTCATCTTATAAGGGCACAAGGGGCGCTCCATTGAAGGTGTTTTCACTTCACTGATTTCCTTCACTGAAACACTTTTTTTAGGCAACACTCCACTGATTTTTTACCCAACTATCAATTATTTTCACACAATAATAATAATAATAATAATAATAATAAACTGACGCCAAAGCAGATCGCTATTTTGTCTTTTATTAATTTAATATTAATAAATTAAAAAACAAGGTAGGCAGACTCTCTATATACTCTACACACACACAATACACATATCTATTCATACACAACTTATATCTATCACCATCTTCATCTTGCTTTCAACAGAGTTAAAAAAAACTTGCAACTAAAGAATAGAGAGAAAGAATAGAAGAGACTAAACCATAAAAAAGAATAAAATTGTGTGAAAGTTTGTGTCACATCCGTAAACCAGCACGGTAACTAGAACCCGAATTTAGTTCACGGGACCACTACCAGCATGGGTGGCGGCGGTGTTACCGTGTTGGTAGTGGGGTACCCGTGACCAATTCTGGTAGCGCCCCGTCCCCCCTAAGATATGAAACAAGAGAAAAAACCGGGTATTCAACGAATCAACCAGACACGAATATTTGAAACCAGCGCCATCCCTATTATTTGAAACCAGTTCCATCCCAGTTATATCTTATTAGAACCACTCAAAACCCAACTAGAAATGAAAAAAAAAAGTGATATCTTTCTCTTCGAAACCTAGTTCCATATTCAGACTAGAGGGAGTGGAGGGGGGGGAAGCGCCATGTGGCACTTGTGGGGTCCATGTGGGGGGGGGGGGAATTGTGGGTAGTGGAAGGGGGTGAAGAGTGGGGGAGGAAGTGACATGTGGCATTCTTTATTTCTTTTATTGTTTTTTTAAGTAATAAAAATAACTTTTATAATTAAAAACTAAATTAAAATTCATAATAATTAAGATTAAAACCTAGAAAATTAAAAAAACATAAAAAATAAACACAAAAAAAAAACGACAAAAAAAATAAAAACCTAGAAAATAACAAATCACTTAATATTATATTTTTCCATGATCTCGCGCTTCATTTGTAGCGTTGCCTCTAACTCTGGACCGTCCATATTATCAGTGTTCATCGCGAGAAATTTCAAATCTTCGTGCTTTTCGCGCTGTTCTTTCATAGTCAACCTTTTTTCAAAGGCTTAGGGAATGGTTTTTTTCTCCTCGAGCTTCTGTAGTTGAATCGTGTTGAATTGGACGAGTGTGTCATGTATGTCGGACAAGTCATCGCTGTAAGTACCTTTGCCCGATCCCGATGCCGAACCCGAAGCAGAGGACTTATGCGCCCTCTTTTTAGACTTGTCTCGACCGGGTGGACGACTCAACTCTTCGTCGAATTCGTCATCATCATCCAAGTTAACTGCGTCGTCGACATCACGTGCACCCGATCGGTTATGAGATGAATTTGTTTTTGTCCTTTTGGAGGATTCTGAAGCAGAGGGAACGTCCACCCATTTTGAACGGTTCTTCGCGATCTCCCAACAGCGCAAAAACTTGAAATCCAAGCCCTTGTCATCACGAAAAGCTTTTAGGGCATTAGTTAGGTAGTCGTCGTCCGTTTCACCGCTTCTTGGATAATTTCTAGCGTGATAATAAAAACCCTTGAAGGCGTTCATCGCCTTGTTTATCTTCGTCCACTTAGACGAGAGACTCTCGTTAAATCGATAAGTCTCTCGACCCATCAAGTTATGGAACGCGTTGTTTATGTCGTCCCAAAAGTTTTCTCTGTGGCGATTATTTCCTACATAATAAGAAAATACATACACCGTTAATCATATGTAATGTCTAAAAAAAATATAATGTCTAAAAAAAATATAATGTCTAAAAAAAATAATGTCTTAAAAAAAATGTTACAAATACCTTCAACCGCGTTTTCCGACTCACTTATCCACGCTCGCGTAAGAGCAACCTCTTCGGGGGGGTGTCCACTTTTGATGTTGGCGGTTGGCGGCGGTCAACGCCTTCTCCGCCGGCGTCTTCTTTTTGTGAGTTATTTTACCGGGTTGTTTTTTACCGGACGATTAACCCCCAACATTTTCTAGTTGTGTTTCGGGTATGCTATCCGGTGGCATTGTGTGTACGAGTTGTGGTGAAGAAGTATTAGGAACGGGGGAATCGTTAAAGGGAAATTGTGGAAAAATCTGTCCACTAATATAACCCGCGTAACTCGCGTAGTCGGGACAAAGTGATGGATAGGGTGGACAGTTTGGCACGGGACGAACCGGTGGCGTATTCGGGTTCGGGACGTAGTTGAATGGGTTGTTCAGGTCATAGCCTCTGTTGTATGGGTTCATATTTTTAAAATTTTGGGAAGAAGGGTATAAAATTTGAGAAGAAATGTATAAAATTTGGTGAAGAAGGGTATAAAATTTGAGAAGATTGGAGGTTGTGGTGAAGTGTAGTGGGTGTTTTTTAATAAAATGGGGTTAATATATTTGTTTTTTTTTTTTTTGACCGTTACATTCAAACGGTAATATTTAAAGTTTTAAATTTTTTTTTATTCAAACGGTAATATTGAATAGTCCAATCAAAACATGCCACATCATCAACCCTCTCCCCTTCCCGCCCGACAAAAACCCACCGCCCACCCTCCCCGCCCCTAGGGGCCGGTGTTCCCGCCCGGGATTCCATCACCGCCTCTCCTTCACCGCCCCACTCCCTCTAGTCTCAACTCGATTACTGCCATGCCCGGGTTTTAACCTTGTTGACCATAGACGTAACTGGGTTTAACGCAGAACTAGATGTGACCTAATACATGATTTTTGCTCCATTAGGCAGTAGCTATACATGCATTCTTATAATATTGAGTGTCGCTTATAATAGGAAAACAAAATACAACATCGACGAAAGTAAATCCAAAAATAAATTCTACATTAAAAAAATACATGTAGGGGCTGTTTGGTTCACCACTGAATGGTTCTATTCAGAGGTAACCTCTGATTCGGTCAGAGGCAGGGTTGTTTGGTTGTGAAAATGCAACCTCTGAACTGACCAGTTCAGAGCTGAACGATTCAGCTGATACAAGATGCTGAATGAAAAAATAGACAAGTTTGCCCCTGTACCTCTGAATGGCTCCGTTTGTACTGTCACCCAACCAGAACACCACCGCGGGTCATGGATTCGTCGTTACCACAGACCACCGTGCCTCCCCCTCCTCCTCCACAGGTCACCGGCTTCCTTATCCGCCGCAGCTCCGCCCCTCTTCTCTTTCTCTTTCTTCGGTTTCTCTATCTATCGTGCCTTTCTTTCTCCGTAGTGTATGTATTATGAATATTCCAACAAAAATCTTTCTCTGTAGTGTAGTGTATGTTGGATTGTTGAAGGAGTAAAAAGAAAAGATGCCAAGATGAAAGATAAGAAAAATGATGAATTGGTCAAATGGGGTTGGTGGGTGGGGTTGGGAAAGACGGTAAAGAGAAAAAAATGGTAGGTAGGTGAATGGGGTGGGTTAATTGGGGTGAGGGTAAAATAGTCATTTGACAGACTATTCAGAGGTACAACCAAACAACACTTAATGGTTTAGCATCTTACTGGTTCAGAGTCTCTTACCTATTCAGACCTCTTACTGGTTCAGCACTTACTGATTCAGCACTTGCCAAACAGCCCCGTAGTCTATATAAGAGTAATGGTTGAAATGACTAAAACGACAGAAGAGTAAAAATTAGGATGATTGAGGTTTAGTGTTTGACACACTTCTCTCATTCCTGACCAGGGTCCAGCGGGTTATTCATAGTAGTGTTTCGGCTTCGGGTGGGCAGGGTTACGTTTTTAGTAGATTAGGATTTGCTATTCAGAAAGGGGTGGCGGCGCAGCTTGTTGCCCGCCTGCCCGCTATCCTGATGTAATTTTCTTTGTCCGGGAATGAAAGAAGATTCTGTAAATAAAAAAATTGAGTAGATGGTTAACTGTCGGAGGTGAACTAATGCGCCTGAAGTTTCACTTGACAAGTGTATATTGAGGTAGTCGGATGTTCTTTTCCTATGTTACTAACGAATAGCCTAACCCAAGGGGCAGAAGAACCTTGACATAGTTCAGATAGAATAGAAAAACGACTTGTTTAAGTGTGCGACCCCTAGGTCCAATCTCTGTCTTCTGCATGCCCAACTGCCCAAGTTCGAATACTGTAAGCAATTTGATCCAAATATTGTATCTCATTAACAATCAAGAGAAAATTTCATCTAATGTTTTACAACCATTTTATTTTAAAACATATCACCAAAGCTCTGATAACTTATTCAAATTAGTTTCATTTTATTATTTAATAATTATACAATTAATTATTTGTTTTCAAAGTCAGTAGAAATATAATATCTACTAAAATTTATAACAATCATATTTGTTCTATATCCGGAAATTTTGATTTTAATAATCCAAATTATGACTTATTAGGTGATAAATTAATTTATAGTTACAGTCTTGCAGTTTCATCTATGACACACTCGACTTTCACTTATGTTGTCTTGGACAATCCTAGTATAATAATTATCATAAATTTATAGTCAATACACAATAGATTTATACTCAATTTCGCTTATAATTTTCATTATGAATGAAACCAAGTGGATAACAAGTATAAATCTTATGATTATATGCTATTGAGATTGTTTTGTTAACAAAAATGAAAGTTATGGGTATCACTCGTTAAATTGCAAGTATGAACTATTATTTGTGAATGACTCGTATTTTAAATTATTAAAACCCAAATTTTCAATATATTATAAGAGGAAAAAAAGAGAAGAAATAGAAAAATTACTTATTTTAATTCAATCAACTAGGAGAATCTAGTCATCTACGAGAATGGAGACCAAAAAAAGTCAAAATAAGAAAAAGAGTCCAACACGGCTTTTATGGACCGGGTCATTAATCTTATTCTTAGCTTTCTATTTATTTTTCCATTTTATTTTTTGGGTAATTATTTTGATACCATCTGGTTGGAATTTTGTTTACTGAGTCTAGTTAGTAGATCGTAAAGGTAATAAAACCCGACATGAACATAAAATGTGACACAAGCTTGAACATGACCCGATCACCCGAACACGAAAATTATATTAAACATATGAACCTAAAAGCTATACGAGATTTAGTGGGTTGACACAAACATGTTTCGTTTAACCCGGGTTTTTTTTTAATCTTTTCACATGTTAATACTCTAAATTTACATTTTACAACACAAAAATTAGTATTAAACAATTATTACGTTATAATTATAAAATCTTATGCGAACTTCTCCCTCAAGTTTTGAATTTGGGATGAAAACATCCAACCAAATTAATATATGACATACCACCCATACTAAGAAATTAAAATTAAAAACAAGTTGTTTAAACGCGTCAACTCGTAAACCCATCGGGTTCACACGAACCAGAAACGTTTAGCTAAATGGGTTCGAGGGTTAGACGAGAAGCTAAAGCGAAACTTGTCTATACTAAACTCAACTCGTGAATTTCATGTTAGGTTCATGTTGTGTCACAAATCTAAACCCCTAATAGCTTGTGGTATCAATATATTTGACATTTTCTACTCTATACAAGTTATCTTTTCTTTTCTGCTACAATTTGTCATCTTTGTTGCTAGAGGATGAAAATACTGATCACTTTTTATTTGGATGCACAGTTGCTAAAAAAGTGTGGACTCGTGTGTCATGTTGGTCTAAATTAGATTTATCATGTGCTTTATCCACCAAGAAACATCATTCTATTGACAAGAGTATTGGAAATAGAAAAGTCCAAACTTCCTTGTGGGTTTCTAATTGTGGTAAACCGATGAAGGTAAAATGGGAGAATTGGTGTTGGGCTCCATTGGCATATAATGTAAACATATAGTGGGAGTCATATTCGATTTGTAGTGGTTATTGGGGTTTTGTGTTCTAATTTCTCATTAGACTTTTTCTTTATTGAATACACACAACAGCAAACACACTGGCTTTTAAAAAAGTGAGCCCGTGGCAACGAAATTACTTATTATTAAGTTATCTTTTCAAGCTTCTATACGATATTTAGTCTATGTTAGATTATACAGTGTGGGGTAGCGTCTCTTGCCATCTCACCCAAAACCGGTGCCAAACACCGAAACACAATAGTTAAAGGAAGGCACCAAGAGGGGAGACATCTCCCCCTTTGCGGCGGTGGCGAATCTTGAATTTTTAGATGGTGGGGACCGAAAGTCACGCAACCCAAATTTTTTTCAAATCGATAGGGGCCGGACTCAAAAAATACAAAATTTTTGGATAAAACCAGGAAAATTTACACTACTGAGCCAAAAATCGGATGGGGTTGGGGCACCTCCTGGCCCTCAATAAGCTTTGCCCATATTTAGCGGGGTGAGGACCCAATGAGATGGGGTCCACCCCAAATCAATAAATCACCTTTTTTATTTAAATTATAAGGTGATATAAGTTAGTTAAAACTCATTAACAGGGAATGGCGAACGTCTCAAATTTTGGAAGGATATTTGGTTTGGCACAACCCCTTTAATGGATAAATGGCCGAGAATCTATGCTTTGGATCATAATAAGAATGCGGTAGTAGGTGAAAGATTTAAGGCGAGGGGTGAAAAGGCTGCGTTGGCTGAGAATTGGTTGATTAATACGACCTCTGTTGAGGCCATTTCAGAGTTGCAGGTTGTGATGTCTGTGCTGTCTCAGGTTCGCTTATCAGGAGGGTTAGATTCATGGCGGTGGGATTTGGACAGTAACGGTTCATTCTCTTTTGCGGTTGACAAAGAGTGGTTACGGAAGGACCGATATGTGCAGCCGGTTCAGCTTATGAGATGGGAAGCGTGGGTGCCAATTAAGGTTAACATTTTGACTTGGAGGATTGAGTTAGACAGAGTGCCGACCTGTTTGGCTTTGGTGAGAAGGAATTGAGTATCCCGGATACATGCTGCCCTCTTTGTGATACAGATGTAGAGTCTATTAAGCATCCATTTGTGGATTGTGGTTTCGTCTTTGGGGTGTGGAGCAAGGTGTGGAACTGGTGTAAGATTTCTTCGTGTAATGTGGATTTGGTTCCTGATCTTCTGCAGGTGCCACCGACTTCGATCAGCTCCAAGTGGGGAAAGAAGATTCTTAGGGGCATTATAATGATTTCTTGTTGGGCGATTTGGTATGAGCGTAACGATAAGGTGTTCCACGAGATTACGCCAAAAGTTATGGAGGTAGTAGCGCGTGTGAAGGCTCTATCTTTTCTTTGGTGTAAACATCGTTCTAGGTTTAAAAACATTGAGTGGAATGATCGGGCAAAGTAACTCTTGTACATATTGTAAGGTTTTTTGGCTGTCCTTGTTTTGAGGACTCGCTTGTTTAATGAAGTTGAGTGTTCAAAAAAAAATTTAAACTCATTAACCATATGAAACTTAAACTGTACACCATTTAGTTAACACATATGCCATCAACTTTACTCTTTCCCAGCACTGTAGCTGTAGGTGATGGATGAGACGACTTTAATTATTTGATTAAGAATTTAGGAACCATACACCCTTTAATTAGACCATGTGTAATGGTTGGTGAAATTTGGTAGGTGAAACGGGCATTTTTTGACACTTGGCAATGTGGGGCCACTTGGTGGGTGAAACGGGGGTGAAAGGGGCAAGGGGTGTAAGGCCATGTGTAATGGTGGGTGAAATTTGTGGGTTAAAGGGGCATTAGAGTGGGTGTAGTGGGGGCATTATATGGCGCTAAATCAAAAAATAACGCCCCCCACACCGTTACGAGAGGGCGTTATTTTGCAAAAATCTTGTCAAGCGTTATACATATAATGCCTGTGCACAAAAAGAATCAACCAATCAGAACTTGCCACCTAAGATCATCTCCCCATTTTCATATTATTTTATTATTATTTTTTAATTTAAAAGATATAATAAAATTTTATTATGGGGGCGTTAATTTTTTCCTCGCCACCACACCCCTTTTTTCACTTCAAGCCCCATACTGACTCAGCTGCCACGTGGACCAATCAGAATCAGGGGCGTTATATTTAACCCGCACCACTACACATGGTCTTAAAGGGGCATTTTATGACATGTGGCATGTGGGGCCATTGTGACACCCGGCAAACTCAGGTTAATAACATTGTTTGGGTCAAAGTCTACCTTAGCGAGTCGCGCGTACATTATACTTAACTAGGTCGGTTGAGTCGTGTTATGGTTCGGGAGTCGTTACTACAACTTAGAGGATCGTTAGATGTCAGCCATTAACCAGGTATGCAAGGATTGACGATTCGTAGAGTCGTCAAACCTTAGTAAAAACACAAGTCTCGAGTCCCGGGGATTGGTGAATGAGTAAGAACGTGTTTGTTTCCATGGATTATGTGTTTATAATCTTTATGTGACTTGTTGGTATGTGTAGACGTGTTTACATATGTTAAAACGGTGATTACACGCGATTGGGAGCCCTAGCATGCGATTGGGCAGGCTAATCGCCTATAGTGACAGGCGATTAGGCCCAATCGCTAGCTAAGGAAGGCGATTAGCTTGCCTAATCGCCTGGTAGTGCTGCAAAATCGCCTGACGTGTTTTAAACGACTAGAAACGCCTATAAATACCACCCTTGACCTCCAAAACACCCCTAGTGCAACCCTAGCCGTCCCATAACATATCCCAACTCACAAACACCCTCTGGAACACGTTTTAGCCTCAAAACACACATTTTCAAGCTTTACACATCAATTTCTCATAAACCCAAGGTGTGTTCTTCATCCCCAAACCTTTGAATGATTATGTTTTGCTCCCTAAAGGTCCAGACCTGATTTATAAACCTTTGTGTCTTTGAAAACCTATTAAAATCGTTTTTAAACAAGTCCAAACCATTATGCATGTTGTATGTGTTGAATATGATTAAAAGATAGGATTTTTATGATTCAAAAAGGGTTGTTATTGTATTGTTAAGGTGTTTACAGCTTGTTTGTATTAGGATGATGATGTCTTAGGAGTTTGGATGGTTTTGGAAGCGTATTGTGGATATTTGGTATTTTGACCCATTTGAATGACTTTGAATGATTTTGAATGATATGAGGTGTTTTGCTAGTTGTATGATGTTAGGGTTTGTTATAGAATGATGCTAGAACAGTAGGGAATGATCGGACAACGTTGTTACATGATGAAATCTGAGTATTTGCTATTTTAGGGTAAAAGTTGTGCATGTTGATGTGATGTGTTTCATGCTAAGTGTACTATTTGGGGAAAACGCTTGCATTCGGGACTGGTAGAACGATGATAAGCTAGGGGTTTTGCTTGAAATATGTTTGATATTGTTGTATGATTGATATTTGGTGTTTCCACACGTTCCGGATCTGATTTGGAGGGTTAAACGCGCGAAAAATCGGAACAGCCCTGCAGGGGGCGATTGGGGACCCTAATCGCCTATGCTATAGGCGATGGGGAGCCCAATCGCCTGCTAAGGGAACCTAATCGCCTATGTGGTAGGCGATTGGGGGCCTAATCGCCTTCATGGCATGCGATTACGATCCTAATCACTAGTTAAGCCCTGAATTGCATACCTTATGACCCTAATCGCCTGTTAAGCACCAGATAGGCCTAATCGCCTATGTTAAGGGGCGATTAGCCTCCACAATCGCCTTTTGACCTCTCTAATCGCTAGTTGACTTTTCCTAATCGCCTGTACTGCTGCTGTAAGTGTATTTTGGCATTCCGAGACCCGATTTGGCACCTAGGAGCATGCTAGGAACCCCGTATCATACCTAGTAACTTGGTAACACGTGCTCGGACTTATTTACGTGCTGATTGAACTATGTGCTAGACTTGTTGAACTTTAACGCATGTTAAGCATGATTGCATGAATTTTATGACTTAAAGTACAAGGATAACACGTGGAGTCTCGGGTCACCAATGGGATGTCGAGTCTTGTACATTTGGTCAGTTTAACAGTCAACGTGTTTTCAAACGAACCTGGTTATGGTCTGGACATCTAGGGACTAACTAACCTACGGGTTATTAGTCTAAGTACTTGTAACTGTCATATGTTAGGTCGCCGCTTACGGGGCTAGCATAGCTTGCTGATTTTAATTATTTCGAAGTAACGCAACCTAAGGTGAGTTCACGGCCCCACTTTCTCTGGTTTTACTTTTGGGGGAGAAAACATGCGTGGAACTATGTTTTGAGAACTTTTGTCATACTATGGGTTATTTTGAGATACTATACGATCTTTTAAGTCCCGGGGAAACCATGAATGTGCGGTGTAGCACAACGGGGGAAATGTGGATAGATCTATTGGGCGTGACCTGCCCCACTCGCCGGCTTGGAGGGCCGGGCGGGTGCATGTTGTCTCGACCTTGTAACTTGTGACATTATTCGGGCTGTAACATTGGTAACTTGTGACGTGTTCAGTAATGGTTTCCAGTCGTAGTAGTAACAGAACATACGCCTAGCTAGCGTACTTTGGTTGAACATTTTATAGTATGGACAGGTGGAACTTGGTATACTTTTAGAACTTGGTAACTTTTATTAAAACCTGTGAACTCACCGGCATTTTGTGCTGACGTAACTTTTGGCATGTTTTTCTCAGGTCGCTAAGGTAGCATTCCAGAACTAGGGCGCACGCGTCTGCACGGCGTCTAGTTTAGGTTCATGTTTTCGTATGTTGAACAATTTGGATTACTTTTGGATTTTGGATTGTAACAAAGCTTCCGCTACTGTTTAATCGTTTTAAACTTATGTTTTTAAATATGCATGTGTTCATATAGTGTTGTTTATTGTGACCGTTGACTTGGATCCTGGTTTGTCACGCGCCTCGCGGTAAAACCCCGCAGGTGGAATTTTGAGGGTGTGACAGCCATGTTGGTGGTTAAAGGGCATTAAAGGGGAAAGGGTGTAGAGATGGGTGAAATTTGGAGTGAGACATTTTTTGACATGTGGCATGTGGGCCACATGCCATGTTATATTATTTTTTTAAATTTTAAATAAATAAACTACTATTTAATTTAAATATTTAACTAGAAAAAACATAAAAAAATTACATTAATTCCCTAAATTACCTAAAAATAAAAAAATACATGAAAATAATAAAACATACCGATTATCCTAAAAAAATACAATCTAAAAATTAATATTATATTTTGCTCGGATTTGTTGCTTGCGAAGGTTAAACAAATATAGCGCCTCCTCTGTGAGTCCCTCAGACGATCTCGAAAGGAATTCGAAGTCCTTCTCCATTTGGCGCGCCTCTTGAATGTCGACGAACTTCTTATTTTCAGCGGCTCTCTCTTGCATGGTCTCCAACCGCTTCGCTCCAAGGTCTCGTACATCTTGAAGACGTCGATTCATTTATGCAAAGTCATCTTTCAACCCGACGACTCTGCACGTCCACCCTTTTGCACGTTTCTTCTTCCTGGCGGTCGAGGCAACTCTTCTTCTTCTTCTTCATCACCCTCTTCATTTAAACCCACAGTCCGACCATCCGAAGTGGGCGTGTCTGGATCAATCGAAGAAGAGGTTTTCAACCGTTGGCTTTGCGCCTACCCCCCGTCATGCTTGGTACGCCTGCCCATTTAGGCTTCCCTTTAGAAGCTCTCAACACCTCATGTACGGGAATGTCCCACGATCGGCGTTGTACTCATCCAACGCTCTCGTCAAAATATCAACATCGCCACGACCGTTACCCCAATTATCATGCAAACGTTGATAATATTCTTGAAACCCATGACATTTTTTATTGGTGTCCGTCCACTTTCCCGAAATCGAGTCTTTATCCCGAAATTCTCCTCTACCCATCGCGTTGAAAAGTGTCTCGCGAATCCGGTTCCAAAAGAGAGGTAAATTTTGGTAGTTCGCTACAAAAAAAAATTAAAACATATATGTTAGTTCCGTTTAAAAAAAAAACTTAAAACTTTAAAAAAAAGTTACGGTTTTTTTAAAAAAAAAAACTAAAACTTTAAAAAAAAATTACGGTTTTTATAAAACTTACAGATTTTGAGGAAAAAAAAAACATACCAACTTCGGGATCCTCCGAAATGTCTAGCCACGCTCGGGGGAGGGCGAGCTCCTCGTCTTTGGACCATGGTTGATACGTCTTTCTTGTTTTCGGTTTCGCCGCCATTCCCTTTTTTTATGCGACCGTTTTTTTTGGTTGGGAGCTCTTGGGTTCTTTAGAAGCTTGCGTCTCCGGCACTTGCTCGGGTTCTTGTTGAGACCCCGACATACCCCCAATGCTAATATTCTTCCATTGGACCTTGGAAGAATTGTTGGGGCATGTTTAGTAATTGCGAAAACCCCATGTTGCTCGTGTCGAAATCTTTAAAGTTATACGGTTGTTGAGGTTGGGTGGTATTCGGGCGATAAACGTTTGGGTTTGCGCGGGCGAGATGAAACACCAAAAGGTTGACGGAATGGTTGCATTTTTATGATTGATAGTTTAAAAAATATTGGGATTTTATAAATATTTGAGGTGAGAAATGGTTGAATGTTGTTTGGTTTATATTGTGAGGTTTAAATAATTTTTTTTATTAAAATAGCCCAACGACTATAAATAATATCGTTAGAAAATTGCAACGTTCGTTTTTTTTATTCAACTCCCTGCCACGTGGCAGGTTATGATTGGTCCTCCAAAATTTTCACCCGGTGAAAAATTTCGCTTGGCCCCTAATCACGCCCCTTTAAAGGGGGGGGGGGGGGGGAGTTCCAAGGTGAAAGGGGTGACCATTTGGCGCCCCTTTCACCAGCCACTACCGGTGGTCTTAGGAATTATATACACTGGCTCACATCACACACCAATAAAAGGCTGTCACATAGCTCAGAATATGATATCACACCCTTAGAATATGATGTTACAGGGTGTATGAAACCCTAAAACATTTGATTAAAACACCGCATTCATGCTAAATACTAGGTGATGGTATGTCGTATTCTTGTGGGGTAGGCAAAGTCCTGATTGGTCATCGTTGCTACAGCATCTCTTTGACCTCTTCTATATGTTTTTAAAGTTGACACTGTCCTCGTCTCTTTCCTTCGACAGATCGCGTGCTCGTCACGTGCTCTCAACTTTTCCAAGCCATACTTTAATAAATTCCATTTTGTTTAAAAAAATAAGTGAATAATAATGATAAAAATAGATAGAGGCAAATTATTATTTGAGAGAATTACACAGATTGTCCTTTAGTTATACCTAAAATTGCATTCTATGTCCTTTTTTCGAATTTTTGACTCCTTATGTCCTTTGTTTTATACAGTAGTTACATCCTATGTCCTTTAGACCAAACCCAGTTAAATAACTCAGTTAAGTTGGTCATGTGCCCCTCATGCGAGGGGCAATCCTGTCTTTTCACCCTCAAAAGGACAATCTGTGTAATAATAATAATAATAAGGACAATCTGTGTAATAATAATAATAAGAACAATCTGTGTAATAATAATAATGACAAGCTGTGTGTAACAACCCGGCACAGACCCCTAAAAATTTTTCGCGTTTTAGTACCGTGTTACAATAAAAAGTTAACTAAAATAAATATTAATCGAGTCGTTTAAGTGCGAAACTAAAAACCGAACAAGATAATATAAAATATTACCATTAAGCATGTTACGAGACCGAGTTAATACGCGAAACGAACCCAAACCCGCACCCGATCGAGACGGGTGAGTCACCAAGGGAGAGGACACTTGTCCTCCCCTCTTGGTGACACCTACCCATTAATCCTTTTTATAAAACACAACACATACACATGTGTCTGTGTATTCTTTATACATCACACAAACACACATAAGTTAGAGAGAGAGAGACTTGGAGAAAAGGAAAGAAGGAGGAGCCGGAGGGCTCCCACCGCCGTCCTCCGGCGGTGCTCCGGCCGAGACCCACTAACCACCAACCACACCCTCTCTCCTCTCACCTATACACACACACGCAGAAGTCTAAAGAGAGGGAAGAGAGAGAGAGAGAGACATGGAGATAGAGAGAGAAAGCTAGACAGAGGACAGAAAGAGAGAGAGAGAGAAGGGGAACAAGAACTGGAAAGGGGAAGACGATAACGACAGCGGCTCACAGTGGTGGTTCCAGACGGCGGCGGTGGTCGTACCAGGCAAAGTAGATCTGATTTTGAAGTGGGTTACCAAGCAGTTAAGCGATGGTATTGATGATGTTCTCGGCGGTTCTTGACAGAGAATTAGTGGTGGTTATTGGTGATGGTTCTGTACAGAGGTAGGGGTTTGGTCTCGGGTTATGGTGGTTACTGAGTGGTGTGACTGGTTGTTGATGGCAGGCGGCGATGGTGGTGATTAGGGTTGGTGGTTAACCGACGGTGATGGTGGTGAGGCTTATGGTGGTCATAGGTGGCGGTGGCGATGTTAGATGATGGCTCGGTAGTGATAATGATTAGATATGATGATAGAGGTTAGGATGGTTGGTTGTTGAAGCAAGGGTTCGGGTCAAGAATCGAGTCAAGGAATGGTCAAACCTTGGTCAACCGAAGTCACCAGATTGTCCTTATTATTAATTACACAGATTGTCCTTATTATTATTATTATTATTATTATTATTATTATACAGATTGTCCTTTTGAGGGTGAAAAGACAGGATTGCCCCTCACATGAGGGGCACATGACAAACTTAACTAAGTTATTTAACTGGGTTTGGTCTAAAGGACATAGGATGTAACAACTGTATAAAACAAAGGACATAAGGAGTCAAAAATTCGAAAAAAGGACATAGGATGCAATTTTAGGTATAACTAAAGGACAATCTGTGTAATTCTCTCTTATTATTTTGGTTTTACTGTACTTTCTAATAAAGTTATTGTGTGTATTTTAGGTTCGTGAAGTTACTCAAGTAACTTGAGCTTATGCTTCTCTATTAAACATGTTAATTTTTAAGCTCAGACTTATTTAAAATTGATTGGATTCAAACTTTTAGTAACCTAATTTCGATTTGCTTAAGGCATGGTCATCCTTGAGAATCCTAATCTTTTTAGCCCCGGGGCGACATAAAAAACCAAACCCAAAAATCTGATAAAGAAGAAATGAATATAAAAAAAAATATCTTGGTGCTAGAGCCAAAATTTATACTTGAGACCTCTACATTATATTAAGATAGTTTTTTCAACTCTACTATCAAGATTTTATAATACAATAAACACGACACAATTAATTGAATATAAATATAAATTTTTTCCTTAAACTGACTAAATTAAATTAAAATAGAAGGTAGACGGGCAACAAGATGCGTCACCACGTTTTTTTGAATTACGAACCATAATCTACTAAATAAAAACCCCTGCCTCCTAGAGATGAACTATTGCTATGGATAACCCGTTGAACCTTGGTCATGAACACTAAATTTTTTAAAAAGTTTTGGCCCTAGCCGTCACTCAACCCCTCTTTTGGCCGGGCCTGGCTCACGGCTTTTGTTTACACCGTTACTGTTTTCTATTTACGAAAAAATCCTTAATTTATGTAAAATCAGTAAAAGTCATAGTCTTCTTTTAAAGAAGGCTAGTCAAGTAAATACAAACATAAAATAAGCGATTTCATTAAGATCCAACGGCCAGAAACATTTTGGTTGACTATAATAGACACGACAAAAGGAAAGTAAGGTCAAACGTTTCTTCATGTATAGTCACAGGCGAATGGATATTATATAATGTGTTAAAAGCTTAACCGTATTTCACCCGCCATATGCACCTCCTCAATTATTTCTCCTTTTTCCCTTTTTGACATTTTGTTCTCGCTCCCTTTATTTGTTTTAATATTGGAAATCCAATTAATTAGTTTTTTTTTTACAGCTAATTTCCTCCCCTAATTTTATACCTTTTTATTATGCCTTTTTTTGTCTCGTATGAGACTTGAACTCTTAACCTACCTTTTACAATCCTATATGCTCAGTTACACATACATATTTATCATAATGTATTCTGAATCCATTTTATAATTTAGTGTAATTTTGTATGTAAACTTTATCGTTTATTCATTCATATAAAGTACAAACCAGAACGCGAATCAAAATAGTATCTATGAAATTTTGTGCATAGCCCGCAAATGTCATAGCCAACTAACCCCAAAAATCGACACAATCAAGCAACCAAATTCACAAAAATGTTAATTCGAGTTATTTTACATAGGGGTGTAAATGACACGTAGCGGCTCGGGATCGGCTCGGTAAAAAGCTCGAACGAGCCGAGCCTTAACGAGCCTGAGCCCGAGCCCTAGATACAAAGCTCGATTGGGCTCGCGAGCCTAATCGAGCCTTAACGAGCTAGAGCCCGAGCCCGAGCCTAAGTTACAGCCGAGCCTAAGTTATAGCCTTAACGATTGGGCTCGCGAGCCTAAGGTATAGCCGAGCTTTTGCGAGCTCGAGCCGAGCTTTTGAGCTCGTTTGAGATTCTCAAATCACCTCGAGCCGAGCCGAGCCGAGCTTTGGATTTTGCTAGCGAGCCGAGCTCGAGCTCAAGATTGTAGGCTCGAACCGAGCCGAGCTCGAGCTTCACAAAACCTTAACGAGCCTGAGCCGAGCCCAGTCAGGCTCGGGCTCGGCTCGGCTCGTTTACACCCCTAATTTTACATTTGCTGCTTAATATATGAGTCTCTCAGTAGCAAGTCGTTATACTGTGCATGGATCTATTCACCAAAAGAAAGCTCCACAGTGACATAATTATGTTCATACTTGCCAACATATCATAGAATCTTTCAGCAACCACTTTCACACTGAATAACTGGTTTTACACTAAAAAAAACTTATTTTTTATTGGACTCTAAATTCTCAACCTTAAATTCATTGTGAAGTAAACAAATCCAAATTCACTTTTACAAGTCAAAATACTTCTATAAACAAAACTCAAACACTATTCCAATCCAAATACTTCTATAAACAAAACATTTTAATTACTGATTAGTCAAGTTAACAAAACTAAAAAAAAATAAAGAAGACTGTCAACGTAGTATATCGTTGGATCTTACTCACACCTACTTTTGACCAAGTAGAATAATAAAACGACATGCCTGTCACCCACTTCTTACTTTCCTTTTCCTCCCTCACCCCCTTCCCCCTTATTTACCCCTCGAATCCCCACACCTTGACCCCTTCTTATCACTTATATCACCACCACCAATATTATTATTAATATTATTATTACATTACAAACCCCCTTACAACAACCAATTTTCATGGTCTAATAATAATAATATTAAACCACCATGGCTGTAGATCTCATAACCGGTTTCTCAACAACCAATGAAAACACTGCCGTACAGGAAGCCGCTTCTGGCCTTGAAAGCGTTCACAAATTCTACCGTCTTATCTCTCAATCACAACAACAATCTGTTTCAACAGATTATGAAGCTGTTGCTGACGTGGCGGTCACCAAGTTTAAACGTGTTATTTCGTTACTAGACCGACCTAACCGTCGTCAACTTACCGGTCATGCACGTTTCCGTCGAGCTCCTGTTAACGCGTATCATAATAATAATAATATTCATAATGATAATAATAATAATAATCAGAATATAACTAAAACTCACAAACGAAACGATGTCCTTTCAGCAGAAGGTAATTCTAGTAAGGTGTTTTATGATTATCCAACGCCTATACAAAAACGAAACGATGTCGTTTCGGAAGAAGGTGAGACTACTACTAAGGTGTATTATCCCACACCTATACAACAAGGTCCTGTTAATAATAATATTAATAACGGTTATCAAAGTAAATATATTAATAATAATAAACAAAACGATGTCGTTTTAGAAGAAGGTGAGACTAAGGTGTATTGTCCAACACCTATACAACAAGTACCGTTTGTTCCGCCGTCTCCGGCGACGGTGACGGCGGCGACGGTGGCAGGGAATCAGGCACCGATGTTTAAGAGGAAGGAGATAAGTTTTTCTTACTCTCCGGCGATTTCTCGAGCGAGTTCGTTTGTGTCGTCGTTGACTGGAGATTCTGACGGTAAGCAGGTGTCGGCTGGTGGTAAACCGCCGGTGTGTACGACGTCGTGTTTGAAACGGAAGTGTAGTTCGTCGGAGAACGGTGGTTCCGGTAAGTGTAGCGGTGGTTCTAATGGCGGACGGTGTCACTGTTCCAAAAGAAGGTATTAAAAATTATTAATAAAATAACGGTTGACCAAGAAATTACCAAAATAGACAAAACGCGGTTAATTAGCAGGTGTTTTGTCTAAATATATTTTGTCAAATGCTCATTTTAGTATTTTTTATTTATTTATAATTTTATCCCTAATTTGTTGTGTAATTCAAATTAATATCGAAATTGATCTCTATTACAGAAAATTAAGGATGAAGAGAGTGATTAGGGTTAAGGCGATTAGCATGAAGCTTGCGGATATTCCACCCGATGATTATTCATGGAGAAAGTACGGTCAGAAACCGATTAAAGGATCTCCTCATCCAAGGTAACCTAATTTCACCTTTAAAACTTGCTAGTTTTGAATCTTTTATCGTAAGTCGTACATCGGTTGAGAAGGAGAACGAAACTTTGGTACAACGTATTTTGCTTGGGCTAGCAACTAGTCTAGTGAAAACAAAACCGTTAGTTTCTGGCAAGGGTAAAATAGGGATAGTATTCTGCCACGGTTTACTTGGGTTGTTACAGTTACGAAATTTATTATGACTCATCTCTAATTTGTAATTTGTTTTTAAAATTCTACAGAGGATATTACAAGTGTAGTAGCGTTAGAGGTTGTCCAGCTAGGAAGCATGTTGAACGAGCATTGGATGACCCAAGCATGTTAATCGTGACTTACGAAGGAGACCATAATCATGCACTTTCTGTTGCAGAAACTTCTGGACTTATTTTAGAATCGTCTTAATTTCATCGAATTTTGTTCAATTTTGCGTAATTAAGTTTAAAATTTGAATCAGGAGTCGATGCAAGTTAGACCGTATTACTATTACTATTATTATTACTTTGCTACGGTAGTGAAAGTTTGTTAAAGGTTTTGGAATCAGTTCCATATCTTGGCTTTACAATCTGCTAGATTGTGTTTTATTGATTAATTAATTTGATTTGATTCTTTTAGATGCCATGTTACAATGATGATGATGTTGTTTGTATGATATTATAGTATGGGATTAGTCAATTGATTGTGATTTACTCTTTTTCTTTTAAGATTCTAGTTTGAAATAGAGGTCAAGTTTTTGGCATAAAGATATTATTTTAACATTATCTTTGGGAAATCTTTTTTGTGATTTAGAAAAAGAGGGAGTGGGTTGTCGTTGACGAAAATTAGAGGCGTTGAAATATTGGAGACAGGTGATGTCTCACGTACATTTGATTTTTGATCACATTTATTTTATATTAAATAATAAAAGTCTAAATACATATGCATATGGACACAATTTGTGGTTTTTAAACTGGTAATAAACACCTAACGAAAAAAAATAATAACTTAAAAACTCTATTCAAATCATGGACTAGGTGCATTTCATCAACGTTTTTAGAACCGGACCGGACGTTGAACTGGACCGACTGGTCCAACGAACCGAGCAAAAAATGCATCGAAATCCAAAAAAATAAAAAAAATAAAAAAGCGGTCCAATCTCGGGTTTTCCGGTCCAACCGGCCGGTTTTCCGGTCCAACTCTGGTTGAGCTGCAAGGCGGTCCAACCATGGGAACCGGACCGCTCCAGGCCCCGGACACTGGTCCGACCTGTCCGACCAGGCGGTCCGGTTTTCAAAACATTGCATTTCAGTTAGCATGATATTTGAAGTGTGCCAAACTCAAATATTATTAAACATATGACTAGTGGTATGAATGTATGATGTATGCAAGTGTAAGGTTAAGTGATTTATGTGTAAACAAATGTTACAAAAGTCATTTTTTTGCACATTGGAAAACTTCCAACTATGTGTTGACAAACTCATGTCAAAGGCTTTCGTTAGTGAATTGAAGCTTCGAACAAAACCTCATCAGAAGGCGCAAGAGATTTGATAAATCACGATCATTGACCAACATTTGTAGGCTTCGTATCACCATTTAGAAGACCTGTAATCAATATGTCATGTGTGATGCGTTGGATATGGATGTTTTCCATGTTATGTTAGGTTATGTTACGGAGGCCCTAGTAACCCAACACGAATGCCACACATTGAGGGAAACAATGGATTTTAATGTTCATTTGGTAAAGGAATAGGATAGTGTCATACCTACATGAATAGAACCTCATCAAGAGTTTGATGCAAAGGTAAAGGAAACCACTAGTGTAAACAATAGAAGGTAAGACTTTGTTCATATATGGATGTATATATGTCTTTGAATTGTTCAATAGTTGTATATATAAAAATGACGAAAAGAAAATGACCAAAGGTCTTGGGGTGAGCATAGGTCCAAGACCGACCCGACCCGGCCCAACCCGACCCGACCCGAGACCCGAAAAACAGATAATACAAGGACCGAAATCATACCCTAAAAACAGGTCCGGTCTTCGGTTCCTGCATGGTCGGTTCCAGTCGGTCCATTGTCCAAGACCCGACCCGACTGGCCAACCTATTCTGACAAGGAGATCTGAACGAAGATGTCTAAATGACTTTCGCATCTAAGGTGTTTGGTAGTGATATTGATGTGGTGGGTGGGTATGCACAGAACGAGAGTTTTATGGGTCTAAGTGACGTTGAGCATTGTGGGAAGATGAGAGCTTTGGAAAATTTGATGTCATCTTGGATTTTACATGATGATAAGATTCTTCTCTTTAGTTACTCTGTTAGGTAACTTTTGATTGATGATTTTTTCATTCCTATCAACTTGTTTACTCTCGATTGTGAACATCTGATACATAAAACACATTTGAGTCTCACCCCTTCACCCAGGTTTTATTTTATTTGGATAATTACATATACGCCCCTCAAACTAAGTGTAGTATCCTTTATTTACCCAACAAAAATTCATAATATGAGGGTATACCCATATTCAAATTTATGACATTTATAGCCTAGCCTTAAAACCTGCTTAAGTTACGAGAGTTTGGAGTGCAAGGAAATAGAGAATGGCATAGTGGTCATATTATACAAACTGTATATAGCCTAAAAAACTAACAGTTAGTTTAATTAAATAATAATTCGGTCCTTCGGTTTTGTGTCGGTTTCACCCGGTTCTTGGACCGACCCGACCCGAGACCCGAAAAGATATAATCACCAGGACCGAAGACATACCCGGAATCACAGACCCGGTTCGGTTTTCTGGAATTTTCGGGTCGGGACTCGGTTTTTTTTCGGTCCGGACCAAATCTGCTCACCCCTACAAAGGTCTAGAGGTGGAGAAATGTAAGCATTGTATGAAAAGTCGACGCTTCAATATCACATGTGAATTATATGATCATTTTTAATTTAAATACATATAAATAATGCAACACACAAATGGAACTTGTATAAAAAAAAGGAACACATGTATTTATGTGGTTCACTTTTTTTTTTTTGAACGGCAAATTTCTACTCCTTATGGGACTTGAACCCATAATCTCCCTCTTAGGTGTTCCTAGAAGCTTTGCTTCTACCATTGGGCCACCAACCCCAATGGCGCTTTTATGTTATCATGTTAGTTTCCCTTCAACTACATAGATCCATTTCTAAAAAGAAAACTATCTTCTAAAAGAATGGATATAGATTGCACAAGTGTATTAGATATTACTGATTATTAAATTTTAGGATTATAATTAATATAACTAGCTAGGAAAGACATTTTAGTTTGTCACTTCTAAAGCTAATGAGGTGTAGCTTAAATGATACCGGAGGAAAAAGCAGATATAGGTTGAAGGACAGAAGTCTCAAGTTAGAATTTAATTTTAACTGGGTTTTACAGTAGTGGGCTTTCGGATGATTGGTTTTTCTCATGAATTGGAGATGGTGGGCTTGGTTGTCCAACGTTGTCTCTGCAGCGTATGAGATCGCCTCGCCTTTTACCATTAGGTTACGTCAGGTAGCCAGACTTTTATTAGTTTACTGATAATTCGGTAAAAAAAAAAGTTTGTCACATTCTAAAATTAGGAGAAAATGATTGTGGAGGGTGGAAACTAGGAAACTTAATAATTGGTCAAATAATTCAACCTAGAAAGTCAAAATTAGTGGATGAGAAATTGACAAGAAGTGGACCAACTTTGTCTCTAACCGGAGTGTCAAAGGTGGACCGTTAATACGGTATGTATTAAGACTGGATGTTGTGCAATCGGGTAAGGGGATCGGTGGGGTGAGGTGGAAGCCTCTCCGATCGGGAACACCCCCCCCCCCCCCCCCATTGAAAGTTACTCGGTGCATTTGATGGTTTCTTCCCGATCTCTCCGTGTTCTGTCATTGGTCCATATTTTTTTTCTTTTTTTTAAATCAAACTTTATATGATAAAAAAGGAAGCAGGAACGGGAGAAACCATTTCCAAACTTTAGGGAAGTAAAGGGGGAAAATGAGGTGGCGCTGATGTGGCAATTAAGGGAGTTGGGGAAGGTTACTCCCACACCATGTAGCCTAATAGAGGTGCTTTGGTTAAAAGGTTGTACTGGTAACGAGGTTTTTTTTTTTTTTTTTCAAATAGCCAACCAAACCAGACTATAGGTTTATCAAAATAAAAATACAACCCATCCATTGTAATGTAATGCCAGTTTTAGAAAAGGGTCACCTAGCACAGCAATATTAGAGATTGATTATGCCTATATGGGGAAGTTATTAGAAATCATGTTCCCGTATTTGCTATGGCTCGCGTATGCCACCTGCAAGGGCATCGTAGAGGGTGTACAGGGTGAGCGTTGGCACAACGGCCATGTACCCTAGGCTGATTAACATATATGAAAAAAATATATAAAGTTAGTATGTTGTTTCATATAAATGGTTGATTATGGTGAAAATCTAGGGTTTACTTGAAAACATGAATTAATGTTGTCTATGAGTTTCTATATGTTTGTATATATCAAAGAAACTATAAAACGTAATAAAAAGTTATGTACTGTACTATTCATGTAGATTATGATGATACTTGTAGGTGTAGGTAGTGGGTTTTAACCCAGATATATTGAACTACACATGTATATGGAGAATCCTTGCACTAGTATGTGTTAACTTGACATATAGATATGCAAAATGATAATTTGAACTTGTAATGATGATTAATAAAACAAATGGTAAAGTTTGAGAAGTCCATAAGGCTTAAAATTCACTTGTAAAAAGGATGCACATGCAGTGTTTGATAAAATGCTACATGAAACTTGAATTGAGTCAAATGGTATAAAATAGTACGAAATTCGTCACTTTTGACAGCTTTAGATAGTCATATTGTAAATGTCATATCTCACTCGTTATTAGGAGTTAGAAGACGAGCCTTATATCGTTGAAAAACTTGTTGCGCATATTACATTGCATATTTAGTCACGATAGGCTAGTTATGAGATTTAGTGGGTCAAAAAAGCATGAAAAGTTAGTAAATTCGTTTTGACAGCAAGTTGTTTGCACATAATTTAGTTTGTGAAATGATCTTTAAAAAATCATGTAAAATCATAAAAATATCTTATGGAGGTGTTCTTTATATGTATGGAAAAATCTTTAAATGAAGAACATTTCTTATTTGAAGGACGAAGTCAGATTATGAGGTTTAAAAGGGGAAAAATGACCCCGAACAGCTGCTGCGGAAAAAGTGCACCAATGAAAAGAATGTGTTGTATAAACTTAAGACATATGCTTAACTAGATATTAACCTAAGCTAATTATATGTCTTATGTAAGGAAATAGCTCATTATGACTTAAGGATAAAAAGAATGAATACGTGGTATTATGGATAGTAAAGAAATTATATATTATGTATTCTAACAAATAGGGTTTGATATGTTCCTAAGTTAGGTACAAGAACCAAGGAGCAAATGTGTCAAACGGATGCAAGCTCAATGTGTTTGGACAAAAGAGTGGATACAAGGTAAGTATTAGGGCTGTTCAAAACGCTCGGCGCTCGCCGATCGCTCGCCGCTCGTTCGGAATCTGCTCGGTTATAAATGAGCCGATCGGCTCGGTTTGGTTTGTAAACGAGCCAAGCACGAGCAAAGGTCCGCTCGGCTCGGTTCGGCTCGATATAATTTTTATTAATTTATTATATATATAATTACATATATAAACATTATTTACAATTATATTTATAGTTTTATACATGCCACTCTATTGGGTTTAGGTCAATATATGCATATATACAATTATATTTATAGTTATTGACCCAGTCAACTCAATGATAACTTAACACTAAGTTTAACTGTAAAACTTTAAGTCGTGAAAAAACATGTTTGACTTCCTATTACCATTAGTTTTCCACCATCAATTATTTCCCGCTATCAACTTACGCTACAACTCGATAAGTCCATCACCTCACTGGCCTCAACTAGAGCCTCATTCTCGAACGGTCGAACCTTAGTCATCCAGGCAGCAAGAATATTAAAGGAAATATCCTAAATTTATGGTTGTCCGAAAACACTCCTCGCTCGTCGCTCGCTCGATGCTCGCTCGAAAAAAAGTGCGCTCGAACAATGCTCGCTCGACTTCCGGATCGATTGTAAACGAGCCGATTGGCTCGGTTCGGTTTGTAAATGAGCCAAGCACGAGCAAAGGCCTGCTCGGTTCGGCTCGGCTCGTGAACAGCCCTAGTAAGTATTACTTACACTATTAGACTATAGATATGGCGTAAGGGTTACATATAATTGGTTTAAACTTCAGTATGGGACAATGGTAGGACCCCAAGGGGTGAAATCCATTTAGCGGGTCAACTCATCTAAACTCGTGACAAAACCTGATTTATAATAATAAATGAAACAATGTGTTGTGACTAAATTGTGAAATTCATCAAACGGGTCAATTAACAAAGTTAAGTGGTAAACGATATTCTAAACTCATGAAATAGATGGAATCATTTGAATGAAGTAGTTAGGTATTTTGGTAAATGGAACAAGTGTTGTTGTCACTTGAACTATAGGTAAAAGCTTGGATAACATAGCGTTATGAACTATGAGACTTAACGAGTCAAATGGTGATGTTCTGAAACACCCTAAACCCTTTTAACCGAAAATACGCAGCGGAAATACGAACCAGAAAATTTCTTGCTTGATAAAACATTCTTGTATGTTTTGAACCCATATCTACTAAATATTATAGGTGTTTCATACTTTCATCTTTTATTGTTTCTTATTACATCAAAACAACTCATCTTTATTAGTTTACGTGACCGTGACCGCGACCCCGTACAATTCGTGTCCTCACTCGACCTCCAACCATTTCTTGCTTTGTGAGCTTGATTAGACAACCTGCAACTATCACATAACCATTTCGTTAGTTCATTAAGTGACTTCATGCAAATATTCACAATATGTAAATAACATCAACAATACTCAATGGTCATATCCAAACGCCTTTTTGTAAGTTCAGATCCGGTCTCCGGATCCTATCCTCCAATTTGCTTACATTCATACTTACATACCTGCATTTTTATTACCATCCTCATAACAAAAGAATTAATAACATTACAATACACACGCACGTACAAATACCATGTACAAGTTATCTTGACCCGTCATACTACTCTTCCTTCATGTATTCTCAAGGACAAACATGACGTTTTTGAACCTACACGTAACGATCAACCTTTACATACCTAATACTTTCACACATTACCGGGCATAAGCAACTATGCACACATTTTATTACACTAGCATCCAATGCGAGATAACTCCCCTTACTAAACGGTTTACCATTTGTGTGACCTTGCATAACTATACAATTCAATCTAAATAGTTACACCCATGATTTAATGTATCCATCTATATATATATACACGCATAACAATCCGTACATTTTACTATTCATTTCTATGCCATATTTGTTAATCTTGGGTTTATTTCATGCTTAATCACCCTCCCTTCATTTATCTTTGTTGCTCATTTATCCCAACTACTTTCATTGTTATATGGTGGACTATACCCGTTCACCAACAACATCAATTCGCTTACCTTATTATAAATTACCTTTTCATACTTGTATCCCATTCTCTATTTATACATAAACATACAATTACTAAACCAAGAGTTTGCATCATAAGTCACTTACCTTTGCCCGTAGGAGTGTTGTCGCCTTATACGCGTTTGACTTATAGTCCCAAGCTTTTCACCTAGCTTGAGATCATATCCACTTGACCCGTTGACTTTTAAGCTTCTTGTACCTAGCTTACTTTCAAGTCAACATGCCGTGTTAGAATACTAATTTGGAACTTACCTATTCAAACATTAGTATTCATTCTACATCATTCAAACATGACATCAGTACATTCAACAACTAGTTCTATTCAATAAGTCTTTCCATATGCTACCCGTTTGACCCGTTAGTGAAAATACTTGCATGAACTAGTTGGTAAGTGTTTTTAGACACTTTTTGAATGCCACATAATTCGCTATTCTTTCCCTACAATCCGTACTCCAAGACTACTACAAGCGTGTACATACTTACACCTTTTCTTACTAAAGATCACATTATAATTGTGCAGCGATTTTCTGCGCAGCTGCTGTTCAAGGCCGTTTTTCCCCTTCTAAACCTCGGAATCAGATCTTGACTATCAAATACAAAATGTGCTTCATTCAAAGACCTTTCTAAGCATATAAAGAACACCTCCTAACGATTTTTCTATGATTTTATATGAATATTTTAAGATCAGGTCAGAAACATAATTTTGACCAAACAGCTTTGCTGTCAAAACTGAAATGCTAACTTTAGATGCTGTTTTGACCCACTACAACTTAGAATCAGCTTCTTATGACTAAATATGAAATGTAATATGTGCAACAAGCTTTTCAACGATATAAGGCTCGTCTTCTAACTCCTAATAACGAATGAGATATGCCCTTTACAAGATGACTCTCTAGGGTTGTCAAAAGTGACGAATTTCACACTATTTTGTACCAAATCAACTAACACTACCAAATTTCACCACAAACATCATATTCATATCTCATTAACATACAAGATCATTCATCTTACCAGTTAGTACAACACATGGTGTGCATCATATCACTTAAGCATAGTGTACATGCTACTAATGCATACTTCTTATCATATCATACAATCATGTAAATTCTCACATGAATACTATCTAAAACACAATCCTCATGTTAACCTACTATCAATTATATCTTTTATCATATTACTTTCATAGTTGTCAAGTCTTGCATACAAATTCACATATCATACTCATCTAGGCATTTCATCAAACACTTGGTGTGCGTACCATATTTTGAGCACATTGTACAAGCTACTACCACACACATTCCACCAAAACACATAATCACCTTCAATCATGACTAATTTAGCAACATCAAGGCTACTAATGAAAACCCAATATCATCATCCTTTGCAAACAAGCAACCTATAGTGAATAGCTCCTCTCTAAACTATTAGAGATGATCAATATCACATAAACTCAAGCAATAATATGAATTTAACATGTTTTGCTCAAAACCCACATGTGGGGTTCGAAGCCTACACGAATTTGGGGGTTAGGGTTCTTACCAAAGCTTAATCCTTGAAGATTAGCCCTCTAGATCACACCCTTCATCTAATACTTCAACCTCAAGCATCAATTCTCCCTTTTTGGTAGGATTAGGGCTTGATTTTGGCTCTAAAATCCCCTTTTGGGGCTGCTCACGTTTTTGTACCCAAATGGGTGTTTTGTACATATTAATCTTCACCCAAACTTATTCTTTTAGTCCCTCTACTTTACCCCAATGTTATATTTTGATAAAAACTAACTAATCAAGCTAGTTCTAACATAATTTGCTCATTTATATAAACAATAACACCAACTAGGTTATTTCCATAATAGAACATAACCCGTATTCTTATCGTCTAAGCCCAGTTCCATTATTTTTCTTAATCACACCTAATGGCGTAATTAAGCGAAACTGAGTTTTGGGGTGTTACAAGTCTACCCCCGTTAAAGAGGGTTTCGTCCCCGAAACCTCCTTCATCACTACCATACTAGGCATTCTCTACTTACTTATTTACTCCGTCACTTCATTCAAAGTTTGATGCCACATCGCAAGCCCACACTATAGACTACACTACGACTTTAATCCTGACTAAACATAATTATATGTCCACACTTTCTTGTATTAACAACAAGCCTTTATGCAAGTACCAAGCATACCGAACTATCATTTCCATCTTTCACCGCATCAATCCTATTGATCTTTTATTATTGCATTAATCATAATTAGTATTCATCCTTATCTTACTAAAATATTCCACTATTATAAATTCCTTTTAATTACTTCAATCATGTAATTAGTTAGACTATATATATGTATATACCTGCGTATATCCAAATCCTTAGATCGTGGTTGTCTCTTTCACAACTTACATACCATTTCATTCCTTATTCACTCTCCTCAACTTGAGAGTTAGGCATAATTACCTAGGCACTACCGAATCGGTACTTCTACCATATGTACCCCCACCCCCTTTTTGGTAAATTTCAAAGTCATTCTATTCACAATACTTCGTTTGTTAGTTCATTTCATGCACTACTTACTGTAACGCATATGTCCATTGCTGAACAACACCGAGTCTAACTAAGATTCATTCTTCTTTTGACCTTTAAAAGTCAAACTTTCCAACTACATCATGCTTGAACTACCCTTCTTTCATACGTGGGTACTATTCAACATATATAAATTTTCTATTTAACAATCACAAAATATCTAAATTTACTAACCTTCCTTTTACAATGTTATCCAACCATCCATATGTCGGCTTAACTTGCTCCTTCACAAGTCCATGCCATATTTTGCTTGCTTTAGTTCGTTCACAATAAGTTCCAACTCGTCAACATCATATCACCTATCTTGTGGATTCCATCATACCCATAGATTCGACCATTCATGTCTACAAAATCATTGGTTAGACATATACCTTACATTCATAAAATTGACCTTCATCGGTCCATGCAAGTTTTCTTTCACCCAAAATGTCTAATCATATACATTTCCTTTTTGATCTCCTGTTTATGAGCTATACTACATTACTTATTCCATTCCCTTACGCAAGATCCTTACATTTTGTTCACCATCTTGCAAATTTTCTACAATTTGACTTTTCAAGGTAAATGTGCCATATCCTACTACTTTATAATAATTTCTACATTCATTCTTGCAATTCATAATATCATTCATTCGTTTCCATAGGTCTCTAAAATAAACTCACATCAATGTCATCTTACTATCTTCCGTTACATATATATGCATTTTTATATGCCACGCAACATGCATATTTAATTAACGTTGTGTCTTACCTTGGTTGGAGAAAATGTATTCTCTTCTTCGTTCCTATCCAAATGACCGGTTTCATGGGTCATTCTATATTTCTACAACATCCTACTCAATTTGACCCATTACTTGGATTATTCTATATTCCTACATCTCCACTATTTGACTCGTTCAAGGTCATTTCTACAATTTCTATAATTTGACCCTTTACGGTCGTTCAACATTCTCATGTTATCAAGGATGAGCCGACTAATGAGTAAGTGAAGGGGCTTACATATGGATTCATATATTTAATTCCTACCTTTAATTTATAGATATTGGATCCGTATTTACCTACGGGTTCAAATCTTTTATTTCTACCTTTCATTCGTATAAGTTTAATCCGTATTTACCTACGGGTGCAAACCTTTCATTCCAACCTTTCATTCATATAGGTTTGATCCGTACTTACCTACGGACTCAAACCTTTCATTCCAACCTTTCATTCATATAGGTTTGATCCGTGCTTACCTACGGACTCAAACCTTTCATTCCAACCTTTCATTCATATAGGTTTGATCCGTACTTACCTACGGACTCAAACCTTTCATTCCAACCTTTCATTCATATAGGTTTGATCCGTGCTTACCTACGGACTCAAACCTTTCATTCCAACCTTTCATTCATTTAGGTTTGATCCGTGCTTACCTACGGACTCAAACCTTTCATTCCAACCTTTCATTCATATAGGTTTGATCCGTACTTACCTACGGACTCAAACCTTTCATTCATATAGGTTTGATCCGTACTTACCTACGGACTCAAACCTTTCATTCCTATAGACTGCTCTCTATCACTTGAGAGTCGTCTACTTTACCCACTACTGACGTCTAGTTACTCATTCATTCATTGCCATAATTAATTTATAGGCAGAATATACATACGTTTAGTTGGATATCTACTAAGGGAATCCCCTTTCACATTCACACTTTTATAGAAGTTTCATTCCACCCATTCACCCACACGACCACCTACTTTCCAATTTTACCAGGCATACCAGTGATGATTCTCACGGTCTCACGTGCATCGCATGCTTCTTGTGCACTGGCCAGGCGCACAGTCCACATGCTATCCACGTGCCTTCATGTAATCATTACCTTATGCCTGGGGACTGGTTTTCAGCTTCGTGCTACATTTTCAGTTTCCTTTCCTAACAACCTGGTTGTTTTTCCATCTAAATTTTACCATCCCTGAGAATTCTCTCCCACCGGTACCAAGGTATTAATACTACGTACCTGCGAACATTCTATCCTTCCCAAATTTCCGAGATCTATCTTGGATTGCGTCCTTGAGACCTCTTCATTATCCACAAAAGCGCACCTTAACATAAACACCACAATTAGTTTCTAGCCTCTCATGTGAGTTAATATTAAACTCTACCCTTGGGCCTTGATCGAGTCTTGTATTGTACGGGTCACTGATTTCAAGAGCACACAAGTTTGAGTTCAAGTACTTACTTCCTTGTACGAGATTTCACTCAAACCAGGGCTCTGATACCAACTTGAAACACCCTAAACCCTTTTAACCGAAAATACGCAGCGGAAATACGAACCAGAAAATTTCTTGCTTGATAAAACATTCTTGTATGTTTTGAACCCATATCTACTAAATATTATAGGTGTTTCATACTTTCATCTTTTATTGTTTCTTATTACATCAAAACAACTCATCTTTATTAGTTTACGTGACCGTGACCGCGACCCCGTACAATTCGTGTCCTCACTCGACCTCCAACCATTTCTTGCTTTGTGAGCTTGATTAGACAACCTGCAACTATCACATAACCATTTCGTTAGTTCATTAAGTGACTTCATGCAAATATTCACAATATGTAAATAACATCAACAATACTCAATGGTCATATCCAAACGCCTTTTTGTAAGTTCAGATCCGGTCTCCGGATCCTATCCTCCAATTTGCTTACATTCATACTTACATACCTGCATTTTTATTACCATCCTCATAACAAAAGAATTAATAACATTACAATACACACGCACGTACAAATACCATGTACAAGTTATCTTGACCCGTCATACTACTCTTCCTTCATGTGTTCTCAAGGACAAACATGACGTTTTTGAACCTACACGTAACGATCAACCTTTACATACCTAATACTTTCACACATTACCGGGCATAAGCAACTATGCACACATTTTATTACACTAGCATCCAATGCGAGATAACTCCCCTTACTAAACGGTTTACCATTTGTGTGACCTTGCATAACTATACAATTCAATCTAAATAGTTACACCCATGATTTAATGTATCCATCTATATATATATACACGCATAACAATCCGTACATTTTACTATTCATTTCTATGCCATATTTGTTAATCTTGGGTTTATTTCATGCTTAATCACCCTCCCTTCATTTATCTTTGTTGCTCATTTATCCCAACTACTTTCATTGTTATATGGTGGACTATACCCGTTCACCAACAACATCAATTCGCTTACCTTATTATAAATTACCTTTTCATACTTGTATCCCATTCTCTATTTATACATAAACATACAATTACTAAACCAAGAGTTTGCATCATAAGTCACTTACCTTTGCCCGTAGGAGTGTTGTCGCCTTATACGCGTTTGACTTATAGTCCCAAGCTTTTCACCTAGCTTGAGATCATATCCACTTGACCCGTTGACTTTTAAGCTTCTTGTACCTAGCTTACTTTCAAGTCAACATGCCGTGTTAGAATACTAATTTGGAATTTACCTATTCAAACATTAGTATTCATTCTACATCATTCAAACATGACATCAGTACATTCAACAACTAGTTCTATTCAATAAGTCTTTCCATATGCTACCCGTTTGACCCGTTAGTGAAAATACTTGCATGAACTAGTTGGTAAGTGTTTTTAGACACTTTTTGAATGCCACATAATTCGCTATTCTTTCCCTACAATCCGTACTCCAAGACTACTACAAGCGTGTACATAATTGCTTGTATGCCAAGCAATAAGATTCATGAGGTTAAACGGGTCAAATGGTGAAGTTATACCATTTGGGTGCCGATAGATTAATGTTTGTCAATTTAGAATGTATACAGGTGAATACATTAGAGAATGTGCACTTGGTGCCTAGAGCCATGATAACGGTTGCAAGGTATGGAAATGGGTCAACGCTACCCGGTAAGTCCATAGTTAAATGAAAACCCTTGGGTGAAGTGGTATGGGTATAAAAAAACCATACAAATAAAGTGTGGGTGCCAAATTGGTAAGTCTTATGCTATTTATGCCTAATGCGCGCCACAACGCCTAAAAACGACTAAACATGAGTGAAAATGTGAAATTGAGGGAAACTAAGTTTGTAAGGGTTTTGGGGGGGGGGGGTTTCTCTGACAAATCAAATGGTCAAAGCAGTGGATTTAAATCAAGTAGTTTCGCCATTGGTGGCTAAAGTTGGAATATTTGTCTATAAGGGCATTTTTGAGAATTCTAAAGATTTACCAAAGGTTAAATCTAAGAACAGGGTTATAACAAGCAAATCAAATGATGTTGTTACTTTAACAAGTGTCAAAGGGGTTATTAAAATGGCTGTTATGATTATTGAATGATCAAGCGAATGATTGTATAACCTATGGCCTTAACGGGTCGATTTGGGTGAAAATCGCATAGGTTTTAGTTGAGTCGACAGGGGTTTCTAACCATGGTAAACGGACATCTTACAAGCTCAATAAATGGTATTACAGAAGTTCTCAAATTCCCTTAGGGATAGCCTTCAACATAAGTAAAAGAACATACAAAGGTTGGGGAGAAGGGTGGACAACAGCTCAGGACCGTAAGCTACAGCCCTCTAAGCGGGTGATCTTCCCCAAAAACCTCACTTGGCCGTTTAAGCTTGATCGTTCCGTTTTCGACGCGTATCAACACTTCCACTATTCCAAATGCATTTTTACAATCCCACTAACCATTCCTTGTGTAATGGTGCTAGGTACACATTCATTGGGAGTCCCGGAGCAAGGATCAGGTTGCGAGGAGAGCCGAATATACCCGAACACTCAAAAGCTTTTGCAACAGAATTTTTCGTTTAAAACACAAACTTTAATACATATTTTTTAATAGTTGAAAATGTAAAATTTGTTAAGACCAAACATGTAAGGGATTTCATTGAGTTGGGTTCTTATAACTTTCAAAGTTTTAATCAGGAGTGATTTTTAATAAGACATAAACTCGAAAGTTTAAACGTTAAATTCAAATAAATTTCCACTAAAATATGCAGAAAAGCTTTCTAAGACCACCCGTAGTGGGAGGTGAATTGAGCGTGATTCTTGCCCAAAACGCGCCACCACGCTACGAACCATCGCCCTTGGGTGTTTTACGACGAAAATTGATGATGGCGTTATATTATTCACGCTGCGGAATTGGGCAATGTTTTAAAAACCGGTACATACCGGCCGATATTACCGGTAATACCGGTTTCCAGGGGTGTAGCCGGTACGAAACATGCCGGTAAATTGGGAAAACGGCATCTAAATCATACCGCTGGTAAGTTGAAAAAACCCGGTTCATACCGGCGTACCGTACCGCATCTGAATCATGAAGCCTTCATTTACCGTCTTCGACACACCAGAAGCATCAAATTTTAAGAAAAAACAGTCGATTTATTGATGAGCTTTACTCTGATATCACAGAACTTCGAAGTTCAATATCTGGATTTTAAGCTTTTAGCCTCGAAGGGCGTAGACGGCGGCGGTTAGATGGCGTTGCCGGGTTGCGATTGCAGTAGTTATTTGCTGGTGATGGTGTTTTCTTTGTTGTGGTTGTATTGTCTTGGTCATGGTGAGAAAGCTGTAAAAATAAAGTGGACAGATGCTTTTGTAAATTGTGGTGGTAAAGCTAAAACCAGCTGTTAGAATTTTTCACAGGGAAATAGATAAATAAAATGTTCAAATGTTGATTTATTGATCATTTCAGGCCCATATACAATTGGATTGTGTAGTATCTTTACTTGGGCCAGAGATATCACTTTAAAAAAGATGATGTTGTAAGTTATGGTCCATAACTTATAGAATTATAAGGTTAACTAGATTACCCGGTTCAACTACCCGGTACAACTCGGTTTAACAAGTTGAACTATTTTTAAGCCAAATTCGGTATGACTAAAAAACCGGTTTTTAAAACATTGGAATTGGGAGATAAATTGTTTCTTTTTTGGAGCCAATCAGTTACGCCTAAGTGGACGGTGCATAGAATATTTGTTCTACCACTAAGAGCATTCACAGCCCGTTCCCTATTTTTTTGTGAGGGTGTCCCCCAAATTATATGGGGTTGTTTTGAGGGGTTGTGAGTGAAGAAAAATGAGGAATCTACTGTTTATCTGTAAAATGGGGGTTATTTGGGAATCTTTTGGGAGGGAGAGAGAAACTGTAATGATTTTTAATATTTGTTGGAAGTGGTTGTGAGTGGAGGAGAGAGAAACTGTAATGATTTTTAATGTAATATGTGGTTGTGATTGGTTGTGAGGAAATGGGGATGGGGAATGGGTTGTGAATGCTCTAAATGTGGTCCAACGCGACATCGGGCAGCATCACGCTCACAAGCAGAGGCTAAGCATCACAAAACCCTACCACATCGCCGCCTCCTTCTGTAATCCTAACCATCGACGTAAACCACCGACATCATCACTACAATCATCAACAACAATAATATAATAATAATCAACATTCAACCCATGGCTATTGATTCCATCACTCAAACCCTACCTCCTCCAGACTCCCCAACAAACAACCCCCAACATCTCTGTTCTGAAACCACCTCACCGTTACTCACTCCAAACCCTTACTTGACCTTCGACGCGAGAATTGAACAAGCTTGGACTCACTGGAAGAACATCGGTGAGCCCAAACTAATTGTAGCACCAATGGTTGATAATTCAGAGCTTCCGTTTCGATTATTGTGTCGTAAATACGGCGCTGAAGGTGCTTACACACCTATGCTTCATTCTCGTATCTTTACTGAGAACGAGAAGTATCGTTCAACGGAGTTTACTACGTGTAAGGTAACTGTTTGTTCATCGTAGTGTTTATTTTGTAATACTGGGTGTTATGATCAGAGTACATAATGCGTGATGCGCTGATGAGATCGCTTTAGGTGATGCGATGCTCTGTGATTAGGGGTGTAAATGATGCGCAACAGAGCTAATCGGGATCGGATCGGTTAAAAACTCGAACGAGCCGAGTCTTAACGAGCTCGAGCTTGAAACATGACTCGTTTAGTTATCGAGCCCGAGCTCGAGCTTTTCATAGAAAGACCGTTTAGGCTCGCGAGCTTAAACAAGCCCAAACAAATTTATTTTATATATAGTATACCTACTATTTAACATTGGCCAGCTCGAGCCGCCTCCAGCCGAGCTTTGGCTCATTTAAGTTATCAATGCGAGCTCGAGCTCAAAGTATTAGGCCCGAACCGAGCCGAGCTTCATAAAAGCATGACGAGCCGAGCTCGAGCCCCGTCAGGCTTCGGCCCGGCTCGGCTCGTTTACAGTGCGATGATGTTGCGCTCTAAATCGCATAATGTGTGCATTTTTCTAAAATCGATCCCTTTAGAATAAAATTGTATAATGAGCATGTACGATTTGCTTAATAAGCTTGATAAACTTGTATAATGAGCTGATGATGTTATTAAATGATTTTATGCATAAATTACTTGTACCTTTTGTGTAAACCACTCGTACACATAAAAGTTAAAGGCTAATTATGGTTATATTGATTGAACTTCTTTGATGGTAACAAAGCTAGTTTTTTGTATTCATTTATTTATAAAGTTAACAAGGAAAATATTATCTGTAAATTTATTTCTAAAATATCGCACGTCTCGCAAATGTGATACGTGTGCATCACGCATCGCCTTTTGGGATCAAACGCATCAGAGCGCATCATGCATTTAAAAACCAAGTTAAACCACAACTTGATAGTTGAAGGCAGTGGCATGGCGGGGTGTAGGGATGAGCATTTTTTGACGCATCGCCTTTTGTACCAGTATCGAAAATACCGGTACCGAATGGTGCCGTGCCATACCGATCGAAATTCTGCACCCACTTTTTGGCGTTTTCTGGATCGGTACTTTCAGTTCAGTATGGTATCGCGGTACCGGTATTTTACCGATTTTTATCTTCAAATAGCATACTGTACCGTACTGAGCATTTTCGGTACCGGTTGACCATTTTGGTGATTTCAGGATCGGTACTTTTGGTACCGGTACCGAGGTCATCCCTAGCGGGGTGTTATGAACTTTATAGTTAAACCACAACGACAAGTGTTATTTTGTGTAATTGAATGTGTGTTATGTGATTTGCTAACTATTGATACGTGTTGTTTGAGCTGTACAGGAAGATCGACCATTGTTTGTTCAGTTTTGTGCTAATGATCCGGATACTTTACTGGAGGCAGCGCGTAGGGTGGAACCGTATTGTGATTATGTGGATATTAATTTGGGGTAAGTTGTTTCTTATCGAGTTTTTAGTTACTCTGATTCTGTTATAGAAGTTGTTGTGTGTTAAGTGCTTATCGAACATCAACACAGTTGGCTTGGCTATAGTATAACTTAGGGCACTTGTTTAGCAAATTTAGTAATTTACACTGTAACTCACCTGCAAAATGATAATAAGACATAAAACCTGAAGTATTGATCAGGAAAATGGGGCTATAAGTGGTTAAAGTAGGGATTGACGAGTCTTATGAAGTTTCGTGCGCAGAAAAACAAAGACTAAGCGGTAGAAGTTAGAATCCCATTTGCTTTAATTTGTATTCTGACTTATTAGGATGTCTTTGCATATGCGGATGCTTGAAAAAAGTATATTAGTATTACTAAATGTATCAGGTTTGTTAATCAGAGGTCTTATGGCATTTCATTTTGTGAAATTAGAAAATTTTATAGCAAAAATTAATGCATATGAATCAATGGGAATGGATTTCGAGCTTTCCATGTTTGTCATAGTAGATACCTAATGTACAAGATGAGGATGTTCATTTCAGAATCAGTATGTTGAGAACAACGAGAATTGCATAATGCTTGTGAATTTATTGCTTTGAACGTGGTACGCCAGATAGTTATGCAGCCGTAGATGTCTCTAGTTATATTTTTTGCACTATGTATGAGTGTATTATGTGATTCACGTGGTTCTCAACATGTTACTAGTATTGATAAGAATGTGTCCCTGTACAAGATTTGGCGTACCGTACTACCATGCATACATTTCTATGGTACGAACATGCATAACTTTGGTCTGCCTACTACGTGCGTTAAATTATGAGTTACCCGAAGTAGAAAAATCTAAAATTTGTGACTTTAAGTATTTCAAAAGTGCATTATCTCTAATTGAAACTAGATCAAAGTTGGTTACTTTTTTATGCAATTCTCTCTATCTTGGTTTTAAAAAGCGCGCCTCAGCCACGCTTAAGTGCGAGGCGACCTGAGACGCGAAATCTTGCGCCTTTTGTGACATAAGGCATGCAGTGTACAAGAAGTGCAAGCAAAGTGAGCTTTTTTGGGAATAAAATAGCCCCTGAGGCGCGAAATTCTTCGCCTTTTGTGACATAAGGCATGCAGTGTACAAGAAGCGCAAGAAAAGCGAGCTTTTTTGGAAAAAAAAAGCCCCTGAGGCTCGTGCTTGTTGTACACGGGGTGTTGTTGTGCTACAAAGTGTTATACATGTAGATAAAAAGGTTGTACATTTAAGTTAAATCATATATTAACCTTATTTATATCTAATTATCTATATTTCGGGTAAGGATGCTAAAAACCTATAGGATATATAAAAAAATTATATAATCGCCTTGCGCCTCGCGTATGAAAAGCCCGCCGCTTTTGCGCCTTGTACCTCGGTTTTAGACCTTGTCGCTTTTCTGCGCTTCGTCCTTTTCAAAACCAAGCTCCATATAAACGGAGCGATAAGGGTCGTTGGAGATGAGTCAGATGATAGATCATAAGGGTTCCCTGGCTCTATTGTATGATGCCAACAGTACACTCAGTAGGGTCTGTAAATGTTCAGGTTTTGTTTTGAACCATGTTTACTAGTTTCAGAACCTAAACTTATTAGGCACATTATTATGGTTGAACACTTAACTTGTTGGGGCAGCTAGGTATATTTAATCACCCAGGTTACTACTTACTGTATATACTTATATGTTTATCTTCCATTTGCAGGTGCCCACAGCGTATTGCCAAACGAGGAAACTACGGAGCTTTCTTAATGGATAAACTGCCTCTGGTCAAGTCATTGGTTGAAAAATTAGCTCAAAACCTCAATGTTCCCGTGTCTTGCAAAATCCGAGTTTTCCCAGATTTGCAAGACACTTTAAATTATGCAAAAATGTTAGAAGACGCAGGCTGTGCACTTCTTGCAGTTCATGGACGCACACGAGATGAAAAAGATGGAAAAAAGATTAGGGCAAATTGGGAGGCAATACGGGCAGTTAAAAACGCTCTTCGGATACCAGTTCTTGCAAATGGGAATATACGTCACATGGATGATGTGAAACGTTGCTTAGAAGAGACGGGTGTTGATGGTATACTTTCAGCAGAGACTCTACTTGAAAATCCCGCTCTGTTTGCTGGATTTAGGACAGTGGAATGGGTATCTGACAATGAAGAGGGCGTTCAAGACGGTAAACTAGATCAAGCTGACTTAGTTGTTGAATATCTGAATCTTTGTGAAAAATATCCAGTGCCATGGCGAATGATACGGGCTCATCTTCACAAGATGTTAGGGGATTGGTTTAGGGTTCATCCACATGTTAGAGATGATTTTAACGCACAAAACATACTCAGCTTCGAGTTCCTTTATGATATGGTCAATCGGCTTAGAGAACTTGGTGTTTCAAGGCCTCTTTATGTCAAGAACACTTGACCTGACCTGAAGGCGTACCTGCAAACAAGGTGTTGCGTGATTTTAACGTCGTAACAGGTCAGGTATTTATTTTAGTCTTGTTACTAATACACATTTGATATCATTGAAAAAATGTAAAATGATTTTTTTACGTTACAATACAATTACTCCCGATTATCCTAAATCGAATTATCGAGTAATGATTATGTTGTAAACAATACAAAATGGTAGCGATTGGCCGTTGGCGGCCTAGGAGGATGTTGTCGAATGGTTGTGGCAGAACTGGTTTTTGCCACTCTCCGACGCCACTCTCTCCACCACAAAATGAGCCAACAAATCCTTAGAAGACTTGACCAAATTCTCTTTACACAAAAACTCTTCACTGGACACTCTCTCTACCTCCCTGTTATAGTTATGCACAAACACATGTGTCTTATGGTTCACTCCCTTTTTGCTCCGGGCAAGAACGCTAGCGGTGAAAATTGCTGATATACTCCCTGGACCGTCCGGCCAATACCCACGTGGACCGTCCACTAGAATCACATCCCAGTCCAATTCATACAGTTGGTTAGGAAGATCATTTAATCCAATCTTGCAATCAGAGAACAACAGATTTTGCACTGGTCGGCACTCGTTGCGCGTTTTTTCTCTAACGGAAGTCACAAGCTCGTTGAGCTCACTGATCTTAGTGGTGTATTGGACATCATACGCTTCGATTTCTGGGTACTTCTCCTCCATGTAGGCTGCATAGTAGCGGTTTTCATCTATGAAAACCGTCCGTCCATAGTGGTTCAAAGCGTTCCAGAGTAGGGTTTCTTGCGTGAGCCCGAATACAAGAAAGTTACAAGGGGAGGTGCATTGTTTCAGGACATCAGAGATCTGTTTTATATCAGTCTGCGACATGTGATCAGTGCTGTTGGCGTTGGCGGCATAGTGAACAAGGGCTTTCACCACCGATTTAGGTAGCGTTTGCTGTTGGCGGTTGATGGTGGCAGTGATATGCGTGGTAGTAGTTGTATGGAACGATTCACGGGTGTAGACAAGGGTCAGAAGGGATGCTAAGGCGAACATCGACACAAGGGCAACGAGCCAAAGGCGGTTCGGGTTTCCTTGTTTCTGGATGAAGGGATGCAGAAGAATAAGCTTAGTGTTGCCATTATTATTGGTGGTCTTCATTATGTGTGTGTGTGAACTTTATGGATTGAATGAAAGCTTTGGAACAATAGAGTAGTGAATATAAAGAAGATTAAGAGGGAATAAAATTGAATATTATTGTTAAATAAATTTAATAAAAACATGTTTTATAAATAAGGAATGATGTCACTAATTAATATTTTTAATAGTTGTTAGTGTGTAGACATTATTTTTTTCAACCTGAGGGAAAAGAAGGTAACGGAATGGGTGATGACGTTAAGTGGCACCAAACGTATGATAATGAGATAGTAGCTACATTTGGGCACCTAATGTTTAATTTAACTTAATATGTTGACTTTTAACAAAGAAACAAATAATAATACACAAATGGCAAAATACATGTTTCTAATATTAAAAACAGTATGTACAATATATTAGTACTGAACATGTACTTTATGGCACTATAAAATTGTAATTAAGTGCAACATAAAAGAATCATCTGATGATTGTCTTCTCATTCATGATAAAGATGCATTACTGGTGGATAGAGAAGATACTTTTGTGTATTAATTAGTAAATGCACTATTGAGGAGCATTATGATTTATGAGCATACTTTAGCTTATCTCTAATTTTTTTAACGGTAACAAATCAAACCTGAGTATCCTCAGAGTATCATTTCGACAAATTTAAGTACTCCGAGAGTACCCGAGTTGTTAAACACCAGTTTCGGGGAAAACCCGGTAACCCACCTCCAGTAGACACGACGATGAAATTACCGGTAAAACCCGTCTAGCTCAAAAATCGAACCCAGGATCCTCCGGGTCTTCTATCATTGCCCATCAATATCTCTACCAGTACACCAATGGCGCAACATATAATTCAAACAACTAAACCAATATTTCTTCATGATTCAACTGATACAATGTGACAGGTCTATTTATGTATTGATTGGCGTTTATGAACCGATATACACCTTTGTTATTTACTTTTATTTTATTTCTTATCATTTGCCTATTACATTAAATTATTCTTTTTGGTTATGCAATTTTTCTATTTCTATAAGTTGCTTTTAATGTTTACCTTCATGTTACATATTAAAATAACGTATTTGGTTACATTTTTTAAACGTGTATTCAATAATTTATTTTACAATTAAATTTATATACACACGACGATGTAACAATACAACAAAAAAAAAAACAATTAAAATTTACATCTATTTCTATTTTCAATTGATTTCAAAATTCAAAAAGACAACTTTAATTTCCGGTCAAATATGATTTAGCTATTTTAATTATGGTCAAAGATCTTAATTTTGTTATTAATCACATCAAACACGTAAAACTTACCTTTGCAACAGAAGTGGGTCTTTTCTCCTAAGGAAGTTATTATGAGTTTAATGATTATTCTAAATTCAAGTACAGTAATCATTAGTTAAATACTAAAAAAACATTTTATTTTTATAAAAATGTGGTTAGGGTAGATTTGGTGGTTCATGTTTTGAGGAGCGACCAAGGGTTGTTGGAAGGGAACCATTTGGTAGTGTTTTAAACGACTGCTTAACTAATTACAATCCTAACATCACTTTCTCTCCCTTTTATTATTTATCCTCATGCAACATATGTTAAATCATTGCTTATTTATTTACATAATATTTTTAAATGTTAAAGAGTGAATTAAATTTGAGTATGAAAACCTCAAACTTTTACTTTAAGTGTGGATAGTTGTTTCATCTAATCTAGGTGAAGAGTGATATACCATGAAATACATATTTACTTACAAATATAAAGCAAACATTAAATAATAGTTACTTATTTTTTTTTTTATAGATTTTGTAGTTTTTTTCAACTATTTATTTAATGTTTCCTTTTTTTAATTAAAATGCCTATTTTATTAAAATAAAAAAAATTCAAAGTAGTGGTTCAAGGTTGTGCTACATTCAAATTGTTGTTTCAGGATAATGAATAAGTAAAACCAGTGTAGGAAGGGGTTACGCACTCCCCGTGTTTATATGGGAAGCATATAGTCAGTCATATAGAGAGATCTAGACAACAAATGTCAAAAGCATTTTGAAATCTTATTTTGAGGTGTGTTTCTTTGTGGAAATAATATGAACTCAGATTGATTTACACAACAAAAAGCTTTTGGAACTCATTTTGAGGTGTGTTATCTTTGTAGAAATATTATGTACTCATATTGATTCACACAACAAAAAGTCAAAAAGGGATGTTGAAATCTAATTTTGAATTGTGTTTCTTCGTTGAAATATCATGTACTCGCTTGTGTTATGCCAGAAGTCAAACTCTTTACAAGCCTATGTTTAAACTCTTTTTGCCACGCCCACAGTTACCTACAAATACGCAATTTAAAACTTTATTATTTTAACAAAAATCAAATTATCATAGTGTTATTTATAACTATGCATTAATCAGTAATGACTTGATGATACTAATTTCAAAATGTTGGGTTCTAAATTCTAATATGATTGATAAATTTTTCATTTTTAGTTTTAATCAAAATCATTAAACTTTTCAAAACTTCAAATTTCGAACATTTCATCCCCAATACTTAGAGTGAGCTTCATCAACCATCCCATAAAAGGACATATTTGGGCGTAGGGATGACAATGGGTTGTTATGAGACGAGTATTGGTAATCAAAGTTCCATACATTATTAGAAAAGTGTCTCATATCTGGGTCCATGAACATTTTGTACCCGTTACTCATTACCTGTCGGGTTCAGGAGTATACTCATAAATATAGGGTATACCAGTCTGTAATAGGATGTGCTTAAAAGTTATGTGTTGGGATGTCTAGTACCCTACCTTGATTTTATATCCACCTCAATGTCAAATACTCAACTACACTTATAACAATTATGTAATTTTAATAGTGTCAAGTTTCTAACAAATTTCACTTACTTTTTATTTTTTATTATTATACAATATATTAATATATTCGATTTTGATGTAGGTAAATGGCCCTAGATAACCAGTTAGGTATGACCAATATCAAGGATGTAAGGTTGTCTCTTCCTTGTGGTTTAAAACTTTGCATGTGGGAGACAAGGTTGTTATACCATGTACCATTTGTCTCATAGCCACAACTTTGTTTTCTTTTGGGAAGCTTGTTCTCCAGCTATCCTCTAAAAAATAACTTTCATTTACAGCTTTATTTAGTTTAAAAAACTCATTAGAAACTTGTGTATCACAACGGTTATAATGTATATTTTTTTGTTTTTTTATTTATTATTAGGTTAGAAAATTTAAGATTATATGAGTTTGAATCGATGAAATAGTAAATGGTCTTTAATAAACATAAATTTAAAACAATTATTTAAGAAAATAAACGAGAAATTATGATTTAATAATATTATTGTATATGAGAAAAAATTAAGATAATAATAAGATTTTTATTTATTATATAGTAAAGATAAAGACAAAGATTATGAATTAACAAATACTGGGTTATTTATAACCTATTTTTTTTGTCAGAATTCAAAGGTGGCGATGGCCTCACCACAATCTTTTTATTATATGTATAGATATAGATTTACTAAGCATGTCCATCTCATCTATATCTCATTTCATTTTCTTCTATTTACATAACATTCACCTAACAACATTGCACTTGCACTCGGTCGCCATCTATGGTTAGATCTTTTCATAAATATGGAGAACGATGACAACAATGGGGACAAGTAGTATGGTTGTGATCATATTATTTGTTCTAGATTTGTATTTGGATCACTAGATTGGGATTGCATACCCGGTTTAAATAATATATTGTTTTGGTATTAACACGCTTCCGCTTTAATTATTGATAAATGTTATTAATATTATTTTGTGTTAAAATAATATAAAATAGGATTTTATGTTAAACCGGATAAACGGCTCGGGTCGGTTTTTGACCCGAGCGGGTCGAGCGATTCCCAACAAGAGTGCTAAAGGTAAATTAGCCTTTTAAACACTTTTACATTTTAATAAGCTCATGTTACTTGCACTTTAATTTTCTCTAACTTTACTAAGAGGGTGTTTGGGATTGCGTTTTGAATCTGATTTTTAGATTATTGCGTTTTGAAAACGCAGATAATCAGTTTTTAGTGTTTGGATTGTGTTTTGAAAACGCAGATAATCAGTTTTTTAAGCTACGAAAACGCAATAATCTATAAGCAGCTCAACCCATGCTTTTCCAAAACGCATAATCTGTTTTGAGTAATCAATCTCAAACACCCCCTAATTTTTTGTTTATTTAAATTAATAGTTACACTTTTTTCTCCTTATTTTAAGCAAACTACTCACGCTTTTTTAAACGGCCATAAATTTTTCATAAGTTTTCACTTTTCAGGAGAAAAAAATCATAAAAACAATCATTTATTCTATTTAATGTGATTATAGTATTGTCATTATTGTTTAGTTTAAAAAATTGATGTGTTATGTAATTAACAATATCTATGAGTGAGTTAACTGAAAACAGACGAAACAAAAAAAAAAGATGAAACCAAGCCAAATCAATTGAAAATTGACTTAACCAAAAAACTGAATCAATTTAATAACGATTATCATTTTTTTTAATTCTTAGTTAACCAAAATTAACCAAACTGAAACCCAGCTGTTCATTTATTTATATTCATATATTCTTAGCCTTTACATCTTTATTCCATGCATTTATAACCCCGTTCCATGTACTTCTAACAAAAATTTTAAACAAAGATTAGTTTTGGTTATTAATAAAAATTATCTTAACCGAAAAACCGACAATCTTACAAAATAAACTGAACTAATTAACCGATTGGTTAATAAGATCGATTAACCGATGACTTTGGTTTCGGTTGAGACTAATAACCAAACTGAACCGAATCATGCACAACCTTAGGAATGTTTGTGTTCCCTACGACATCACACGGACACCCTTCTAGTATTATTGTTTAATACGTTAATATAGTCTATTAAGCATTCGAAATTCTACTCAGTTACTGTAAAGTTGTAAACTATGAGCCAAAAGTAAGATATATATTTTAATTTAAAGTTTAAACGACAAAGAAAAAAACTGGAATAGGCCCGTGAAAAGCATAGGCCCACCTATCAATCAACCCAACATTCTAAATCGTCAATAAAGTAGGGAGACTGTCTAGATTATGTAAAAATTTACTTGATAAGTATGAACAGAGCTACAGAGTTTTCATTTTCTTTGGTTGCTATTAATTTTAAAAATAATTTAGTTACAAATAATTTTGCAAATGTCACGTTGATTCTCTCAAGATTCTAAAGTTTCGATACTGTAAAACTAGTTTCTTACGTTTTTATTTTTATGGACGTGTCGGTATAAATCGAGTTAGTTTTGCTTGAAAACGGGCCTGGTCAAATATAATACGTTTTGATTCGATGATTAAATTCGAGTTGGTTTACGTTTTGAAGTAAAGGGTCAATAATAATAATAATCTTTCCATACTCACTCCACATAATTGGTGTAAATCGAGTGTCTATATTTTGACATAAATTTGATATACTTTTTTTGTATAATTTTTACTTTGGCTATGTTTCGACGTAAATTTGGTGTTCGTTTCGTGCTTTATTTTGTACGTATCACTTAGGTCACATATTATACGTTTAGTCAGTCTAAGTTTTGATCACGCCGTATGCCATCGCAACCTACGGCGGGGTAAAAAGTGGTGTATGTAGTATGATTACGGCAAAAAGCTTACAGTGCACTAGCTTAAATAATAAAATGGCCACTGCTGAATATTTTATTAAACGAAAAGCAAAATAATCTATCTACTCACGTGACGACGTGACGATGTAAGTGTGATGAGAGTCTGGGAGTGTAATGATAGAAGCAGTGCAAAAACTCATTATTATTTTTTTGAAATTTCTTTGAGCTAAAAACGATACCCATCTGGTGGAAATCTTTCTTCTTCCCGTGTCGAACTCTCTTGTTCTCCGGTAGTATTTGCGGAGCCATATATTCGGTAACGGAGTCAGGCAACATCATCATTTGTATTTGCATATCATATGTAATTATGTATCGTGTGATAGAAAAAATATGAACAAATTCTATTGTTTTCTTACGAGCGAAACCAATATTTTTTTTTACGACCTGACACTTTTGTTTTTTTAAATGTTTTACACAATCACTGGGACACCAATCACTAAACCATTTCATCACTAACTAGCCTTTGATTTTTTTATTCAATATAAAATAAAATAAAATAAAATAAAAAACAACAGTTTTCAAATACATAAAATTAAATATGATAGTTAAATAAAGTAAAATAAATTTTCATTAAAAATAAAACCCTAAAAGTTGCAAATTAAAAAAAAAACAAAAAACCCTAAAAGTTGCAAATTTAAAAAAAAAACAACCACTCAAAAGATAGAAATACAAAGAATACTATCATTAACCCCGGAATCGTCAGAGTCGATATCGGGACATGAAACCAGCTGGCAATGAGGAAGAGTTCTTAGTATTTGCGCAGACGAGATGTATGTAAATAATCTATTGCAGAGTGTTTGGTACTCACGAAGGGCCTCGTGGAAGTAGTGGGTGACCCGTGAAGTAGAACACAAGAATGATACCCGGGACTACCCGAAACCCACTACTTGGCTCGCTGGCTGTAGTGAGCATGTGGAAGTAGTGGGTTACCCTTGTCATTTTCTAGTTGTGCCATGTCTTACAGGGGAAAAAACAATAAAGGAGTTTACATAGTTTAATGACATTATAAAACTCTTGTCAGGTCCATTTGTTAGCTTTTCAATAATGCGAACCCAAGTACCCAACAGAATAAATCCATACGTGCTCACGGTCCTATTCTATAGGCTATATAAAAATTTCATATCATACCGTGAACCTCAGTTTTAGAAGACTAAAAACCAAATTATATTGTTGTCATATCATACCGTGAACCACAGTTTTATACACAGGTTCTGGGTTTCATACACCCCGTGATATCACATTCTAAGGTGTGTGACAGTATATTCTAGGGTATGTGACAGCCTCCTATTTTAGTGTGTGACGTAAGCGAATATATATGAATCCTAATTAGACTGACTGTAATGGAGCGCTATGTTGGGCGTTTTATTTTTAGCGCCGGAATGCAAATTCTTCCCCCAATAGTATGTTGCCACGTCACCCCTTTGTTTGAATATTGTTTCAATGGGTTAAAAATTGGGCGTTAATTTTTTCCTCCCCACTACACCCAATTTCATTTTAAAGCCTCATGCTAACTCAGCTGTCACATAGACTAATCAGGAATGAGGGCCTTAAATTTTTTCCACTCTCCCTACGCATCGTCTTTTTAAACGGTGAATATTATTCCTAAATACCTTTATACACTCCAATGTTGTCATATCCTGGACCTTTTTTGATGGAAAATTCAATCAGGCAGCAGTAGACACTAGAAATAGAAAGCAAACAAAATCAGACAACTCACTTCCAAACTCTCTCTCCCCTTGCTCCACTCAACCATGTCCACTCTACCCAAACACCACCACCACCACCTTACCTTCTCTCTCCTCCTCTTCCTCACCCTCTCTCTCTCCACACCACCACCAAACCCCACCCCCATCCTCCCAAACGACGCCGTTTCCCTCCTCAACTTCAAACAAAAAGCCGACCTAACCAACACCCTCCCCTACCCCTTAACCACCAACCTAACCCTAACCCACTGCCACTGGCCAGGCATCAAATGCGTCCAAGGTCAAGTCATCCGTCTCGTCCTCTCGAACCATGGCTTAACCGGCACCTTCCCTGATAACACATTATCCCACCTAACCAACCTACGCGTCTTAAACCTTCGTAACAACTCCTTAACCGGTCCTATCCCTAACCTCTCTAACTTAACCAACCTCAAAACATTATCCCTTGACCATAACACCTTCTCTGGCTCCTTCCCATTATTATTAACCTCACTCTATAACCTCCAGTCACTTAACCTAGCTCGTAATAACCTCTCCGGTTCAATCCCGGTTCAACTTAATTCCTTAACCCGGTTAACCATCCTCCGGCTTGAATGGAACCGGTTCACCGGTTCAATCCCGGTTCTTAACATAACCGGTCTTGTATCATTCAACGTTTCAGCTAATAACCTCACCGGTCCGGTTCCGGTTACTCCTGCTCTTATGAAATTTGACACGTCAGCTTACTTGCTTAATCCTAGCTTATGTGGCAAGATTATTAATAAATTATGTAGTTTAAACTCTCCGTTCTTTAATGCTACTTCCGGCGAAGGTTCCGGCGATGGCTCCGGCGGTTTTGCTCCGGCGCCGGTGAACGCTGTGGCGCAAGGTTTGACTGTGTCTCCGACGTCAACGAAGAAGCATAAGAGAGTTGGTATAATATTAGGGTTTATTATAGCTATATTAATCGTTGTAGCTATTATTCTATCGATTTTAACGATTATTAATAAACGAAGGTCTAATAATAATAATAATAATAATAATCAAACGAAATCAGTTGCGTGTAGTTCAGATGCAGAAGACGTTAACGGTAACGGAATTGTTGCGATATCAAGGAATAATAATAATATTAATAACACAGTGCTAATGGTTGATAAAAAAGTAGAAATTAAGGAACAGAGAGTGGAATTATTACCTGAGAGGAGTGGTAGGTTAATATTTTGTGATGGAGATAGGGAGGTGTACGGACTGGAGGAGCTGATGTCAGCATCGGCGGAGTTGTTAGGGAGAGGGACGGTTGGGACGACGTATAAGGCGGTTATGGATAATAAGGTGACGGTTACGGTGAAAAGGCTGGACGGTGTGAAGACGGCGGTGACGACGGGTGAGGTATTCGAGAGGCATATGGAGGTGGTTGGGAGGTTAAGGCATCCGAATTTGGTTCCGGTTAGGGGTTATTATCAGGGGAAGCAGGAGAGGCTTGTTGTTTATGATTATCAACCCAATGGGAGTTTGTTTAACTTGATTCATGGTGAGTTTATTGTTATTGTTATTGTTGTTCTTTTGTATTTGGTGTTTGGTTATGTTAGTGTTCGGGTGGGTTCGCTTGCTGGGGTTGACTTGGTTGTAGAGGCTAGTAGTAATCATGAACTAGTCGTGACTGGGGTGATCTTGATCGGTTTGGTGGTTTGGCGATTTGGTTATTGGTTAAAATTCATGTTTTTAGATTTTCGTAACTGATTGGGTTGCAGTTATAAATGGGTTGGATAATTTGGTCATTGAAAACAAATGGTTTGGTTAATCTGGTTATTTGAAAAGGTGGTTTGGTTGATTCGGTTAATTATCGGCTTTGGGCATGGGTATATTTAAGCTAATTTTAATCGACAATTTCTATTGTATCTTACGATAAATCACATTTTAGAAGTTTAATAAACTTTTCCGACGTAATACTTTGTGCTTAAAAGTAAAAACATATATAGATTGGTTTTATTGTTGGTTCAGTTAATTCGGTTATTCTACACGTGTAACCAGACCGTGAGACTCAGTTATAAAAGTCATAAGCGAACTGTTAGTTTCTTAGTGTTCAGTGATTTTGGTACAGTAATTCGGTGTTTATGCTCACCCTGAATCGTGATGAAGCAAAATATCCCAGGTCGGGTTTAGATAACGGTTGGGAAGAACATGAGTTGAGTATTTAGGACAGCTTAATCTTATTGGTGCATTTTATATATTAATGGCATGAACAGGATCAAGATCAACAAGGGCAAAACCATTGCACTGGACATCCTGTTTGAAGATTGCTGAAGATATAGCACTAGGCCTAGCTTACATACACCAAACCTCCAGACTCATTCACAACAACTTAAAATCCTCCAATGTCCTACTGGGTCCCGACTTTGAGGCCTGTCTCACCGACTACTGCCTCTTGGTCCTTGCGGACCCCACGTGTATAGACGAATCCATTTCCATGGGTTACAAAGCCCCGGAGTTTAGAAAATCCTACAACCGGGCTACAACCAAATCTGATGTTTATGCTTTTGGAGTCCTCTTGTTAGAGCTTCTATCGGGTAGGCCTCCTTCCCAGCATCCACACCTAGTCCCTGAGGATATGGCTGAATGGGTGAGTGCAATGAGGGAGAATGATGACATGCCACATGATAATAGCCTTGGAATGCTTGTTGAAGTAGCGGCTGTTTGTAGCGTGACATCACCCGAACAGAGGCCCGTAATGAGACAAGTGTTGAAGATGTTACAAGACATTAAAGAGACCGCCTGTATGACCACAGACAATGATTACATGTATAATGGATATTCATAGCCGCTAAGCATGAGAAGAAGCTACAAAGAAATGGCTACGTTATTGTCAATTGTGGTTATAATTTTATGCAACCACAGAACAATACGAGAAGTCATGTTTTTTCTGTACGATCTGCTGCTGGTCCAGAGGAGGATGCTGGTTATTCGTGAAGTCATACGTGTCATCTACCAACGGTAAGCTGTTGTGAAGATTAAGTATTGATATTTAAAGTAAGATCCTACAGTTTCTGTTATATATTCACTCTTATCTTTAATCTTATGTTTTAATCGGTCATAACTCGCATTTAAATTCGTATTTGTCGACATCGAGGAGACTTGTGGCAGTTAGGAGAATTAGAGGATAGTAAAATCTAGATCGGCAAGGGGCACTCCGCTTTTTTTTTGTAAGCTTTAAGAAATAATATTTTATTCGGGCTAATCAGCGTATGACACCTGGTGCTCTCTCATTGGCTGGTTGGGAGGCCGTAAGCCTTAAGAAATAATATTTTAATCGGAATTTTAATTTCTTTTTGAATTATTTAATTCCCCTATTTTTCTTAGTGGGCCTGGCCTGTTGGGCCTTCCCCTTGTTGGGCCTACCCCATATTGGGCCCGGCCTGTTGGGCCACTTGGGCTTGTGGCCAACAAGCCCGTTAGGCCTATTTTTTTTAAGATCTATTTTTTTTCTATCTTTTTTATTTTATTTCTTTTATAAGAAACAATTAGATTTTTTTATTAATTTTTTTTTAAATTCCGATTTTTTTTTTTAACTTTTTATTTTTTTAGGATCCATATGCTATGTTGGTTGCTTTGTGTGAGTCCTACGATGTCTCTACGTCGTTTGCGTTCATTTTTTTACCCAATAAAAAAATGATTAGCACGTCTTATTATTATTAACGAAGTTGATAATAATCGTTCGTTTTTAGGCTTGGTTTTTTTTCATTGTATTGTATGCTCCTCTTTCTTGTGACTCAAATTCATCTCTCGTGGCGTTCTACTCTCTTCTCCAACATGACGTTTTTTTTACTAGTCATAAGACTTGTGTATTTTTTTAGTAGCTAGTTGGTGCATTTTTTTTTTTTTTAAACCATGGAGTGTAAGAGTTATGACAAGATTCTCCGGACAAGGGTGTAGGTTGGTCATGTTGGGTGGTCATGGGTCAAGCCAAGCATGTCTTGACCATTTCTTTCTTCGTGCAACATTGGTGTAAGTAACCTTGAGCCATGGATGGTCCTTTAGAGTTAGTGGACTTTGGTGGAGCTTTTTTCATCATGCTTACTAGTGGTTTTTTTATGTTCATCCAACATATGTATTTTTTATGCTAGTAACCTACTAGTTAATTTAATGTCTTGACTTTAAATTAATAAACCAAAACAATAAAATTCTCATTAAAATTAATTAAGAAACTACAACATGGAAATGGAATTTACGACACACTAAAACAAATCTCTTATTCTAGATGGATTGGCGCAGCTATTGTCTTCTACACTTCTTTCCATAGGCTTTTTTTTAGGTTGACAAATAACGCATTTTTCTCTGTCCATTTTTTGAGCTCTGTGTTCCCGGGGTTGTTTAGGTAATCCTTGTATGATGCCCCCGGGCCTGGGTTGCATAAGATTATTGACGGTATCCCTCCCTGTATTTTTACTGGGTTGTTGTTTCTGCAGTATGATTGCCAGTCTTTTTTAAGACCAATTATTTCTTTCCAATGCTTCAGCTCATGTGGTGGGATGTTATCTATTACGTTATAGTCTGCTTTGTTGCTGTAGACTGTTGGATTCAGATCAAATTCTCCGGCTATATAGTTGTGTCTTCCTATAGCCGTAGCCCACTCTGCCTGTCCCAACCAGTTATCGCCTTCTATTATTATTGATTTGACGAGGTCTCTTGGGCGGTTCTCTGTGACTAGGTGTTGCATATACTCTGCCCATCCCCTCATTATTTCTGGCACCTGGTTATACTTCCACAACTCGTATTTTTTGACATACCCGGGTGAGGGTGTGTCATGGATTAGCTGCAGATTTTTTACGATTTTATTATAGCGGGTTACGAAGTAAACTAGTTGTTCATCTTTTAATATCTGCAGAGCCTGGCCTTCGTCTGTAGCGTTTATTGCTTTGGAGACTGAACATTTTAAAGTGTTTGTTGCAGCAGCTCTTTGCTTTGGGTGCTGTGTTGCGCCCCATTGTCTGTCCTCCCCCTCTTTTTTGATGAACTCCTTAATTGATTTAGTTGATCTTGCTGCAGATATGGTCGTGTTGATGGGTTTTTCGGATGAAGTAGTAGCTAGATCGATGAATTTGGGGTTTTGGCATTTTAATGGGATTTCAAATTGGATTAGGGTTCTTACCTGGTTTCTCTCTCTGCAGACTTTGGCGAATTTTAAATTCGCGATCATTAGCCGGGTTAGGATCTGCGTTAGTACGATGTCGAGATCGATTGAGCAATTATTGTAGGTGACGAAGATGTTCTTGGCTTGAATTAAGAATCTGCGGTTTTGATTTTCCATTTTAGTAGGTTGGTTGGAAGAATTCTAGAGAGAGGTTGGAGGAATTCTAGAGGGAGAGTTAAGTGTGTGTTTTTGAAGGTGTTGGACCCAATTCAACTTGGCCTATTATAATGGGGATAACTTCCTTATTTATATAGACCATGGAGACTCATTTGTCCAGGTCACCATATATAATATTACGGTGACCTGAGGAAGCGCTAGCTTGATCTCGGGCGTCCATTTTTTCAAGATTTGATCTAGGCCGTCCATTTTTTACTTAGTCCAATCCTAGATCGGCTAGGGGCACTCCGCTTTTTCTGTAAGCCTTAAGAAATACTTCCTCCGTCCCATTAGAAGTGTCCATATTCTCTTTTTTATTTGTCCCATTTCATGTGTCCACTTTAAAAAATTATTAGCCAACTTCCAAATTTATCCTTAAAAACACAACTAAAATAAACAAAGAATATGATGGACCCACATATGACAAGGGTATTATTGTCATTTGGCAAACAAAAAAAGCAATCATTTAATGTGCCTAAAACTTTGTGTTTTTCAAACTAAGACACTTCTAATGGGACGGAGGGAGTAATATTTTATTCGGGATAATAAGGGGTAGGCCTAACAGAGAGGGAGCCCAACAGGCCAGGCCCACTAAGAAAAATAGGGGAATTAAATAATTCAAAAAGAAATTAAAAATCTGATGAAAAAATTATTTCATAAGGCTTACGGCCTCCCCAGCAAACCAATGAGAGAGCGCCACGTGTCTGACGCTAATTTGATCTGGGCCGTCCATTTTTTTACTTAGTCCGATCCCCGATCGGCTAGGGGCACTCCGCTTTTTCTGGCCTTAAGAAATAATATTTTATTCGTGGCCCAACAAGGAGAAGGCCCAACAGGCTAGACCCACTAAGAAAAATAGGGGAATTAATTCCCCTATTTTTCTTAAAGTAAAAATCCGATTAACATATTATTTCTTAGTGCTTACGGCCTCCCTAGCCAGCCAATGAGAGAACGCCACATGTCAGACGTTGATTGGCTCGAATAAAATATTATTTCTTAAGGCTTACAGAAAAAGCGGAGTGCCCCTAGCCGATCTGGGATCGGACTAAGTAAAAAATGGACGGCCTAGATCAAATCTTGAAATAATGGACGCCCGAGATCAAGCTAGCGCTTCCCCCAAGGTCATAGTAATATTATATATGGTGACCTGGGCAAATGAGTCTCCATGGTCTATAAATAAGGAAGTTATCCCCCATTATAATAGGCCAAGTTGAATTGGGTCCAACACCTTCAAAAACACACACTTAACTCTCCCTCTAGAATTCCTCCAACCTATAGAATTCTTCCAACTAACCTACTAAAATGGAAAATCAAAGCCGCAGATTCTTAATTCAAGCCAAGAACATCTTCCTCATCTACAATAATTGCTCAATCGATCTCGACATCGTACTAACGCAGATCCTAACCCGGCTAACGATCGCGAATTTAAAATTCGTCAAAGTCTGCAGAGAGAGAAACCAGGTAAGAACTCTAATCCAATTTGAAACCCCATTCAAATGCCAAAACCCCAGATTCTTCGATCTAGCTAGTACTTCATTAGAAAAACACATCAACACGACCATAACTGCAACAAGATCAATTAAGGAGTTCATCAAAAAAGAGGGGGAGGACAGACAATGAGGCGCAACACAGCACCCAAAGCAAAGAGCTGCTGCAACAAACACTTTAAAATGTTCATTCTCCAAAGCAATTAACGCTGCAGACGAAGGCCAGGGTCTGCAGATATTAAAAGATGAACAACCAGTTTACTTCGTAACCCCCTATAATAAAATCGTAAAAAATCTACAGCTAATCCATGACAAACCCTCACCCGGGTATGTGAAAAAATACGAGCTGTTGGAGTATAACTAGATGCCAGAAATAATGAGGGGATGGGCAGAGTATATGCAACACCTAGTCACAGAGAACCGCCCAAGAGACCTCGTCAAATCAATAACAATAGGAGACGATTACTGGTTGGGACAGTCAGAGTGGGTAGGGCTATAGGAAGACACAACTACATAGCCGGAGAATTTGAACTGAATCCAACAGTCTACAGCAACAAAGCAGACTATAACGTAATAGATAACATCCCACCACTGAAGCTGAAGCATTGGAAAGAAATAATTGGTCATAAAAAAGACTGGCAATCATACTGCAGAAACCGCAACCCAGTAAAAACACAGGGAGGGATACCGTCAATAATCTTACCCAAACAACCCCGGGAACACAGAGCTAAAAAAACGGACAGAGAAAAATGCCTTATTTGTCAACTTAAAAGAACGCCTATGGAAAGAATTGTAGAAGACAATGGCTGCGCCAATCCATCTAGAATAAGAGATTTGTTTTAGTGTGTCGTAAATTCCATTTAAAGTCAAGACATTAAATTAACTAGTAGGTTACTAGCATAAAAAAACCACTAGTAAACATGATGAAAAAAGCTCTACCAAAGTCCACTAACTCTAAAGGACCATCCATGGCTCAAGGTTACTTACACCAATGTTGCACCAAGAAAGAAATGGTCAAGACATGCTTGACTTGACCCATGACCACCCAACATAACCAACCTACAACCTCGCCCAAAGAATCTTGTCATAACTGTTTAAAAAAAATAAATGCACCAACTAGCTACTAAAAAAAAATACACAAGTCTTATGACTAGTAAAAAAAACGTCATGATGGAGAGTAGGACGACACGAGAGATGAATTTGAGTCACAAGAAAGAGGAGCATACAACATAAAAAACCAAACCTAAAAACGAACGATTATCATGTTTTTTCTGTACGATCTGTTGCTGGTCCAGAGGAGGATGCTGGTTATTCGTGAAGTCATAAGTGTCATCTACCATCGGTAAGCTGTTGTGAAGATTAAGTATTGATATTTAAAGTATGATCCTACAGTTTATGGTATATATTCACTTTTATCTTTAATCTTATGTTTTAATCGGTCAAAACTCGCATTTAAATGATGCTGGTTATTCGTGAAGTCATAAGTGTCATCTACCATCGGTAAGCTGTTGTGAAGATTAAGTATTGATATTTAAAGTATGATCCTACAGTTTATGTTATATATTCACTTTTATCTTTAATCTTATGTTTTAATCGGTCATAACTCGCATTTAAATTCGTATTTGTCGACATCGTGGAGACTTGTGGCCGTTAGGAGATCTAGAGGATTGTAAAATCCATATCGGCTAGGGGCACTCCGCTTTTTTTGTAAGCCTTAATAAATAATATTTTATTCGGGCCAATCAGCGTATGACACGTGGCGCTATCTCATTGGCTGATTGGGAGACCGAAAGCCTTAAGAAATAATTTTTTAATCGGATTTTTAATTTCTTTTTGAATTATTTAATTCCCCTATTTTTCTTAGTGGGCCTGGCGTGTTGGGCCTTCCCCTTGTTGGGCTCCCTCTCTGTTGGGCCGCCCCTTATTGGGCCCGGCCTGCGAGGCTTGTGGCCACCGAGCCCGTTAGGCCTATTTTTTTTAAGATCTATTTTTTTCTATCTTTTTTATTTTATTTCTTTTATAAAAACAATTATATTTTTTTATTAATTTTTTTTAAAAATTCTGATTTTTTTTAAAACTTTTTATTTTTTTAGGATCAATATGCTATGTTGGTTGCTTTGTGTGAGTCCTACGACGTCTCGACGTCCTTTGCGTTCATTTTTTTACCAAATAAAAAATGATTAGCACGTCTTATTATTATTAACGAAGTTGATAATAATTGTTCGTTTTTAGGCTTGGTTTTTTTTTCGTTGTATGCTCCTCTTTCTTGTGACTCAAATTCATCTCTCGTGGCGTCCTACTCTCTTCTCCAACATGACGTTTTTTACTAGTCATAAGACTTGTGTATTTTGTTTAGTAGCTAGTTGGTGCATTTTTTTTTTTAAACCATGGAGTGTAAGAGTTATGACAAGATTCTTTGGACAAGGGTGTAGGTTGGTCATGTTGGGTGGTCATGGGTCAAGCCAAGCATGTCTTGACCATTTCTTTCTTGGTGCAACATTGGTGTAAGTAACCTTGAGCCATGGATGGTCCTTTAGAGTTAGTGGACTTTGGTGGAGCTTTTTTCATCATGCTTACTAGTGGTTTTTTTATGTTCATCCAGCATATGTATTTTTTATGCTAGTAACCTACTAGTTAATTTAATGTCTTGACTTTAAATTAATAAACCAAAACAATAAAATTCTCATTAAAATTAATTAAGAAACTACAACATGGAAATGGAATTTACGACGCACTAAAACAAATCTCTTATACTAGATGGATTGGCGCAGCCATTTTCTTCTACATTTCTTTCCATAGGCGTTTTTTAGGTTGACAAATACCGCATTTTTCTTTGTCCATTTTTGAGCTCTGTGTTCCCGGGGATGTTTAGGTAATCCTTGTATGATGCCCCCAGGCCTGGGTTGCATAAGATTATTGCCGGTATCTCTCCCTGTATTTTTATTGGGTTGCTGTTTCTGGAGTATGATTGCCAGTCTTTTTTAAGACCAATTATTTCTTTCCAATGCTTCAGCTCATGTGGTGGGATGTTATCTATTACGTTATAGCCTGCCTTGTTGCTGTAGACTGTTGGATTCAGATCAAATTCTCCGGCTATGTAGTTGTGTCTTCCTATAGCCCTAGCCCACTCTGCCTGTCCCAACCAGTAGGGGTGTAAACGAGCCGAGCCGAGCCCGCGCCTGACTGGGCTCGGCTCGGGCTCGTAAAGGTTTTGTGAAGCTCAAGCTCGAGCTTGGCTCGGTTCGAGCCTACAATCTTGAGCTCGAGCTCGGCTCGCTAGCAAAATCCAAAGCTCGAGCTCGGCTCGAGGTGATTTGAGAATCTCAAACGAGCTCAAAAGCTCGGCTCGAGCTTGCAAAAGCTCGGCTATAACTTAGGCTCGCGAGCCCAATCGTTAAGGCTATAACTTAGGCTCGGCTGTAACTTAGGCTCGGGCTCGGGTTCGGGCTCTAGCTCGTTAAGGCTCGATTAGGCTCGCGAGCCCAATCGAGCTTTGTATCTAGGGCTCGAGCTCGGGCTCGATAACTAAACGAGCCATATTTCAGGCTCGGGCTCGGGCTCGTTAAGGCTCGGCTCGTTCGAGCTTTTTACCGAGCCGATCGCGAGCCGATCCCGAGCCGCTACGGGTCATTTACACCCCTACCAACCAGTTATCGCCTTCTAGTATTATTGATTTGACGAGGTCTCTTGTGCGGTTCTCTGTGACTAGGTGTTGCATATAGTCTGCCCATCCCCTCATTATTTCTGGCACCTGTTTATACTCCCACACCTTGTATTTTTTGACATACCCGGGTGAGGGTGTGTCATGGATTAGCTGCAGATTTTTTACGATTTTTTTTATAGCGGGTTACGAAGTAAACTGGTTGTTCATCTTTTAATATCTGCAGAGCCTGGCCTTCGTCTGTAGCGTTTATTGCTTTGGAGAATGAACATTTTAAAGTGGTTGTTGCAGCAGCTCTTTGCTTTGGGTGTTGTGCTGCGCCCCATTGTCTGTCCTCCCCCTCTTTTTTGATGAACTCCTTAATTGATTTAGTTGATCTTGCTGCAGATATGGTCGTGGTGATGGGTTTTCGGATGAAGTAGTAGCTAGATCGAAGAATTTGGGGTTTTGGCATTTGAATGGGGTTTCAAATTGGATTAGGGTTCTTACCTGGTTTCTCTCTCTGCAGACTTTGGCGAATTTTAAATTCGCGATCGTTAGCCGGGTTAGGATCTGCGTTAGTACGATGTCGAGATCGATTGAGCAATTATTGTAGGTGACGAAGATGTTCTTGGCTTGAATTAAGAATCTGCGGTTTTGATTTTCCATTTTAGTAGGTTGGTTGGAAGAATTCTAGAGAGAGGTTGGAGGAATTCTAGAGGAAGAGTTAAGTGTGTGTTTTTGAAGGTGTTGGACCCAATTCAACTTGGCCTATTATAATGGGGATAATTTCCTTATTTATAGACCATGGAGACTCATTTGCCCAGGTCACCATATATAATATTACGGTGACCTGGGGGAAGCTCTAGCTTGATCTTGGGCGTCCATTTTTTCAACATTTGATCTGGGCCGTCCATTTTTTACTTAGTCCAATCCTAGATCGGCTAGGGGCACTACGCTTTTTCTGTAAGCCTTAAGAAATAATATTTTATTCGGGCCAATAAGGGGTAGGCCCAACAGAGAGGGAGCCTAACAAGGGGAAGGCCCAACAGGCCAGGCCCACTAAGAAAAATAGGGGAATTAAATAATTCGAAAAGAAATTAAAAGTCCAATTAAAATATTATTTCTTAAGGCTTACGGCCTCCCCAGCCAACCAATGAGAGCGTGCCACGTGTCTGACGCTGATTTGATCTGGGCCGTCCATTTTTTACTTAGTCCGATCCCAGATCGGCTAGGAGCACTCCGCTTTTTCTGTAGGCCTTAAGAAATAATATTTTATTCGTGGCCCAATAAGGGGTAGGCCCAACAGGCTAGGCCCACTAAGAAAAATAGGGGAATTATATAATTCAAAAAGAAATTAAAAATCCGATTAACATATTATTTCTTAATGCTTACGGCCTCCCCAGCCAACGAATGAGAGAGCGCCACATGTCAGACGTTGATTAGCTCGAATAAAAATTTATTTATTAAGGCTTACAGAAAAAGCGGAGTGCCCCTAGCCGATCTGGGATCGAACTAAGTAAAAAATGGACGGCCTAGATCAAATCTTGAAATAATGGACGCCCGAGATCAAGCTAGCGCTTCCCTCAGGTCACCGTAATATTATATATGGTGACCTGGGCAAATGAGTCTCCATGGTCTATAAATAAGGAAGTTATCCCCCATTATAATAGGCCAAGTTGAATTGGGTCCAACACCTTCAAAAACACACACTTAACTCTCCCTCTAAAATTCCTCCAACCTCCCTCTAGAATTCATCCAACTAACCTACTAAAATGGAAAATCAAAGCCGCAGATTCTTAATTCAAGCCAAGAACATCTTCGTCATTTACAATAATTGCTCAATCGATCCCGACATCGTACTAACGCAGATCCTAACCCGGCTAACGATCGTGAATTTAAAATTCGCCAAAGTCTGCAGAGAGAGAAACCAGGTAAGAACCCTAATCCAATTTGAAACCCCATTCAAATGCCAAAACCCCAGATTTTTCGATCTAGCTAGTACTTCATTAGAAAAACCCATCAACACGACCATAACTGCAACAAGATCAACTAAATCAATTAAGGAGTTCATCAAAAAATAGGGGGACGACAGACAATGGGGCGCAACACAACACCCAAAGCAAAGAGCTGCTGCAACAAACACTTTAAAATGTTCATTCTCCAAAGCAATAAATGCTGCAGACGAAGGCCAAGGTCTGCAGATATTAAAAGATGAACAACCAGTTTACTTCGTAACCCCCTATAATAAAATCGTAAAAAATCTACAGCTAATCGATGAAAAACCCTCACCAGGTATGTGAAAAAATACGAGCTGTGGGAGTATAACTAGGTGCCAAAAATAATGAGGGGATGGGCAGAGTATATGCAACACCTAGTCACAGAGAACCGCCCAAGAGACCTCGTCAAATCAATAACAATAGAAGGCGATTACTGGTTGGGACAGTCAGAGTGGGTAGGGCTATAGGAAGACACAACTACATAGCTGGAAAATTTGATCTGAATCCAACAGTCTACAACAACAAAGCAGACTATAACGTAATATATAACATCCCACCACATGAGCTGAAGCATTGGAAAGAAATAATTTGTCTTAAAAAAGACTGGCAATCATACTGCAGAAACAGCAACCCAGTAAAAATACAGGGAGGGATACCGTCAATAATCTTATGCAACCCTGGCCCGGGGCCCTCATACAAGGATTACCTAAACAACCCCGGGAACACAGAGCTCAAAAAATGGACAGAGAAAAATGCCTTATTTGTCAACCTAAAAGAACGCCTAAGGAAAGAAGTGTAGAAGACAATGGCTGCGCCAATCCATCTAGAATAAGAGATTTGTTTTAGTGTGTCGTAAATTCCTTTTCCATGTTGTAGTTTCTTAATTAATTTTGATGAGAATTTTATTGTTTTGGTTTATTGATTTAAAGTCAAGACATTAAATTAACTAGTAGGTTACTAGCATAAAAAAACCACTAGTAAACCTGATAAAAAAGCTCTACCAAAGTCCACTAACTCTAAAGGACCATCCATGGCTCAAGGTTACTTAGTCCGATCCCAGCCAACCAATGAGAGAGCGCCACGTGTCAGACGCTGATTTGATCTGGGCCGTCCATTTTTTACTTAGTCCGATCCCAGATCGGCTAGGGGCTCTCCACTTTTTCTGTAGGCCTTAAGAAACACCTAGTCACAGATCAAATCAATAATAATAGAAGGCCCAATGAGGGGATGGGCAGAGTATATGCAACACCTAGTCACAGAGAACCGCCCAAGAGACCTCGTCAAATCAATAATAATAGAAGGCGATGACTGGTTGTGACTGTCAGAGTGGGCTAGGGCTATAGGAAGACACAACTACATAGCCGGAGAATTTGATCCGAATCCAACGTCTACAGCAACAAAGCAGACTATAACGTATTAGATTACATCCCACCACATGAGCTGAAGCATTGGAAAGAAATAATTGGTCTTAAAAAAGACTGGCAATCATACTGCAGAAACATCAACCCAGTAAAAATAAAGGGAGGGATACCGTCAATAATCTTATGCAACCAAGGCCCGGAGGCATCATACAAGGATTACCTAAACAACCCCGGGAACACAGAACTCAAAAAATGGACAGAGAAAAATGCGGTATTTGTCAATCTAAAATAACGCCTATGGAAAGAATTGTAGAAGACAATCGCTGAGCCAATCCATTTAGAATAAGAGATTTGTTTTAGTGTGTCGTAAATTCCATTTCCATGTTGTAGTTTCTTAATTAATTTTATTGAGAATTTTATTGTTTTGGTTTATTGATTTAAAGTCAAGACATTAAATTAACTAGTAGGTTACTAGCATAAAAAAAACCACTAGTAAACATGATGAAAAAAGCTCCACCAAAGTCCACTAACTCTAAAGGACCATCCATGGCTCAAAGTTACTTACACCAATGTTGCCCCAAGAAAGAAATGGTCAAGGCATGCTTGACTTGAGCCATGACCAACCTACAACATTGCCCAAAGAATCTTGTCATAACTTTTACACTCCATGGTTTAAAAAAAAATGCACCAACTAGCTACTAAAAAAAATACACAAGTCTTATGACTAGTAAAAAAAACGTCATGTTGGAGAAGAGAGTAGGACGACACGAGAGATGAATTTGAGTCACAAGAAAGAGGAGCATACAACATAAAAAACCAAACCTAAAAACGAACGACTATCATGTTTTTTTTGTACGATCTGCTGCTGGTCCAGAGGAGGATGCTGGTTATTCGTGAAGTCACACGTGTCATCTACCATCGGTAAGCTGTTGTGAAGAGGTCATAACTCGCATTTAAATTCGTATTTGTCGGCATCGAGGAGACTTGTGGCAGTTAGGAGATTTAGAAGATAGTAAAATCATGTTTGAGACAAATGAAATACATTCATTGTTCGATTCCAGTTTTTTGGGATTGAACTAAATTAATACAAAATTTTTCTAACCTTCACCAACTGAAAAAACGTTAACTATTTATAAATAATATTATACTCCCTCTTTAAATTTGTAACATGTATGTTTAACTCAATTATCTCTGTTCCTCTTCACCATAAAACCTCTTTATAGGATTGACTATTCCAAGTAAAATCATAGTAAAACCATCATCCTGTGTTATAAGTATCTGCCTGAAGGAAATCGAACATGTTATGTTAATTTAGATTTTAGGTTAGGATGACGACACAATATCGGATAGTACTGTAACTGCATAATACAATAAATCAGTTTAGTTTGTTGGAAATGACGTCGCTTTTCCCACCATACTGTGACTTCCAGCAAATATGTTGATTTGCTTGATCATGTGGCAACCGTTTTAATTGATATTTTTCTAGCTTGACATTTGTGAAATGGAAATAAGGGACAAAAGGAAGAAAGATAACCTTAGAGGTTGAAGCTAGCAAGGAGAAGGCTACTCTAATGTAGTAATGTTATGAGATGATCATGTGCTTGGACCAAGCCTGAGAGACAAATGTTGACCCTTTATTGTATCGTCACTGTTTCTGACCTGATCGCTGCTTTTGATCAGGTGTGACAGTTTCCACGGTTTCTGCCACTTCCACTTGAACTGTATCAGCCATTCATCATGACTTCGTCTCCACCTTGAGATTTTTCCCTTCTGTTCACCAAGTGGCAACTTTTTCATCAACATGTGTGCCATTGGTATCATCTGTACCAACGATGCACCATTAGAAGATTAATGTAGAATAATGGAAAGTTAAGCTAAACGGCTATCCTCCCTCATGTTCGCTGGCCCCATTTTAGGGACATTAGAATAAACTAGCAATCCAAATCTTGATAGACGAATGGTTTACCTTTTGAGTTTGTTTAAGAACTACTTGGTGTGGCCTATTACAGATTCCAGGTTTAGAGTCGAGTTCTCTTGATTCTGGGAATGGCAATGGGGATTCAAAACCCATATCTGCAAAAATATCTAACGAAGTTGTAGCCTTTCCCTGTTATGAATCCAATGATTAAGATAAAAAATGTTGAAGTCGGTTTGTTTATCCCTAAAGTAACAAAGAAGAAATGAACAGGGTATCCTACCTTTGGAGGAGCCGAGCCGATTGCAAGAGCTTGCAGCTCTAATCCTTTTGATTTCTTTGAAGGTGTCTTATCCCTTGAGGTTTGCACACCTCGTTCGATTTGTTTAAACTTCTTTGTAAGCGAATTTACTATTGCATATTGGGTAGAGGCTGTTTGTGCTGAACCAGCACATCTGTCCTTCGCTTCATATTCCTTTTCCAACAACCGGCGTCTGGTAACTCAAAAGTACGAACAGATTTGTATTTTGTAGTCAATAGAAATTAAATTTTAACAACATGTGGTAATGTATTTTTACCTTGCCTCGATAGCGATACTGAATAAGTGCTGAAGCAATTCCTTTGCATCGCCTAGAGAGTGTAACGCCTTCCATCTTCCAGTAGAGGCATGATCGTGTTCCTGCCCAGCCTCTTGAATCTGTGAAGATAGCTTAGAAAGGGCATCTGAAGAAGATTTCACCTTGCTTTCAAGTGACACAATCCGAACCGCTCGCGTGGTTGGTGACAATGCAGGCTCTCTTACACCAAAAACCATATTCAAACCCATTACTCAATATGCAACATATATGATATATCAAGTGGGCAGAAAGACATTTTGAAACCAATTTATATATACCTCTGAGGCCCGGGTCGTCCACGAGAAGAAGCTCTATCCTCTTGCTTCAGAAAGCTCAAGTCCTCCCTAAGTTTTGCATGGCTGGACTAGAGTAAAATCATAATGTGAGTGAAATTATACTGCAAGAATGCAGGGTAGATAGCACATATTGACATACCTCAAAGTTAGATGTTCATGGTCGGTGCGGAGTTTATACTCATGCATCATTTTGTCAAGTTCATTGTCAAGCCATCTCTTCAAAGTTTTGATCTACATATGTAGTATGATTTAACACTTTTATTAATATAGATATGTTAGTAGCAACAGAAGGTTTACAGTTACCTATCTGGATCGACTTTGTCCTCTTGGTTGAACTATAGAGAGGTGAGACAATGAAGTTACTACAAGTAGGAGAAGGTTGTGGACGAAAGTTATTTTGAGAATTAGTTACCATTATTTTCATGGCGTGCAGTAAGCTATTGTGGTGTAAGCAACTCTTTTAGCTTTTTAGTAGCTCTTTCAGCTTCTTCGGTTTTCCTTTGAAGAACCTGTAGTGAAAGGATGAGGTGACTGGACTTCATAGGGTTTATAACCAATCCATATGATACTTGTAAAAATATCTTGAAACAAGATTAGACTGTTTTAGTCATATTGACATTGACAGAAGGTTGGTTTTAGAAAGCGAGAGGCGCTCTGAGGCGTATAGGTCCTAAAAGCCAAAGTGCAAGGCGCGTTAGAGCTTTAAGTATGTGACTATGCGTGACAGTGCTCTCTGGACAACCAAAAGCTGCATCCCTCTCATCTCTTTTACATGTAGCCTTCTTCATCAAGTAAACCATTCTTTGGTTAATATTAATGTCTTCATCTTTTTGGTCGTTTTTACATATCATCCTCCACATACCTTAATTTTGACCCACATGTGCGCCGCCCCTTGACCCTGAGATGTTATTTGATTGCCTTGCGTATCAGGCGCTCTTTGTAAAACCAAGGAGGCAAGCACTAGATGTTTTCTTTTTTTAGATGAAATTTAATGCGGAAAAAAATAATATCCGTACCTGTGCTTGGCGTTGGTAAAGAGCATGCAGTTTGTGCAATTCAACTTCACTTTTCCTGCTATCCTTCTTTAGCTGCTTAACAAAGCAAAGAATTACTATGAAATTTCTTGGTAAGCCTTGATACCCGAATTTATGAACTCAACATCACTCACCTGCAGCATTTGCTTCTCATGATCTGCCTTCCATTGCCGATATTGCTCTTCATCTTGTTTCACTTTCTGCTCTAGCTGCACCTGTAATACCAAAAAACTTGAACTGAACACCGAGAACTTAATGAAGTTGTGAGTGTTCAGAAATTACCTTTTGGGACTTGATACCGCGTAGCTCATCTTGTAGTTGTGTCTTTGCATCGTGACATTTTTGCTTTATAAAATCAATCTCTTGTTCATGTTTTGTCTCCAAATCTGAAATCTGTAGAGGTTTGATTAAACAAGTTAGCAGATGGTTAAAAAGAGGTCCAGGGCAGCATGATAACGAGGATCACAATCACCTGCCTCAGGATTCTGAGCGTTTACAGTCTGCACCTTTGCTGTTGACTCACCCAAAGCTTCAAGACGTGCAATTTCTTCGTGCAACCCATGTCTTTCCATCTGTAGTGATCTCTTGTCTTCCTCGAGTGCTATGATTTTCTCCCTAGATTGTTGCTCGCGTGCTTCGAAATCAGGAGATCCATGAAGCTTCATCTCAGGCTGCAAGGAAGCCAGTAAAAACCGCCTTTTAACATTGAAAATATACTCAGACACCAAAATTGTTAACATGTTACGAGTAGATTGTTATTGAAAAGAGCGTACATTAGCATCTTTGTCTTCAAGATCCACAAAAAGCACATTTGCTGCTATAGTCATTCGTCTTTTGAACTAGTTCTGAGTTGTTAACCACCACAAAAGCGCATTTGCTGCGATATTCATTCATCTTTTCAACAAGTTATGAGTTGGTAGCCTCTAGCAAGTCGATTTTTCTCTTGAGATCCTACAAGCAAGTATGCTCTTTATCATATTCCTTTATAGTTTCTATTAGGGAGATTCTTTTGGAAACTTTACCCTCACACTACTAGATGACATACGACGTGTTAAAGTGGGCAAAACTGTCGGGAAGAAATATGTGTTACACACATATATATAATACCTGCACTTCAACAAATTCAGCTTCCTTCTTGTGAGAAAGTTTTGCCTGCAACAATCTTAACTGCTGCCTCAACGTGTGAGAATCAGCAAGAAATACTTCTTTTTGAACCTGCGAAAAGCTCCATTACGTATGTGAGCAAAACCATAGCTCAAAGGAATTTTAAGTGTAGGAACAAGATATTTACTGAAGCTTTGTTCTGAATGTTGCGAGCACGATTAGCATACTTGAGAGTATTAAGAGTTTCCTCTGCATTGTAATCAGCAGGGCTGACACACGCTAAAAGTAAACCGCAGTTGGTTATATAAGAAGTAACAGTTTTCTGATCATGTGATGGGGATGACAACATAATACGATTAGCAAGATAGATAGATAGTTAGATACCTATCATAACAGTTTTGCAATTCCCACCAAGTGAAGCCTGTTGTTTACATGAAGGATTCACACCATAAACTAGTACTCGTAGATGCTTATATATAGCTTTAACAAGTTTACTGTCGCACAAACCTGCAATAATCGAGTAAGTTTACTGTCCCGATAAGGTATATGCATTTCCTCTTTCTGCTTTTTGTCATCTCCTAGTGCGCTGATGACATTGCCAAGTGCAAGAAGTCCCTTGTCGATTTGAATACTTGTTCCATTAGAAGAGGATGAAACCAAGAGAGACATTTGCCGTAGAATCTTAAAATTCACCTGACTTAAGATTCAAGCGAACTTAATCGGAACCTACCAACCTTCTTTCAAGCGAATTCCTTCAGAACCTGCTCTCTTAGCTCTCTCAGATCCAGCAAGGTCTACCAAATGCAGTTTTGCACATCGGTACTCCTCGTACATAACAAGTCCACTAGAACTGGTTTCATCTTTACTTTTATCCCTCAGCTCTAAACTTATGGTGAATATTGCATGGGATCGGCTGTTACAAACACGAAACTCATCCCATTTGCCGTAGAATAACCAACGTAAAAACGGAAATTTGTTACCTTGAATGATTGTTCATATCTGTTGACGCTACTGATCGATTCAAACATCCTTGCTCAAGGCAAGCTGCCATTTCTTTCTGTGTGCCAACACTAACTTCTGTTGACCCATTTAGGCTTAGCGCTCCATCTGATGCTTTACGGATTTGCAACGGATGCTTATTCTCAAGATTTCCGTCAGTAATGCTCGATTCCAGCAAGTCCCTCACTTCTTCTTTCAAAACCTTAAAACTCAAACCCTCTAGTTAAAACATATACATATACATATATCATATACATGCATTTAAATGAGGATAGCAAGTGACCTCAATGAATGAAACATGCAATTGGAATTCAGATTGATGCTGCAGTGTGTGAAGCGAAGCGCCTGTTACGCCAACTTCAAGAAATCAAAAACAAAAATCCAAGTTTACATGTACAAAACTACCTGCCCGTACGCGATAACTGTTCCATTGTACCCTTGAAACAAAGCATCCAAGAGAGGAACAACACACTCTTGAAACATTTTCTTTGATGATGATGGAGACCCACCTCCACCATACACATGATCAAATATAAACGAATGTGAACCTATTAACACCTGCACTTGACAAACGAATTGATTATTTTCCTTAAAATTGTCTCTTGTCTTTATGCCTTAGGGCCGTAATTCGAATAATGTGTTTCGTTACATATAATAAACAAGGAAACGTCCTGTATGTATGCATGCATGCATGTATGTACCTGAGTGGTCCCTGAAACGACGTCCAAACATTCTCGGCCGCCATTTTGGGACTCGTGGCGGAGGAGAGGACGGATATGCAATGCAACCTTCACATTGCAATTCTCGGATGAGTTCTCCATGAGGATGATTTTAATTTGTGCAACGAGAGGATGTATAAAGCATAGAAGGGAATTACATGGGTGTTCGTTTGAGGGGAGGAAAGGGTACATTAGTCATTTGTGGATCCAAGCAATTCTAATATATATTCACGCTATTGATTGATTTGTTCAGTTGAGCCATGGAAACATGCATGACAACGCAGATTGCCTTGTAGCCTTTACATCCATACAGCTCGTTAAAGAATGAGAGCAGATTTGGTCAAGAGCTAGTGTTTCATTAATCCTCCGAAAATGATATGACACGTGCCTAGCATATTGAGTAGCGGGTCACGGATCATAAAAACCAGTCGTATGCAAAAGAGCCGAGCCGAGCTCGAGCTCGATTAAGTTATAAGAGCTCGAGCTGGGTTCGATTCGAGCTTTCTTTTCAAAGCTCGACGGCTTGTTTAGTATTTATTAGTTAATATGTTAAATAAAAATAATCTAAATAATAGTTCATTTAGGCTCGTGAACTCAATAAGTGAAGCTCGAGCTCAGGGCTCGTTTAAATAAAAATAATATAAATAATAGTTCATTTAGGCTCGTGAACTCAATAAGTGAAGCTCGAGCTCAGGGCTCGTTTACTAAACAACTTTAAATGAGTGGTAAATATTATTAAATATTAAAAAAACTAATATTACACTAGGCTCGATAAGGCTCGACGAGCCTAACGAGCTTTATATGTCAGGCTCGAGCTCGATAAATAAACGAGCTTTGTTTTAGGCTCAAGCTCGGCTCGAGCTTGAGAAAGTTCGGCTCGTTTCGAGCTTTTTTCCGAGCCGAGCTCGAGTAGCTTGCGAGCTGCTTGGCTCGTTTGCACCCCTATATGTGTTTATTTGAATATTATGTCCTTGAGGACAAGGACGTTTTCAACGTCATGGGAATGATACGGCCTAGCACCACGCCACCCTCATGCATATGATGGTCGCATAAATAACATATATGGATCACTAGTTCGATCTTTTTAATTAGTTTCCATTTAGTATTAGTTCTTGACTAATGGGACTAGCTATATACAGGGCCGGCCCTGGGGGTGGGCGAGCCGCACCCCGGCCGAGGCCCGTTTATGTTATGGGGCCAAAAAATTAAAATATTATATAGCTAATAGGTGTTTTTGCGCAAAACTATTTTATGTGGTTTTCTTCTAATACTATTTTATTTTATTTTAGAGAGAATTACACAGATTGTCCTTTAGTTTTACCTGAAATTGCATCCTTTGTACTTCTTTTGAATTTTTAACTCCCTATGTCCTTTGTTTTGTACACTTGTTACACCGTTTGTCCTTTAGACCCAACCCCGTTAAAAAACTCAGTTAAGTGGAACACGTGCCCCTCACGTGAGGGGCAATATTGTCTTTTCGTCTGAGCATCATCTCCTGCCACCTTATAACGTTCAAAAAAAAATTAGGGGTTTTTTATAGCTGATCAAAATTAGGGTTTTTCATCACAATCTACACCACAATCTACACTACAAAAAAAAATTAGGGCGATCAACGATGGTGTATTGTAGGTGTGGAATGCTGGCGATGATTCGAACATCAACAACAGCAAAAAACCCAGGTAGAAGATTCTATTGTATTCCAATCGGTTGTGGTTTTATTGGTTGGTGTGAACAGACCAACTTTCAGACTGCTAATTTGCTTCGAAAGCTTCATGAAAGTCAGGAGGAATCAAGGAAACTGAGAAGCAAGCTTTGGATTAGTTGGATTTTCTTCGTTTTTTTTGTTATTGTAGTTTATTGTTCTTGAATAGTTAGGCATGATGTGTACTTGAAGGACTTACAATGGTTATGAAATGTAAGATATTTTGGTTATGAAATGTAAGAAATCTTGTTATGAAATGGTTATGTATTGTCAGAATTTTGATTGTCATAGTTTATGGTATATCTGTGCTCAAATGGGTCAAAACCTGGACAACATAAAGCATTAACCAAGCTGTGTTTAGATTAGAAACAACAAACCATTGACAAAAGTCTAAATGGGTCAAAAAACTGGACAACAACAAGCATTAACAAAACCTTTATTCATATCTGTTTTCAAATGGGTCAAAAACTGTATTAAAGTCAACATACAAGATCCTTAAAACATAACAGATTATCAACAACAGTCAAACATACCATAACAGTCAGAAACAACAACAGTCAAACATACCATTAAAACATAACAGCTATAAAACCATACCAAATTAAAGTCAACATACAAGATCTGAGGCAACAGATGATCCTTGTATGCTTTACCCTTGAACCTCAGTTTCATATTCTCATGAATATGTCTGAGGCAAAACCTATGTTCAGCATATGGAAACAGTTTCTCTATTGCAGGAATAATACCCTAAACAATATGCAACATTTTATGTATTCAGTAATATGTAATAACCTATACAAAGTAGGTAATATGGAAGTTGTTAATGTAATGACTGTTTTGGGTTGAGATCAATGCAATATGGAAGTTGTTAATGTAGAAGTTGTTAATGTAATGACCATGTTTGGGACCCATTTGGATACTAACTCTAACCACAAACCTGTTACATAAACAAACCCTCATGACCCATTTTGACCCATATAGATTGCATTGAATAACCTTTTGACCCATCACCCATGTTGACCCATTACCCATTTTGACCCATTGACAAACACTAAGAAACCATAATCATACACCAACAAACCTGTTAAAACAACCTTACCCATTTTGACCCATTGGCAAACACTAACAAACCATAATCATACACCATACTAACACAAACTGACAAACACTAAGAAACCATAATCATACACCAACAAACCTGTTAAAACAACCTTACCCATTTTGACCCATTGACAAACACTAAGAAACCATAATCATACACCATACTAACACAAAGTGACAAACACTAAGAAACCATAATCATACACCAACAAACATGTTAAAACAACCTTACCCATTTTGACCCATTGACAAACACTAAGAAACCATAATCATACACCAACAAACCTGTTAAAACAACCTTACCCATTTTGACCCATTGACAAACACTAACAAACCATAATCATACACCATACTAACACAAAGTGACAAACACTAACAAACCATAATCATACACCATACTAACACAAAGTTTACAATAATCATAACAAACCATAATCATTAATCATAACAACCATTACATTAATCATAAAACAAAGTTTACATAAAACAAACCATTACATTAATTCACCAAGACCCAAAATATGATTACATACATAAACCCTAAACCCTACTAAGACCATCCAGGTTCATCTGTAGTGCTTGATGAACCTTATCTTCAAACACATATTTGCAAAATTTGAACCTGATCCGGAGTTCTTGTTAGTGTTGGTTTAACTAACAAGAGCACCCCATCCAGGTTCATCTCCAACAGAAAAGGGATCCCCGGCCTGCACCCCGACGACCGTCATCATCTGCAACAGTGTTGATTCATCGGCAACAGTGTTGATGACGTCCATCTGCTGGTACAGCCCAACCGACAAAGGATCCCCTGCCTGCACTCCGTTTTCCGCTAAAAAGAGAAAGTCAAGTCTTCGGTTGCTGGATCCGGTGGATCATCATCATCATCGTCTTCAATCGCCATTCCTAACAACAATAACAATAAATTATTATTATTCGGATAATAATAATAACAACAATAATCAACAACAACAACAATTTATCCCACTGAAAACCCTAAATCGTTCGCAATCCAACAATTTATCCTACTGAAAACCCTAAATCGTTCACAATTTATCCCACTGAAAACCCTAAATCGTTCACAATCCAACAATTTATCCTACTGAAAACCCTAAATCGTTCAAATCAACTGAAAAACCCTACATTATGCATATTAATACTGAATATTTCTACATTCAAAAATTTTAGAAAAAATTAGGGTTTTAACATTCAAAAATTTTAGAAAAAATTAGGGTTATAACTTACCATATACAGTGCGACGAAGAAGAAGACGGTTGGGAAGACGGTTGGGAAGACGGTTGGGCTTCATATACTCCCTGATTTCATCTGCCTTCATCGTGTTTGTTCACTGAGTGTGTGTGTGTGTACAGGGGATGAGTGTGTGTAGGGATGAGAGAAGGAAGACGGTTGGGTATTTATTACCATTTATTTAGCATCTGAAATGACAATATTGCCCCTCACGTGAGGGGCACGTGTTCCACTTAACTGAGTTTTTTTAACGGGGTTGGGTCTAAAGGACAAACGGTGTAACAAGTGTACAAAACAAAGGACATAGGGAGTTAAAAATTCAAAAAAAGGACAAAGGATGCAATTTCAGGTAAAACTAAAGGACAATTTGTGTAATTCTCTCTTTATTTTATTTATAAGGTTTTGGCTTAAAAATAATAACCAAGCTAAAATGCTATTAAATAGCAAGCGTGAGCATTTTCAGTTCTTCAACCAAATTTATTAAATAATTTCACACAAGATTTTGAAACAAATTTAACAAACAAGCAATTTAAAATTGTAATTTCTTTAGGATCAAATAGAATTATTTCTTTCACGATTTCATATAATTTTTATTCAAATTCATCGACCGAATAAATCTATTAGACATTAAATAATATTTCAAAATAATTGAATATTTTTAACATACGTTCTTACTACGGTGGAGAGCAAGATAAACCTTACTAGATGTACACCTTATGTGTAAATTGTTTTGGTCATAGCACGACGTTATTTGTTTTTCTCTTTCAGTTATTATACTTAGTGCCGATATCGTATTGTTGTCGTTGCCAAAGAACCGATAAGGACCACCGTGTAGCGGGGGGAGCGGAAGGGGTGCTAGTTTGTGTTTATATTAAAATGAAAAACTAAGTGGACCCTCGTTAAAAATTTAGAGAGTATAAATTGCAAAGAGCTGATAAAACAATTTACTATCAAGAATGCTAGGAAAGCTTCACGAATCGTCGGTGACCTATTACAGTGTGTCATGCTAATACTATATTTTTGTTATGCTTATTGCTATAACGTTATTTAAAAAAAACAAATTACTTTATATAATTCGTTTGTGCCTAAGGGCCTTTTTTCCAGCTCGGCCGAGGCACCAAAATCCTCAGAACCGGCTCTGGCTATATAAAACCAATCGTATGTGTTTGAATATTATGAAGAATATGAAAATTTGTCTTCTCTCATATTATAATTCTTCTGGTCCTCTCTAATCATTGTTCTTTCAATCTCAATCCAAGTGCTACATTTCATGATCAAGACTAACAATCGTTACAAAAGAGATCCAATTATTTATTGGTTTAACTCAGAATACAAATAACTAAACTTCATACCTAACAAAAAGAGTGAGCTTTAATTACAAGATAAAAAGTTATTTGCATGGGGAAGGAATGAAGAGGCCAGGGGTGCCCCTAATTTAAGGTCATGTGACTTTCATGACTTTCGGGCCCCCTTGGAACAAGCTTCGCCACTGGTTATTTTCTAATGGTGGTTTTTGATGACAGATCCTAATAGCGTTTATCGGTTAAAAGGACATTTCAAATAAGTTTAATCAAATTTTAACGGAAGTTAGTGTTAGATTCCAAATATGTTATAGTTTAGAACTTATTCAACCCGTACAACTTTTTAAACTTAGACATCAAATGTAGGAAAAAGAATCATGGGAAGTATTTGTGTAGTTAACTCTATTTTTAGTAAAGCGATATAAATTATTTTCTTTTATGTTATTATCCTTATTATTTATGATTTCATTTAAATTTCAGTATTAAGTTGTATTTAACTATTTTCCCTTCCATGCCCTCACAATGATCCTTTGTCTTCCCTTTCAATAACTCTTCTTTAATTCGTGACAATTAAGTACTTTATTGGTCTTGTTCAGTTGTTGTCCAAGAAAACACAGAGCGAATGTACAATTAGGGTTTTTTTCCTTGATCGATTAATTAGCTAATTAGAGCTGATCCCACTACATATCCATGGACTCTCAATTAGCAAAGGCATACTTATTAAAAAGCTTTTGAAGAGAGGGCGGTGGCATGGGTTCCCGTCGGAAACCTATTCCGGCGGAAGTAAGTTCAAGATTGACCAAGTTTTATGTTTCGAATATCCCGGACAAGTGTAGTGGCGCAGATCTGGCAAAAGAGTTTAGGAACTTTGCCAACATTTTTGACATATATGTTGCAAGGAAAAGAAACAAGGAGGGTGAACGGTTTGCTTTCGTGTCGTTGTTAGATGTTAAAGATAGGGTTGAGATGGTTAGAGTCCTATCGGCAATTCGGCTGGGAGATTACAGACTGAAAGTCAATGTTGCACGTTTTGTGCTCGAGGACGGAGAGGTTAACACCGGTATCCCAAAACCTAACCCTAAGAAGCCGGAGGCCTTTTCTAATAACAGGGACGCAGGAGATCATCCTCCTACTGGATCCTTCAATGGGTTCCAGGGTAACTCGATGTCTTTTAAGGAGGCGTTTTCTGGGATTGCCAATGGTAGAACGATATCGATCAGTGATGAAGTGTTTGCTTTTGAAGAGTTGCAAGGTAGATCAGTGGTGGTCCGGGTTAGTTCGCTGGATACCCTTCGTCTGGTTAAGTGTATTTTGAAAGAGATGGGGTTAGGAGAAGGAGTAATACGTTGCATGGGTGGGTTTATGGTCTTGATTTCGTTTAAAACTTCTGAGCATGCGCTTATGGCTAGAGACGAGTTGTTGGGGGCGACCGGAACAGTTTACTTCGGTAATGATTTGGGAAGGTCAGAGCATTCAGTTTGAACGAGTGGCTTGGTTGAAAGTGTTTGGCGTTCCACTGTGTATGCTTGCAGATTCAGTTCTCCAGGATATTAGGAGTCGATATGGTGTGGTTGTAAAAAAAACGCCGGTTAATACGGTGGAGATTGACTCCTCCTTCCAGTATCTTGGAGTGCTGGTTGATCAAGGTGTTCGAATTCAGGAAACTATTTTTCTCAAGTGGCGGGGGAAGACAGTTAAAGTTTGGATTGAGGAGGACGATAAAGAGTGGATTACGGATTTTATTGAAGAAGAAGACTGCAAGACGGGAGACGAGAATCACCACACGACGGAGAAGGAGTCGGAGGAGGAACCGGTGATGGAAACGGAGGAGGAGATGCCGGTGAAACCAAATTTGGAAACGGAGGTTTTTACGGGACGTGATGACGAAATTGATTCCTTTCCAATGCATGTGGAGGAAAATTCGGCGGGTAATTTGGAAAGTATTATGGCAGTCAATGCAGTGGATATTAATGTGGGGGAAGATATTGAAGTGGGGCCTACTCCTATAGTCAAACAACTGAAACGTAAAAAACAAGTTTTGAGACATTCGGATGTGGGCCAATCTTCCGGTGGGCCGCCCTCTAGTAATGACAGGCCCAACAAAGGTTTTAAAAATTCTGATGACCCATTTGACTTGGAGCCCATTATACTGGGTCTAGACCAGAATGTAGTTAAGACCAGGGGTACCGAAGATATATCAGTCAACAACTCTTTTCAGGCTCTAGTGTTTGAACAGGAGAAAGGCGATGAAAGGCAGGAAGGTAACTACCGAACCGATGGTCTCCAGGGTGACGAAGGGCCTCGTTTGGGTAAAGATAGTACCGGGCTTTCGAAGGAGGAGGAGAAGGAAGCCACTCTGCAGTTCGGGCGTCGGTTAGGAGTGAATTTGAATGGTTACGAGCAGTTAATTTCAGAAACAGTGGAGGAATCAGGTTTTCAATCAGGTCTGTCATGAATTTTCTCTCCTTAAATGTTAGGGGGTTAGGGGCGATTGGTAAAGTTCCTTGGGTGAAAGGCTTAATTTCAAAGTTTAAAGTGGATTTTCTGGGTCTTCAAGAGTTGATGATCGTTGATGTAGATAAGTTTGATTCTTCGAAGGTCTGGGGGAATGGGAGTGTGGATACTGAGGTGGTCGGGTCTCGGGGCAAATCTGGTGGTTTGGTGTGTCTCTGGAACCCGACTAAATTTAAGAAATATAATTCGGTGGTTGACGATAACTTTATTCTTATCTCTGGTACGCTGATTGAAGATGGTTCGATTTTACATGTTGTTAACGTCTATGCCCCTCAGAAAGTTGGGGAAAAACGAAGTCTCTGGGATCGGTTGTTATTATTGATGCAGCGGGAAACGGGTAAGTGGGTGTTTTTAGGCGATTTTAATTCGGTTAGATGGGACACTGAGAGGCTGAACTCAAAGTTTAATAGAAGGGCGGCCCGGGATTTTAATAGGTTCATTGATGACGCTTGCTTGAATGAGTACAAAATGCAGGGGAATAACTTCACATTTCTCACAGGGGTTGGTAACGATGCTAAGATGAGTAAGATCGATCGGTTCTTGGTTTGTGAAGAGTTTTTTAACAAGTGGAATGGGGCGTGTGTTCGTGCCCTCCCTAGAGAACTATCGGACCATTGTCCTATCTTGTTAAGTCTTTCTGATTCGAACTATGGTCCTAAGCCTTTTAAGTGGTTTAATTCTTGGCTCGATCGGGAAGAATGTGAGGTGATTGTTCGAAAAGCTATCAAGGAGTTTTCTGGAAGTGGCTCGGCTGAGGGTCTTCTATCAAAAAAATTAGCGGCTGTCAAAATAGCGATAAAGACGTGGTGGAGTGATACTGTTGTTAAGGAAGGGGAGTGTTTGGAAGCTTTAAAAAAAGATATTATCAGTTTGGAAACTATTAAGGTGTCTCGTGAGTTAGAAGAGGAGGAGGTGTGGGTCTGGGAGGAGAGCAAGAAAGAGGTTGAGAGGTTGCTTTTTTTGAAGAACAAAGACTTGAGACAAAAATCTCGAGTTAACTGGGCGTCCGTGGGTGATGAGAACTCCGCTTACTTTCACAGGTGTATCAATGGTAGGAAAGCTGCAAATAGTATTCCGGGTGTTTTAATCAATGGTAGATGGGTAGCTAAGCCTTCATTGGTGAAAAAAGAGGTGTTGCGGTATTATCGGGACCTGTTTCGGGAGCGTCATGTTCAAAGACCGATCGCTTTATGTGACAACCTGAAACAAGTTCCTTTAGGCAAGAGAGACGATTTGGTGGCCCCCTTCACAAAGGAAGAGATAAAGGCAGCGGTGTTTGAGTGTGGGCCTGATAAGGCTCCGGGTCCGGACGGGTTTAACTTCCGGTTCATTCAACACTTTTGGGATATTTTGGAGGGAGATTTCTATAGCCTGTTCGAAGATTTTTATGCTACGGGGCAGATAGGTTATGATAACAGCTTATCTTATATTACTTTGGTGGCTAAATCTAAAACGCCCATGGGATTAAAAGATTACAGACCTATTAATCTCGTGGGGGTTATTAGTAAAGTTATTTCCAAGGTGGTTGCCGCGAGGATTAAAATGGTTATGGGTGATGTGATCTCGGTCTCCCAATCGGCTTTCCTGAAGGAGAGATATATTCTTGATGGGCCCCTTGTCCTTAACGAGTTAATTGGATGGTTAAAGAAAAATGGTCATTCGGCGTTTCTGTTGAAGATTGACTTTGAGAAGGCCTATGATAATGTTAACTGGGGCTTTCTTTTCTCGATTATGGAGCAGATGGGATTCCCGGAAAAATGGTGTCTTTGGGTTAAAGGAATTGTTTGTTCTGCCAGGTCGGCGGTGTTAGTTAATGGGTCGCCTACGTTTCCTTTTTACTGTCAAAAAGGGCTTCGCCAAGGTGACCCCCTTTCCCCGTTTTTATTCCTGATCGTCATGGAAGGTCTTGCGTGTTTGTTGTCTCGGGCATGTCGTTTGGGTGATATTGAAGGTATCAAAGTCGCAAAGGATGGGCCCAATTTATCTCACATGTTGTACGCTGACGATGCGCTTATCTTGGGGAGGTGGTCCAAAGAAAACATTATAGCGGTAAACAGGTTGTTACGTATCTTTTATATCTGCTCGGGCCTGAAAATAAATGTTCACAAATCGCATTTATTTGGGTTGGGAGTTACTTCCTCGGAGGTGACTAATATGGCGGAGTTGATGGGTTGCAAGATTGGCGAACTCCCGTTTAAGTATCTTGGAGTCAAAATAGGAGCTAATATGAACCGCACGGTGCATTGGGAACCTGTCATAGAAACCGTTCGTAACAGGCTCCAGTCATGGAAGGCCAAGGTTCTCTCGATTGGTGGTCGGCTTACGCTTATTAAGTCGGTGCTCGGCAGTCTTCCAGTGTACTATTTATCTATTTTCAAGGTTCCTGTTGGGGTGGCTGAAGAAATTGAGAGAATGATGAGAAAATTTCTGTGGAATGGGAATCGAGACAGTCATGGTATTCATTGGGTGTCTTGGGAGGTGGTTACGAGACCGAAAAAGTATGGGGGCTTGGGTATATCTAAGCTGGCCGAGGTGAACTTAGCGCTGCTTGTTAAATGGGCGTGGAGGTTCAAATCGTGCCAGGAAGGTCTGTGGAAAGACATCATTATCAGTATTCATGGGGGACGTAATAGGTGGACGTTCTTACCGGTGAATAGAGCCGTCCCTGGGACATGGAAAGCCATTGTCAACTGTTTGGATCTTAGTCGCATCAAAGGTTCTCCTCTTGAAGAGCTTATTACATGTCAGTTGGGGAATGGTCGCAATATCAGATTTTGGAAGGACGTTTGGTTCGGGTCGACGATGTTATGCAAGAGATGGCCTACTATTTTCTCATTGGAAAAAAACAAGAATTGCACGGTGAGTGAGAGGTTGCAGACGGTCGATGGGCACACCAGTCTAATTGATAGCGGGCAGTTTAGTGCGTCTACGGTTGCGGGCATCTCAGAAGTTCAAGATGTGCTGCATATGGCGTCCCAAGTGCGGCTTCGAAACTGTTCAGACCAGTGGGTTTGGGATCAGAAGGATAGCGCCGAGTTCAGTGTTGCAGCGGTTAAAGCTACTCTGCGACAGGATCTATATGGGTCGAATAATCAGGTTTTCCGGTGGGTGAATTGGGTCCCCATCAAGGTTAATGTGTTGGCTTGGAGGATTGAGAAAGAACGAGTTCCCACTCGGGTAGAGTTGGTTAGAAGGAATGTCGGTTTGCCTTCTAAGACTTGTCCGATGTGTGGTCTAAACGACGAAGAAGTGCAGCACGTTTTTGTGGAGTGTGGTTTTGCGGCTGATGTATTGTAAAATACATCTATTTCCCGTGTAAAGTTTGTATAGTTTTCGAGTCATTTAGATAGTTCTTTTATTAGTTTTAGGCTTGTACCGGTCTATTTTATTTATTTAGCGTTTTATAGTTTTTTATTAGTTTTGCGTCTTTTTTAGTATTTATCTATTTTATTTAATATTTTGTAGGTGTTCATAGACGTTGGAGCGTAAACGAGTAACTTTGGTCAAGTCAAGAACACCTGAGTCAAGAGCACAGGATAATAATAATAATAATAATAATAATATTATGGACTTTAAGTCCATGTTTTGTACCGTGGCATGAAAAAAATTAATAAACCAAAGACTAGTTCGGCCCAAGCCCCAAGAGTGGAGGGCTCATCTTGTGAAGGATTATTATAGAAGGCGGCGCACGATTTAATTTAATGAGGAGCCGTAAAGAAGAGAACTGGGGGGAAGAAACATAGGAGCCGAGTCTCGAGGTCAGCAGCAGCAACGAATATTATTTCGAAGGAAACAGCAGATATTATTCTTCGAAGGAGAAGGTTGAAGCCTAGGTGCGAGCACGGGTCGGTTCTAATTCAATTATTTATTTATTTATTTATTCTATTCAAACCCGTTGTGGACACCATGAATTTGTCTTGCTCTTATTGTTTTGATTTTATCATGACTTTTATTGGCTAGACTTTTATCGCTACCTAGGTTAAAGATGATTGCACTTGTTTGATTGTTTTCTTTTGGTTTTGGAACTTTTGGTTGTGGGTGAATTTTAAAGTAAAGAACTCTTTATTTTCTGGTTTGATGTATATGCGTATTTAGTTTTATTTAAGTAACTTTTATAAACTCCACTTGCGTTTTTGTGAATGTCTTTCATGTATGAATGCGGGTTAGGTTGCAGACTGTGTGTTAGCAGCTAGTTTATGGTTAATTGCCTGCAGGTTATCCATAGGAGTTGTAATTGTTAGTTAGATAGTTCTAAGTGTTCTACCAATTCTCAATAGCTGTGAGGTGCGAGATTGTTGGTCTGTCTAGGGTGTTAAATTGCTAGATCTAGAGGCTTTGTGAGAAGATCTAACTAGTTTCCCTAGCATTCCTTGTAGGCCAAGTCTTATCAGAAATATTGTAGTTACCCCTTGCACTTTCGGGTGTATTGTGACTTTCGCGCTGTGAGGTAGACTGTCTAGCGGGTACTTTAAGATTCGAGTAGGTAAGCCTGTGAGGGTAACCTCTCAACCGGTGGTTTAACAGCACAACAATATTCTAGGGTTTCCCCTTGAGAAGGGTCGAGGGTGTCTAGTTTATTCTTGATGTTTAGTATTTTAAGATCCCGGTTCCACACCAGTTCCATAGCAGTTAGAAGATTATCATTCATGTGTAGGATTCTAGCCTAGGTAGTGTCTTCCCCTCACTTGATCCGAACTCCAGTTCCCAGCTTGTGTCTTTAGTATATTTAAGTTTTATTTTATTTATTTGCATTAGTTTGTTAGAAAAGCCCCCCTTTAAACAACAACACATTATTAAGTCAGTATATAGGATAAGTAGTCGAGTCTAGTTTACGTTTTCTAGTAGAGTCTCGTGGGTTCGATACTCGGACTTACTTTAGCTGTACTACACTGACCGGTACACTTGCCGGTTGTGTGGTTTAGGTTTAGAGAGTCTTAGTTTATAAATTTAAAACTTAGAGTGTCTACTTTAGGTTAATTTAGGTAGTTTTTATTAAAACCACTTTGAGCACATCAAGTTTTTGGCGCCGTTGCCGGGGACTCTTAGGCGATTGCGTTTATTAGCTTCGATTACACTTATCTGCTATATCCGTGCTACTTGTTGTTTGTTTTGAGTCTGTCTTTTATTTTTATTATATAATTATATTTATTTTTTTTTTATTTTTTTTATTTTTAAAATTTTTTTTTTTTTTTTGTATTTAATCATGTGTGAGATCTGTGGAGGACCCCATTTTACCGTGAAATGCCCAAATGCATCGAGGTATCCCCCAGGTTATCGTGCGAATACGTATACCAGGCCATATTTCCTGCAGTATCACTGGACAGAGCTGAACACAAAAGAGGAATTTGATGAATGGCTTAGATCATACAGGGAAGAGCGAGATAGGGAACGTAAGGCCATAATGGAGCGTCTAAATAGACCGAGTCCCATAGCTCTAAAGGTTCCTTGCTATGATAAAAATGGGAACTTAGTTGGTCATCATGTTGGCTCCGGCCCGTTAATCCCACTTCCCCCAGGAATAAAGCCGCCTCCGGTGGAGATGGAAACAGTTTACCCGCACCCAGCTTGTAGAGCTCCCCCTGAATCACAGTTAAAGCCAGAGACCATAATGGACACCTTAGTCCCACCTCTGTTGCCACAGGTTACTATATATGATTTCGGGAGTGACTCTGATGAAGAAGACACGGATGAGGAGGTAGTGATGGTTGAAGATGAGGTAAGTAATGAACCATCATGGGAGGTAGAGTTTGGTGACGAGTTGGTTGATTTGCCAACTCTAGAAGTAGACAGAGACTTTGACCCAGTGGGTGACCTCGACATCTTAGAGGCATTATTGGAAGGGTACCCAACTGTGGAAATAAAAGAGTCACCAAAGGAAGTTGAGGAAGAAGTGGTTGAAGAGGAAGAGCACCACTGCTGGCCCGTGAAAACTTCAAAGGATAGAGTGTCACTGGATGAGCCAAAATCACGGGAGAAGGCGAAGAGGCACCTGGACCAACACAGGTTGAGGGTCAAGAGTTGCAGAGACAACAAGTCCTCACAGTACATGCCAAGAATCAGGTTTGGTCCAGGTAAATTTAAATATTGGTGGCCTGACCCGTTTAAATTCGATATAATATTTTTCAATTCCACTAGTATAATTTTGCTAAATAATAAGGACCGGGTGGAATTAAACGGGTTGGATCGGGTCCAGATAAAAGAGAAGCCCCCTGATTAAGTTTAAGTGTGGGGAGGCTTTGTAGAGTTTGTAAAAATTAATTATTTATGAGTTTTTTTTTTCTTCTTCGTCGTCGGTTTTTATTTTTGTGTTGAGTCAGTTATTTTTTTTTTTAATTTTTTTTTGTGAGTCGGTATTATGCTCGGGTTTTGTTTTGCTTTGTTTCTACAGGTTTGGATTGCACCGCCCGTACTCAATCTCCATTCGGGTGATTCCAGAGATGTTTAACATTTATCAAGGCAAGCCCAGATTTTACCATTGTGTCAGAGCCGGTCGCGAATGAAATGCTATACGATCGAGCTGGATTGGACTAGAGTGTTGGAGCTTACGAAAAAAATTAACCAGCTAAGTCCTTTTCAATTTGCCCTCGTTCTTTTTATTTTTGTATTTAGAATGTTTTTTTTTTTTTGTTTTAAGTCGTTTTCGCTTCCTACATTGAGGGCAATGTAGAGTTTAAGTGTGGGGATGGGAAACTGTCGTTTAGTCTGTATACAGAGTCATTTTGAGTCAAAAAAAAATGTCCCTGATTTTGAAGTTTGCATTATATAAAATATGGAAGATGATAGGTAAAGTCAGGTGTCCGGTTTTCAAATAGTATGTATAGTAAGAGATAAAAATTGATTGAAAACGTGTCTGATTTGGGATATGTGGGTAGGCTCGGCCGGTAGAAAGGTTTCCTTTGAAAAGTAATAAATTAATTATGTTAGGCTATTTTGTGGGTTCTCATCTAGGAGAAACGGTGAGACCGAAACCGCCAAAAATAGTATAAGAAGCACCGTTATAAGTAGAAAACCGTTAGAATTTCTAATCACTTAAAAAAAATTAGAAATCAAAGCAAAAATGCTGAAGCTTAAGGTGCCTGGTCACTGGGATAGCGACTTGGATTGGCCACACCCTCTGAGTTAAGTATGCTGAGATGAAAAAAAAAATGCTGAAACTTAAGGTGCCTGGCCACTGGGATAGCGACTTGGATTGGTCACACCCTCTGAGTTAAGTATGCCGAAAAAAAAAAGAAAAAGAAAAAAAAAAGTGATTTTAAATTTTCTTGGTTTTCTACATAAGACGGTTGGGAAATGGTCAATTGGTCGTTCCTTTAGCTTCATAAGCTTGAGGCGGGATTAGGAGGAACTGTGGCTTCCTTTGAGTGAGACCCTAGATAGACTAATCAACATGAACTCAACATAAATAAAAAGGGGCTTGGAAACCGGTTTGGGTTTAAGAGGATCAGTATACCTGCAATCGCAATCAACACGTTAGTAGATTTAAAATTAAGTAACCTATGTTTTGAAACCGGATGTAAACCTGACTGTGATTCCATAGCATAATTCTTTTTCAGGGACGAAAAAGAGATAAGTGTGGGGATATTTGATGTATTGTAAAATACATCTATTTCCCGTGTAAAGTTTGTATAGTTTTCGAGTCATTTAGATAGTTCTTTTATTAGTTTTAGGCTTGTACCGGTCTATTTTATTTATTTAGCGTTTTATAGTTTTTTATTAGTTTTGCGTCTTTTTTAGTATTTATCTATTTTATTTAATATTTTGTAGGTGTTCATAGACGTTGGAGCGTAAACGAGTAACTTTGGTCAAGTCAAGAACACCTGAGTCAAGAGCACAGGATAATAATAATAATAATAATAATAATATTATGGACTTTAAGTCCATGTTTTGTACCGTGGCATGAAAAAAATTAATAAACCAAAGACTAGTTCGGCCCAAGCCCCAAGAGTGGAGGGCTCATCTTGTGAAGGATTATTATAGAAGGCGGCGCACGATTTAATTTAATGAGGAGCCGTAAAGAAGAGAACTGGGGGGAAGAAACATAGGAGCCGAGTCTCGAGGTCAGCAGCAGCAACGAATATTATTTCGAAGGAAACAGCAGATATTATTCTTCGAAGGAGAAGGTTGAAGCCTAGGTGCGAGCACGGGTCGGTTCTAATTCAATTATTTATTTATTTATTTATTCTATTCAAACCCGTTGTGGACACCATGAATTTGTCTTGCTCTTATTGTTTTGATTTTATCATGACTTTTATTGGCTAGACTTTTATCGCTACCTAGGTTAAAGATGATTGCACTTGTTTGATTGTTTTCTTTTGGTTTTGGAACTTTTGGTTGTGGGTGAATTTTAAAGTAAAGAACTCTTTATTTTCTGGTTTGATGTATATGCGTATTTAGTTTTATTTAAGTAACTTTTATAAACTCCACTTGCGTTTTTGTGAATGTCTTTCATGTATGAATGCGGGTTAGGTTGCAGACTGTGTGTTAGCAGCTAGTTTATGGTTAATTGCCTGCAGGTTATCCATAGGAGTTGTAATTGTTAGTTAGATAGTTCTAAGTGTTCTACCAATTCTCAATAGCTGTGAGGTGCGAGATTGTTGGTCTGTCTAGGGTGTTAAATTGCTAGATCTAGAGGCTTTGTGAGAAGATCTAACTAGTTTCCCTAGCATTCCTTGTAGGCCAAGTCTTATCAGAAATATTGTAGTTACCCCTTGCACTTTCGGGTGTATTGTGACTTTCGCGCTGTGAGGTAGACTGTCTAGCGGGTACTTTAAGATTCGAGTAGGTAAGCCTGTGAGGGTAACCTCTCAACCGGTGGTTTAACAGCACAACAATATTCTAGGGTTTCCCCTTGAGAAGGGTCGAGGGTGTCTAGTTTATTCTTGATGTTTAGTATTTTAAGATCCCGGTTCCACACCAGTTCCATAGCAGTTAGAAGATTATCATTCATGTGTAGGATTCTAGCCTAGGTAGTGTCTTCCCCTCACTTGATCCGAACTCCAGTTCCCAGCTTGTGTCTTTAGTATATTTAAGTTTTATTTTATTTATTTGCATTAGTTTGTTAGAAAAGCCCCCCTTTAAACAACAACACATTATTAAGTCAGTATATAGGATAAGTAGTCGAGTCTAGTTTACGTTTTCTAGTAGAGTCTCGTGGGTTCGATACTCGGACTTACTTTAGCTGTACTACACTGACCGGTACACTTGCCGGTTGTGTGGTTTAGGTTTAGAGAGTCTTAGTTTATAAATTTAAAACTTAGAGTGTCTACTTTAGGTTAATTTAGGTAGTTTTTATTAAAACCACTTTGAGCACATCAGCGGCTATGGTCTGGGACGGTGTGTCTAGTTGGTGTAGACTTCCTTTTTGCAGCAATGTCCCGGTTTCCTCTCTGTCTAGATGGACTGATTCGCTACAGGGGTCTGCTAAGGAGAAGTTTATTGTTCGAGGTATTGTTTTGGTTACTTTTTGGGCGATTTGGAAAGAAAGAAACAAGGCGGTCTTTCTTAGCTCGAGTCCGAAGGCTAGTGAGGTGGTGTCTTTAGTGAAATCAATGTCTTTTCTTTGGTTAAACTTTAGATCGAGTCGTTTCAGGATTGTTTGGTCTGAATGGGTTAAATTCCCGATGTATATGTTGTAGTGTTGTTGCGAGCGGTCCTTGTCTTTTGAGGCCCTCGTTTTTGTGAATGAAATTAATGTTCAAAAAAAAAAGTTGTATTTAACTTTTGTTATAATTATTATTTATTATTGTCATGTATTGATAGTGATTATAATAATTATAAAATTATACAAATTAAAATTATACTAAAAGATATATTATAAAAAGGTAAAGTAAAAAAAATGAACTATGATGTTATATATATGGGATTAATGAGGATATTTTCAATACTATACATTTCTTACGTGTCTTAAAATAATTTTTTTAACGGCCAACAAATACTATACAAGCCCGGCCATCCGGGCAAACCATTAAGATAAGGCCACCCATGTCTTGCAAATGCAGGAAATGCTGATGGCCCAGCTTGCTCATCGTTTAAGGGGAAACCCACCACCTGAAGACCCATTGTGATAAAATGTCTGTCCCACCTGAAGCAAAATGCACCGAGTAAGACTCGAACTCATAACCTCCACATTGAAATATCGTAAAGTTATCTCCTCCCAAACAAATTGATTTGAGACTCATCGGCATTAAAATAAATAAATAGTAGCCTTCACGATTCAAAAATGATAATTAAAATGAATTAATAAACAAATACAATTACTGTAATGATTAATGGACACAATTATTTTTTTCATTAGTTTTCAGATAATAATAATACCAAGTTGTTCAATGATGTTGGATTCTTTAATTATTTTTTTTAGTGGGATACGCATATAAGGTTTCAAATTTAGATATATGAAAAGTTGGAAAAATCTATTGAGTTATGCTTCTATGGACAAATCAACTGCAACTTGTGGCACTAACTATTTTAATTAGTCATGACACGTAAACAAAATATATAAAAAGTAAGGCCAAAACATATTTTTCTGTCATCTGTTAATCTAAACAAAAAATGCCAAAAATACAAATATGTTTTAAACCACGAAACAATAGGTAATTAACAGTCACTCTTTGTATATCACACACAAAAAAAAAAGAATATATGACTATTGTCAATATCCCATCATAAACCTTATTCTCAAAGAAACTATATTCCAATCTAGTCGCTTCCTAGTATAGTTTGTTTGTGGATAAAATTTACGATGGGATGTTGACGGCTGTCGTATATTCTTATTGTTCGTGTGTAACATACTCGAATTTGTCGCACAAATTCAAAAGGTTGCCCCAGTTTAAAAAAATGGTTTTGCTTTTGTTGACATGTAACTATAGTAATCTATTCTCCTCTTTTGCGTTTTGTAAACGGAAGATTTTGGTACAGGTAACAAAGAATCAGATTTAAAGAAAAGGTTAAACCAAGAATAAAATTGGACAATTATTTTTATAAAATTGTAGAACAAAAGTTGTACGTATTATATATAGCCGGCTTAATGAGTATGAGATTCGTTTATGATATTTTAATGTCTTGAATTTACCATATCACATCGAATTGTTATTTATGGACAAAGGGTACCTGTGGAGAAGGACACAGACAACACTTTAAAAGACAAAACAATAGAGGTTGATTTTATAGTTATTGCAACCGGTCACTAAATGGCATCTTTCCATCCACCGACCATCGACCGACCTATCATTTTCATTGCTTTAAACAAATAACATGCATCAACACACAAACATACATCAATGGATCTTAAACTATTTAATAAGGAGGGTTGAAAGTTAAGTGATCTAATTCTATTTCTTACAGCTAAGTTTTGGGTCGATGATCTGGTTTAGGTTGGGTCAAACAATAAGAACTCTGTATATCCATTTACTGTATTTTCAATAATTCGAAATTCGAGTTACCGTTTTTCTACACACACCAAAAAAAAAACCCAAATTTTTAATGAACAAAGACCAAAAATGTAAATGAAAATATGGGGAAATGATAAGTACCAGAAAAAGAAATTATAAGTTAGTCCGACGACCTTTAAGTTCTTTAAACTCATCAATTACAGCTTTCTCATGATAACTCACATGTGCAAATCAAATTTATCAAAAATTAGAATTCAATAACTAACCTATGCAATATACCATAATATAGCAAATAAAACCCTCCGAATCATAAACCAAATAAAAAACCCCAAATCAACATAACCAACAATTCACAATAGTTTTGGAACATAATTTAACCCCAAATCATGCTAATCTATAACCTATTTCCTATTAAATTCAATATTTAAAATAATAAACATGTCTAGGATACAAATTATAGATTATAAAATACACATATAAAGTAGAGTAATACTAGCAACAACTTCAAAAAATAATATATAAACCTGTCAAGTCTTGCTTAGTTGTAATAAAACTTAGCAACAAAAACTTCAACAAATAAGAAAAACTTCAACATTAACATGTGCAAAATCGAACAGCCCTCACTCCCCCAGCGCCAATCAAACAGGCATAGCCCAACCCCAATCGAACTAGGGCAGTTCATCGGATCGGATAACGGAGTATTCGGATTTGAAAATTTTAGGAACCTATCCGAAATCAATTCGGATTGGATTCGGATAAATCTGAATAATCCGAATGGATATCCGAAATGCATTGTTTATTTATTTGTCTAGAAGTTATAAAAAAGAAGAATTATAATTATAGCTGTGCAATATACACATCTGCAAGCGCTCTATAGATATGTTACCAACACATGTTTAGGACAAAGTTTAAATATTTAAAAACATATGACTGAATTAATTTAATGAGTTTTATGTCTATAACATACAAAGTGAGGTTTTATGTATATAGCATACATATTTGTATGGAAAATTGATAATTTAGAAATATATGAACCAAAAAAAATAATAATAATAATGATATAGGTTTGTTCACAATTTTTTTATATTGAAACCCTCTTCTCTTCTGAAATGAACATCCATGTTTGTGTTTGTATAATTCGTTTTAAAAAGACGTATCTAAAATTTTGTACGAAGAAAATCTAGTCATACGAGACTGGATACAACGTACTGAAACCTAGACGATTTGGAATGCTTAGAATGAGCAATTTGATGATTTTCGTTTCCCATTTTTTTATTAATCAAAACGTACACAATGAACTAAAATAATGAGATAGCCAAATTTGTTGGATCAAATGTTGTTCAACTGTCAAAAGTTGTTATGATTCGTGCTCCAATAAGGAAGATTTCATTTAACAAATATCAGATGAGTACGTATACGATTTACGACATTGCACATCTAATATGTCTCTCTTTTTATAACGGTTCTAATAATTCGGGCTCAGTGAGTTTAGGTATGTTCATACATCAGACGGAATTTCAACTGTCCATCATTAGTTTGACGCTTGAGATGGCACCAAGCCATTTCATTAAGAACAGATTAGCTCGTAAAACCTCTATGCCTGGGGAGCTCATTAGCAACCACTGGCATCAAGATTTTTGTGCTGAAGTGCACTTGTGACCTTTAGGGTTTCAAATGGTAATTTATCATTTTCTGCAAATTATTTAATATTATGCCTCGTTTGTCAAGTGGCGGCACAATATCAAGTGACAGACGGCGGTATAGGTTTCCCAGGGAAAGCCGTAAGCTTAAACTCTGAAGTCTGCGTGAATCCATTTAAGATAATATAGTTTGGCCAGAGTGGGGTGAGGGCCCTCTGATTGGGGGGGGGGGGGGGGGGAAGGGTTGAGGATCTTACACTCAAAAAACTAGAAACTCACCTTTAAAAAAAATCGAATATTATGCCCAAATACTATTCTCTCAGGATATAACCTAATATATAATAAAGCGTTTGGGGTAAGGACCATGTCACTTAGTGAGGTCATCATCTCCTTTAAATTACCGTGAAAAATTTTACGTTATAAATAACCCAATATTTATTAATTTATATTTTTTATCTATATGTTTATTATTACTTTGCTATACTATATAATAAACTAGCCGATTAACCCGGGAGTGTCCCGGGGTTGAAAAATCTAATATGACTTAATAAAAATGATAAAAGTAGAAAACATACCAATCGTAAACTCAGTCATCATTAATTCTCATTTGCGTTCCCTGACCTGAACCTTGAAGAAAATGTGACGATTCATAGCTCACTTAAGCCTTAAGCAGTAGCTTCGGTTTTCTCTTCATACTCCTGTGATGGCTGAAGAGTACAGATGAAGTTGCGGTCTCCATACACAATATCTACACGCCATGTTATATAAAAACACATAACCATCATTTGTATTGAATAATAATAATAATAATTGATAATCCCAAAGAGGAAATGGGAACAGTGAAAGAAGGAAATTGGTCTATTCAAAACAGTCACCATAAAAAGAGAACACTACATACCAAGCCGACTATATCTCACAATTCCCACAAAGCTTCAACCTTTTTTTTTATCCTGGGTATAACCCCTTCAGCTCAAGGTACATCTCTCATGTGTCAAGACCCCATCTTTGTAAATCCATTGGTGGGTGCCTAGGTTTGAACCTTTACATAGCCACAATCTACTAAATTAACTAACTTGAACAATCGGATCACTTTGAGTAGAAAAGACTTGAAGACCAAAAAAAGAAAAAATCGGATCACTTTGAGTAGATGGATTTGTTACTTTTGTAACTACAAATTGAAATCAATATAACATAGCAAACTTCAGAATTCGGTGCATCAAAACATGAAAAAAAACAACTAAATTCTACAAAAACAAATCAAAACTACAAATGCAAAATAATATTATTCGAAATTGAAAGTTTTTTTTTATTTTATTTTTTTAAAATAAGGTTTCAATTTCATACCACTTGTTCCAAAGTGAGATGCCACATTCGACGCGAAGCCGACCAACTCACTTGCTTTTCTTTCGGTGGAGAAGATGGAGAGGCGGCGGCGGAACCAATCCGGTGGCCATCCGGGTCGGGTGCAGAAGTAACGGTGGAGTCCGAAATCCGACCCATCCGTACAGCTCGTTTGAGTTGCCATTCATAGAGCACTGCTTGTTCAGGGCTACTTGCTGTGAAAACAAAGCATCCCAATACAATTCTTTTGTAAAGGCTATTATAGCTTAATATTTATTGAATGAAAGTACCTGCATCAAGTTTTTGCATGTCACGTACAATATTACTCTTTTCATAGATATTTTCCTTTACATCACTTGTACTTGAAGATAAATACACATACAAACGTGAATTGTGAGTGTGCTTTTGTGGGGCCTAAACCAACAGTCATGACTATGAAGGCCTTTCCTACACCTCGTTCGATCACGCCCCTTTCATCGTTCTTGAGATATCTCAACCAACTAAGGTCAGTATAAGTTGATTCGGAGGCTAAAACCGCATGGGTCGAATCCGGTGCAACTTTAGGAGAGCTATTTTATTATGTGTCTTAAAAAAGTAATATCCTTGGATTCCCAACAGGAGGGTGCACATCGATTGGTGTTGGTGGACAACTAACTGGAGGAGGGTATGGCACCATGGCAAGAAAATACGGGTTCTGGGGTTCTTCGAATGGTGGAGAGAAGAAAGAGAATTTCTATAACAACCTACCAACAACAGCAACAACTTAATCATCTAAACATAATCCTAACATCAACAATTAAAATCAGGTTTTCCTGCAGAAAAAGGTAGATCGTCTCAACACCTTTTACAAAAACTTTAAACGAACGAACTAAGAAAGCATACGTAGATCTAACTAAGGATATATAAGTTATATAAAGTGATGGAAATTATACCTGGAAATTATACCGATTAATAATAATATGTGAATAGAAAAGGTTGATTCAAGGGTTAACTGGTATCGATTTTGTTATAGGAGAAAAGTTTGGAGAGTGGATGAGTTGAGATTAGGGTTTGAGAGTAAGAAAAGGTTGATTCAAGCTTGATTAAAAAAACGAAAGATAAAAAAAATAAAAAGAATTTTAATTAATTAAAAAAACAAAAAAATTAAAAACATCAAAACCTTTACATTAAGATGCCACGTGGCGATTTCAAGGGGGGATTGAATGAACCAATGGCCGCCACGTCAGCAAAAGTCTTTTCTTTTATATATATAGATAGATAAAAATCTTATTATTATCTCAATTCTTTCTCATATAAAATAATATTATTAAATCATAATTTCACGTTTATCTTTTATTTATTTAATATTTGTTTTCTTAATTAATTCTTTTTATATTTCCGCTTATTAAAACCATTTATTATTTTATTGAACTCATCTCATGTATTATTTAATTTTCTAACCTAATAATTTATTATATAATTGAAAACAATAAATCTTACATGACATTTAAAGAGGCAATTCTTCCCCTTGAGTGTGCCATGTGATATTAATTGATTTTAGAAAAAAAATTAAAACAAAATTGGATTTTCCTATATAATATTTCCTCCCATAATTTTTAAGCGTTAATATCTTTTATATACGAGATTTTTTTACAGAAAAAATTACACCAAATTAACGAGCGTTTTATTATCTTTCTAACGAGTACCATAGTGCTATATAAAAAACGAAGAAAAAAATGACAATTTTTTTATGGGGTTTTGTTCATACAGGAAAAAAAACACGAAGTGTTCAAGTAATTCATTAATCATGTATAGTTAAGTCACTAATTATGTTCAAATCAATAAATATGAATTATATTTTCAACATGTGTTAGCATTGGAGTTGTATATTGTTTTAGGTTAGGTACTAATATTAGAGTGATACATTATTTAAGGTTAGGTGTTTACATTTGAAACACATTGTTAATTGTTTTGTTTAGGTGCTACCCGAAGCTTTCCTAAATGTAACGGTAAAGCGCATCATTCTATTTCATATGTAAAAATGATATGTCATATTAGATTTCTCAACCCCGGGACGTTCCCGTGGTATAATCTAGTAAATAAAAAAAATGTTACAATCCATGTGAAAAACAATTTTCTAATGAATTTTTTACATTAAATGAACTATAAATGAGAGTTCTGTTTTCATCCAAAGTAAAATTGGTCAAAATCAGTAGTTTCTAAGAAAGCTACACCTTCAAGATCACCGTCTTGATCACGCCCTACAGTCGTTGTTCTGCCTATGCTCCTCATTCAAACATACATTATCTCTTTAATATACATTTTTATTCTTATTTACATGGTTAAAAATGTTGTTTTTCTCATATTATAATACATTAATTTCCATGCTACATTGTAACACACATTTTGTCACTTTATATTAGATTTATCTATCCCGAAAAGGTAATGAGATTTAACCTATTATAACATAAATATTTGGTTGATTTAGGTTAATATAGTAGAATATTACCAAGACGTCTATAGATTAACTAAATTAAATTAAATTAACACATGATTCTACCTAGAGTTGCGCAAATCGGAATTAAATCTTAAACCGCTTTGGGTTGGTTAACAAAGTTTCAAAACCAAATTTTGTTACAAACGAGTTTGGGTTTTGCCGATTTGTTATCTGGTTTTATACTGGCACGGTCCAGGTTTAACTCGTTTCTATGTATACCAGTTTCTATTCGGGGTCCTGGTTTGTTTATGCACCTCAATCTCTGTGAAATGAGTTTGGGTTTAACCGGTTTCTATGTATACCCAAAGTCCCAAACCATATACTTGATACATATACCAAAAGTTATTTAATTTTTATTTTTTAGTAACACTAATCTAGTAACGATTCATTTTAATGTCTTCATTTGGTGTATTTTTTTTTTCTATCTTTTCAAATATGTATTTAGTAATATTATTTTTATAATACGATAGTTAGTCTATCTTTGAAATTTATATGATCATGAATTTTACATATTTTTAGATACTCTAAACTTTGTACAAATAATAGCAATATATATGTACTTAAATCATATGTTAATTTATTGGTTTGGAAAAAATGTATATCAAAATCCTAACATCGTTTCTCAATAAACTAACAGATATGTTCGATAACCAACAAGCAACACACATTGAGTCAGGTTTTACCGGTAATTTTATCTTCGTGCCTATGGGCAAGTGAGTTAGCAGGTTTTCTCCGGAATTGGTGTTTGACAACTCGGGTCATTTCAGAGTACTTGAATTTATCGAAAGGATGCCCAGGTTTAATTTGTTAGCCGTTTCAAAAAAAAAAAATTGAGTCAAACATAAGACACAATATTATAATCAGGTATCAAACTAGGATTACCGATATCCAACCCAAACACGACCATTGCCATCCCTAATCCTTATTTAACATTAACTATATATCAAAACAAAATGACCATGAATAGTATCTAACTATGGTTCGGTTATACTTAACTAAACTACGGTCAGCTTCTTTTGTCTTCTTTACCTTCCAAAGTTGACTGCTACGTTGACCAACGTTTAATATTTCTTGACCGACTCAACTTATTGGTATAATTTACACTATTTTTAAGAATCAAATAAATTAAAGAATCATATACGTGGAGCCATTTCATGATATATATATATAGGTATACACTCCTAAAAGCATACTTATTATTGACACTACTCCACGTCTGAACCTCCATGCAAACCCCAAAGTCACCATACATATTAGAATATAAATATAAGGTACACCATATGTTTCTTCTAATAACATATCCAGCTACCACCACCACATCCAATCAACACAACAACCTACAATGGCAAAACTAACACTTGTCTTGCTCACCTTTGCCCCCCTTGTAGCCTTCGCTACATCACACAAAACCATCATCACCACCACCATCGATGACGGGAACTCGGTCTCAGAATAAAGGCGGTGTAGCCAACGGTTACAGGGACAAAGGTTGCCTTCTAAGGTAACATTTTGCAAACTTTCAAAGTGGATTACCTTTCTCCATGAATAAATCCGATTACCACCATCCCGCCGCAACACGCGCGAAAAACCTCCTAGTTACTAACAATAAAAAAATCAAAGAGATGAAGATATACATCAAAACACACACCTCACCCCACCAATAATCATACACCCCCCTCTCCTTTTCATCTGTCATCATACCCAATTTTTGTATTAAACAATCTCCACCTCTTCCCTATCCATGGCGGCTACTTCATCCTTTTTCCTTTAACCCATTATTATTTATACACACACACACCGACCTCTATATATCCATCTACCCACACACACACCAACATCAAACCCTGTCGGTGCTTTTACTTTTAAATTATCTTTCCATACCCCCCCCCCCCCCCCCCTTTTCTACAACGATGCAAAGAAGAAGCGAATCTTGTAACTGTTCTTCAGGGAAACGAAAGAACGTTGACCGTCCGTACAAAGGGATACGGATGAGGAAGTGGGGCAAATGGGTAGCGGAGATTAGAGAACCGAATAAGCGATCGAGAATATGGTTGGGATCTTATTCTACGCCGGTGGCGGCGGCGCGTGCGTACGATACGGCGGTGTATTATCTCCGGGGACCGACGGCGAGGATGAATTTCCCCGAGTTGTTGGCGGTTGATGGGCCGTTGGATCAGATGTCGGCGGCGGTTATAAGGGAGAAAGCGATTGAGGTTGGGGTTAGGGTTGATGCAGAGAGGAGTTGTACGTTGGTGCATACGAGTGGTACGTGTGAACGGTGTTGTGAAGGGGAGGTTAAGGTTAATGTGAAGGTGAAGAATGATTTTTGTTGGCTTGAGGGGAAGCCTGACTTGAATAAGAATCCGGAACCCGAAGACCCGGATGGGGATCATAACGACAACCGTACCTAGTAAATTTTACAAATAGGAAAGTTTTTAGGGTCTCGGGATGGTGAGATGTATGAAAATCTTAACTCGTTCTGGCTATGAGGATAGAGAGGCTGCTTCCGAAGGGCCCGGATGAAGATTGATTGTCTTAATTTAGGGATATGAGAGTTGGGTTATGATTATTTTGATGTAAGAAATCCCTTTTTTTACTTGTTTTTTTTTTTTTTATGTATTATCTATTTCTATGATGGAAACAGATGAAACAATTTTACATGGTAAATAGGGCTCTGTTGAGAATTTTGCTAGCACGGGTTTGGTATGTTACTATACGGTATGGTAGGGTACCGGTAGGCTGATAAAAAGAAAAAGTTAGGTATAATTGCATATTCATTTTCTTTGGAAAAATTGAAGTACACAATTGATTGATGAAGAAGAATCAGATTAAATGAAAGTTAAATAGGTTAAAAGTCTTATGTTATTGAGAGTATAATGGTGAAAGCTAAACTTGGAACAATTTACATTGTTTATTGAAGAGTGATTCTCTTACGACACTAGCCTACGTTTTTAGTAAAAAGAAGTGTCTCAATACCGATTCATCCCTTTCTTCGTGGACCATGGCGAGCTTTTCTCTCGTACCCTTTTCCTCGTCGCATCATCTTAATGGATGGTACCCTTCATAGACGCGTCCCATTTGCTCGAACAAGAGCACAAGCTTCATTAAGAAATGAAGTTATTATGAACCTCACACATCAAATGCTCTTCCAACAAAGCAACATTTGTTGTCTCTGAAGACTTAATCTTGTACCGGTTTGTTAAAAAGGAGCAAACTTGGAGGGTGTTTTGAGAAAGTTTTACATCCTAGTTAGAGTCTAATAAGGTTTCTTGTTTAGATAATTATCAAAAGGATTAGATAATTATGATGTATCCTAGTTTACTAAGGATAGGTAGATTATATATAGAAGGAAGTTTATGTAATCAAATTCATCCAATAATAATAATAAGAACAAGTTTAGACTCAATATTTGATATCCAATTTCCAACAAGTGGTATCAGAGCTCAAGGAAAAACGATCAAGGAGGAGACCGAGGTTGAGTGCAGCGATTAAGATCACCGGTAACAGGAGTTCGGCAAGACATCGATTGGAGAAGGACGTGCAAACCGATTCTTGCAGACGGGTTCAAGGTAGACCAGTGATCAAAGGGTAACGGCTGCAATCGCAGGTTTGATCGGGACAGAAGAAGGAAGACAAAGCTGTTACGATCAAGAGCTTGTGACGTGATCGTTCAATCACAGAAGGCGCGGCAGACGATACTTGACGCACAAGCTTGTGAAGAATTTGATCAGCCGGTTTGCACCTCTAAAGAAACCAAACAACGTAGCAATCGGTTACGGTGACCAGTAGTGGCGCTGTACTTGACCGGGAAGGTTAGCAGGGGGCTCGACGGACCGAAGCACCAGGCGGAATTAATCAGACCAAGCAACTACAGGAGGAAGGTTGAAGGTTTTTGGGTATAGCAGCGCTTCAATCGGTTGTTGTTGGTTTATCTTTTCCGTTTTCGTTTACACCTGTGGAACCTTTCTTAAGGTGTTGTGAAGAAGAAGACCAAAGGGTTTCTTTGTCTTTTAGTGGTATTATAAATCTCTTACGTTGGTTTGCTTTTGTGGTTCAAGAAAAACATAAAAGTCAAAAACAAAAGTCAAAGGTAGGTGGAACCTGATTGGTTGGTTAAGTTAAGAGTTTATTTTTCTTTTAGCATTCGTAAAAAAAAAAAAAGGAAAAAAGAAGAAGCATACAAAAGACAAGGTGATTTATTATTAAGGAAGGATGGGTGATGTGGTGAAACAACCCGTTATACCAAAGGATAACAACCCGATATCTCTTCAAGTACCGTTGTTGACACCCACGAACTACACGGTGTGGGCAATGAAGATGAAGGTAATCTTGAGTGTCAACAGCGTTTGGCAGATGATCGAACCCGGGACCACAACCGATGCTAGAAAGGATAACATAGCAACCGCGTTGATTTTTCAAGCTATACCCGAAGAATTAGTTCTTCAAATCGGGAACTTAAATTCGGCTAAGGAGATGTGGGACGCAGTGAAAGTTCGACACCAAGGAGCCGAAAGGGTGAAGGAAGCAAGACTTCAAACGCTAATGTCCGAGTTCGAAAACTTGCGTATGAAGGAAAACGGTACGGTAGATGATTTTTCAAGCAAGATTGCAAGTATTGCATCTAAGTCGGCCTCGCTTGGAGAGAAGATTGAAGAATCTAAGCTTGTGAAAAAATTCTTGAACGGTTTACCCAAGAAGTTCATTCACATGGTGGCATCCCTTGAACAAGTCATTGACCTAAAGACCGTGGCATACGATGATATAGTAGGACGTTTGAAAGCCTATGAAGAAAGGATAGGTCCCGAAGAAAACTCTACAGGTTCTAGTTCAAAAAACGACCAACTCTTTTTGACTTATGAGGAATGGGAAGCCAAGAAAAAGGAAGGGTATGATCGAGGCAAAGGAACGGCCGAGTCTAGTCAAAGAGGTCGTGGTCGCGGTCGAAGAAGATTCGGGCGTCAAGATAGAGACAAGGAACCGGATCAAAAACCAAAGAAGGACCGTTCAAAGATAAGATGTTTTCGATGTGATGAATTAGGGCATTTTTCATCAGATTGTCCTACACGTAGGAAGGATGATGATGATGAAAACAATCTTATTCAAGATGCTGAACCGGTTCTTTACTAGCAAACGCATGTTAAAGTTTAACGAGATGAAAGGACTCGTTGGTGTTACAAGATTAGGGGGGTGAATGAAGACTTAATCTTGTACCGGTTTGTTAAAAAGGAGCAAACTTGGAGGGTGTTTTGAGAAAGTTTTACATCCTAGTTAGAGTCTAATAAGGTTTCTTGTTTAGATAATTATCAAAAGGATTAGATAATTATGATGTATCCTAGTTTACTAAGGATAGGTAGATTATATATAGAAGGAAGTTTATGTAATCAAATTCATCCAATAATAATAATAAGAACAAGTTTAGACTCAATATTTGATATCCAATTTCCAACAGTCTCTGTCGAGCGAATCAAGGCTGGTTTGGATTTTTTTTTTATCTTGCCACAAGCCCACATTCAACCTATAACATCAGCACCACAGTTGATTTAATTTTTTGAAATTGAGATTAATCTATTCACATATACTAATCACAAAGTGAATGAAGAGGCACCAAGTTTTATCCCTATTGATTCAAAGATAACAAAAGGAAAAAAAATGGTAAGTGGGTTTGAAGGGTATAAGTACTAACATTAACATATAAAACCATGTGTTATGTGGTGTGAGTGACGGGTGTGAGAAGGGACACATCAACATATAAAATAATGTGTTATGAGGCGTGAGTGGCGGGTGTGAGGAGGGACGCATCAGCAGCAAGGGTCGCAAACACCATTATAGCGGGGCGTTGCCCCATGGGCTTCGGGCTAACCGCAAGCGTGAGGTATATATATTTTAACTTTAAACAATGTAACGACAAATCATAACTAGCTACCTCAACCCAATACCACATTTCACTAAAGCCTCTTAATAAAGCCTCTCATAACACAGCTTAGGCCACGCGTTGTGGCTCTTGGAGAGAGGGAAGAGGATGGAGGTGATGTGGATTCGTAGGCCGTAGCCATTAGTGAACATTGCCCCTCTCTTCAATGAAGCGTGAAGGTATTGGAAATCTCCATAATGCTCATGAGATTTGACTATTTGAAAATTGCTTTTGCAAATTGTTTTTGATAAAGAAAAGAGGGAATATTGACTACACCCCTGGTAATGGAAAGAGATGATGGACGAAATGTTGACGTGACGCTAAGGTGAAGAATGATGAAAGGTGGTCACTACTTAGTAGTGTAAGGGATGGGGAAAAAAGTACGCCGCCCACGTGAATGCACTTTTTTTCTTTCACTAACGAAGTTCATAACACATAGCCTAAGGGGCTGTTTGGTAGCCTCTTAACCATTCAGGTCTGAATCATTCAGCATTAAGACTGTTTGTTTCAGCATCTGAATGAAATGATTAAGTGCTGAATCATTAAGCTAATAAGGGATGCTAAATGATTCAGCTCTTAACCATAAAGTCTCTTAACCATTCAGACTATCTTAATGATTCAGCACTTAATCAACCAAACAGCCCTAAGCAATCTTGAAACTGAAGTTAGCGATACACATAGCTGCCCAAAATCATCCGATCAAAACACTCGCTCTATCTTGTCAATTATACACTTTCACACACATCAATTGCTTAAACAAACAAAACAACCTACAATGAGTATTCATTTCGTCCGAAAGAAAGAACATTTTCATCAACTTGCAATTGATATAATACTTCCTCAGTGTAGTACGGTGGGAATTTAGTATATTCAAAAACCTACCGATAGTGTAATAACATCGAAAAATACCAAAACCGAGTTGTATCCAAACTGAAAAAATAAAAGCAGGAATTCAGTATACATACCTAAGCGGTTAATATCGGCGAGATCTCGGTTATATCGGTCCGAGATCTCGGTTTTCGGCCACAAGGATTCATCTCGGTATCAAATATCGGTAGTTATCTCGGTCCCGATAATATCGGCTGAAACAACTGATATATCGGCCGATATTTGAGTTTTTATATCAGTAATCTCGCTGATTATATCGGTTTTACCCAAATAAAAAAAATTAGGTCAAAATCAGACACAAAATAGACCAAATCAGTTAAGGAGAACTAGTTATTACCTCGATTCGAACAATAATCAGACCTGCACGCGTCTCCTTTGGGCAAAATCGAGCCCTTTCTGAAGAATCAATCAATAGATGAAGCAAATTTAGGGCTAGGGTTTGTGTTTTGTGTTGTGGCTGCTGCAAAATGGAGATGGAGAAAAGGTATGCGGTGTTTAAATATGGTGAGGGATTAGGTTTTGTTAAGTTTGGGTATTTTTCAATTTAACCCCCTCCATTTTTCACTTGTTTACATATAATTTCCAAACTTGAAAATTTATATTTATATATAAAAATATATGTATATAGATTCTGTAATGACCGATATATCACCGATATCTCATCGCGATAACCGATATTTCAAATATCGGTCCTTGACCGATAACAGATATTAAACCGCATTAACTGCTTAGATACATACAAACCAGTTTGGTACCAGTAGTGCAAAAATACCGAAAATACCTAAACTGACTCGTGTCGAAACCGAAAATGATAAAATGACTAACGATACCGATAGCGATGTTATTTGGTCCGTACGACACGGATACACGGTGTGGCTTAAGATAAAAAACATATATTTTGGAAAAAATTAACGAACTTAATTTTTAATGGAAAATCAAACTAAATCATAAATGAGTTATTATTAACAAATAACAAGCTAAATAACAATAATATGCAACAAGATTTGATACGTAATAAAATGTATGAAAATAGATAAGGAAGAATATTTTTGTAGGGCTATTAGCATTTAAATAATTGCTTCTTTGTGGGTTCCAACTTCCAACTATCATGGGTTGGGTGCCAAAAAATTTGTAATGTTGTCTCACTGTCTGGATTAAAAAAATCAGTTAATTAACTAATTATTCCTCTAATTAAGATGTTAGATTGCTAGGGCCGAGAGTAAAAGAGCATGTTGGGCCACTTAATTCAACCCATGTATAAGGCAGGGGCTTGGTGGGCCACTTAGAAGTTCAGGTTTCAACATGTATGTATTGTAAAGATAAGATTTTACATGAAAAATTTAGAAAACAATACGATGTCAAAAGTACTGTCAAAAGTACTATATTCCCAAATTTTTACATGAAAAATCTTTTTTCATGTAAAAAATTTTTTTAGTGTTATCGAAGATGGCGTTCACCCATCATAAGTCCATGTCGACAACCTTAGACATTCTTTTCACCTTATTTACAGTTTTTGCCTTAATATATACGTATATCCTCCATATTCCAACGTTACACTTTTTGTCCTTATTAATTTTCTTTCCTTGTCACAATCTTGCTCGAGTAAAAAGCCTATAATAAACTCGATTAATACAGTCCACTTAAAAGTATCCATACGAAACCAACACGTTACTCACAAGTCACATAAACAGCTGTGATATCTTCACTGAGTCAAGATATTTCCTTTACATTAAACAAACAAATGCGTATATAAACAAACAAATGCAAGCTAATAAAAGCTAATATTCATATTCACAATATTTCCTATTCCATTGGGCTTCTAGGCCAGAAGCCAAATTAGATATTTGTTCCGTCAACCATGGCCTCAATTCTTCAACTTCTACACCTCACAACTCCTCAATACCGTTACGCCACCGTCTTCGACCACCGCTATCTTTCGTCCCATCCATCAGTTTCTCGTAGTCGTAGACATACTCTCGTTTATGCGGCCGCAGCTCCTAGCTTCACCGGTAAATTCGTGCCGGTACATCTTTTCTCTATCATTTAGTAGATAGAATTTGTTTGTGTTTTATTTTTCACATGTGAACAACGCTAAAAACATTAGTTAGTTTTAATTTGCTTCATTTTTGTTTAGTAAGTTTATATGTGCAAATTCACATACATATTTAGATGTGTTTCTTTACATGTTAATCATTTATAAGCCACAGAAATGTTACTTGTCAATAGTATGAACTAGAATAGTTAAGAAACGGAAATTGAAATCTTTATTTGATAACTGACACATTACATTGAGATAGAAGGCAGACGGGCAACAAGTTGCGCCAACGTGTGACATTTACTAAACAACTAACTAACGATGAATCCATCTAAGGAATTGAAATTTTAGTTTATGCGTTTAATTCTTGATACGAGTTTTCAAGAGTTAGCTGACTCATACTTAGACTAGCTAGACTTAGAAAAACAGGCCATAAATAGACGCTTGGGCTTCAAGTGGAGTTACTGAAAGTTTGTGGGAAAGATTGCCTTCTCATTCTATTCCCTTGGGTATAAATAATTACAAGATACAAAGATAATTCCTCAAATCAAGGAGGAATTAGTTACATCAAATCTTCTAATTTAAATACATATATTATCTACTAAATATACATATTATTACACCCCCGCAGTCGAAACGTCGGGAGGACCGATGTTGAGGCTGGACCGAAAATCGTCAAACAGAACTCGAGGAAGGCCTTTGGTGAAGATATCTGCTATCTGATGTCTGGAGGGCACGTGTAAGACACGAACATGTCCTCGTTGAACCTGCTCACGAACGAAATGAATATCCAGCTCAATATGTTTCGTGCGCTGATGCTGCACCGGATTGCCCGAGAGATAGATGGCACTAACGTTGTCACAGTACACCAGAGTGGCGCGCGAGAGAGGGTGTTGAAGTTCCAATAACAAGTTACGCAACCAACAAATATCTGCCACAACATTTGCAACGCCTCGATACTCGGCTTCAGCACTAGACCTGGAGATGGTGGACTGTCGTTTTGAGGACCATGAGATAAGGTTGTCACCCAAGTAAACACAATATCCTGAGGTGGAGCGACGTGTGTCGGGGCATCCAGCCCAATCAGCATCAGTGTAGGCGACCAAGGAAAGACGAGGAACAGGACCTAGATGAAGACCGTGATCCATGGTTCCCTGAAGATAGCGGATAATACGCTTCAAAGCGTTCCAATGGTCCTGTCTGGGATCATGCATATGCATACAAATCTGCTGAACTGCATAAGAGATGTCAGGGCGAGTGAACGTGAGATACTGTAAGGCGCCAGCCAGACTGCGAAAAGTCGCCGGGTCATCATGAGGAGGACCGGCATCAGCAGAGAGTTTGGACTGAGTGTCAACCGGTGTGGAAACCGGTTTGCAAGAGTCCATGGCAGCCCGATGAATAATATCCCGAACATAGGCCTGCTGAGAGAGAAACATCCTGTCCCCGTCCCTGGTGACGTGAATACCCAAGAAATAAGACAGCGGACCCAAATCCTTCATAGCAAACTCACCCGATAGTGTGTCAAGTAACCGGATGCGAAGGGCCTCAGAGGATGTGGTGAGGATAATGTCGTCAACATAGATGAGCAGATAAGCTGTCTCTGAGCCACAGTGATAAATGAACAACGAGTTATCCGATTTACTCTGACGAAAGCCCTGAGTGGTGACAAAATCTGTGAACCGCTGGTACCAGGCACGAGGTGTCTCGCCGCAATCAATACCCTGTTGTTGCTTGCGCCCATCACAGACTAACCGAGCCTTGTAACGCTCCAAGCTGCCATCTGACCTGAATTTATGTTTAAACAACCACATGCAACGAATAATATTCATATCGGGGGTCCTAGGTACAAGCTCCCAGGTCTTATTTTTAATAAGTGCACTAAATTCATTGGTCATGGCAGTGTGCCATTCTGGAGTGGACAAGGCAACCTGGGGTGTTTTGGGAATCGGGACAATAGTGGAGGTGTGGAGGTTAAGAAAGTGTTTGGGCTTGTGAATGCCACTCATGGAGCGAGTGTGCATCGACCGAGTAGGGGGAGGTGGCGGCACAGGAGTGGGTGCCGTGGAGGTAGAAGGCTGAGAAGTGCACGGCATATGAGTGCTATTGGGCTGGGCCGGCGACACAAGGGGAGGAGATGGTGCGGCCTGTTGGGTGTGGTCTGGTGATGGTGTGGGCTGGGGAAGTTGGGCCTGGAGTGGGCCGGTAGTGGACTGGTTTATAATAGGGCCAGGTATAGGTGTTGTGGGTTGGGTGGGAGAGGTGTGAGTTGGGCCGGTTGTGGATTGGGTAGAGGGTGAAGGCTGGTTAGGGGTAACAGGAGGTACGGGTGGGGGAGTTGTGGAGTGAGTGTGGCGAAGGTGATCCCAAACGAGGGGATTGATGGTAGGATTTAAAAAATCATAGGATGGGGAGGAGGTGGGCGATTGGATGGCGAAGGGGAAAATCGATTCCTCGAAGTACACATGACGAGAAATGATTATTTGGTGTGAGCTAAGGTCAAGGCATTTGTACCCGCGATGATTGTTGGGGTACCCAAGAAACACACACGGGTGGGATCGGAAATTGAGTTTGTGTATTTTGGTTGATGGGGTAATGGGGTAGCAAAGGCATCCGAACACACGAAGGTGTTCGTATTCGGGAAGGCATTGGTAAAGGAGAGTGGTAGGGGATTTAAAGTGGTGAAGTTTGCTTGGGAGAATGTTAAGAAGATATGTGGCGGTTTCAAGGGCATGATGCCACATGTTGGGAGGTAGAGAGGCTTGGGCAAGTAAGGTTCTAACCATGTTATTAATGGTGTGGATTTTGCGTTCCGCTTTACCGTTTTGGGAGGAGGTATAGGGACATGAAAAACGAAAATGCATGCCATTATGATTACAAAAATTTTTGAAATTCTGATTTGCATATTCAGTGCCATTGTCACATTGGAATTGTTTGATTTTACGCTCAAATTGTGTATGAATTAAATTGTGAAAATTGGTGAAGGTGTGGTAGACTTGCGATTTGTTAGATAGGGGAAAGGTCCACAAAAAGTTTGTAAAATCATCCAAAAATAAAATGTAATATTTATGACCCCCCGTACTAAGTATGGGGGAAGTCCATAAATCACTGTGAACAATGTCAAACGCATTACTAGTAGAATTAACAGAATCATAAAATGGCAATTTAACACTCTTGCCAAAAACGCAAGATTGACAAAGTGTCTTATTCAGTTTTCCATAATCAATAAAAGAAGAAAGTTTCAAAGACTGAAGTAAATTATTTCCGGGATGACCCAATCGTTGGTGCCAGCGATCTTGAGAAACAGCAACAAGGGAGGTTGGTGAAGAGTTCTTGAGTGGCAAAGGTTCAGTGAGGGGATAAAGATCGCCGGTGCTATTGCATCGTAGGATAGGAGCCCGAGTTTTGAGATCCTTCACAAGAAAGCCAAAAGGGTCAAATTCGACAGTCACTAAGTTGTCAGTGGTAAGGCGTCGAACGGAAATAAGATTTTTTATAATTTGGGGAGCAAAAAGGACATTATTTAGTTTTAGAGGGGGGTAGGGAGGTGGGAGGACTTGGTTGCCTTGGGCCACGACAGGTATAGACATGCCATTACCAACAACAATATTTTTATTAGTGCAAGTATTAAAGTTAGACGGGGAGTATATACCTTGTTCGTTGGCCGAATGAGATGATGCCCCGGTGTCCATCACGCCATGATCTGGTGGGTTGAGAGCTAAAGAGTAGAGTGCCTGCTCAATGTCGGTTGGAGAATAAGTGGTGTGATGCGCCTGATCGGGCCGTGGGCCAAGTATCCCTTGAGAAGTCTGAGAGTTGGGCCTGGTCGGGTAAGGGCATGGCGGGGCACCCGACTTGCTGTTCAGGACCGAAGCCCACTGGGAAGCAGTCCAATTGCTAGGAAAGACAATATAGGGATGACTTGGGCCTGGTTGGGTATTACCGTAGGTTCTGGGCTGCCCATTAGTGGGCCTGTTGCGTCCCCTGCCACGGGCTCCACGCGGCCTGTTGGTTTGGTTGGGTGGTTGTGTGTGTTGCGATGAGGTAGTAGGGGCTGAGGGAGGTTTCGGGGTGGTGTGGGTGGTGGTATGGAGCGCTGTGGCAGCAGCGGTGGAGGCCCTCGTGTGTTGGCGCTTCTTTTTGCTCTCTTCGAGGTTGAGGCGGGAACGTACCTCGTTGAAAAGCGGGAGCGGATCTCGGTTTTGCAACACCGTGGAGATACTATCATACTGTTCCGTCAGTCCTGTCAACACCTTGAGAACCAACATCCGATTATCAACTGGGGAACCGACGCTTGCCAGTTGGTCAGCCAGGTGTTTCGCATGATCACAGTAGTCACCCATGGAAGAGAAGTTTTCGAGGCACAGGTTTGCAAACTCCTGTCCCAGAAAAATTGCACGAGTATTTTGGTTGTCGTTGAATTCACTGGCGACCGCCATCCAGGCATCATAAGCAGTCTGACCCGGTTGTAGGATAGTGCGAAGAAGAGGTTGAGAAATTGTCGCGTAGATCCATTGCTTCACGAGTGCATCGACGCGAGCCCAAAGCTGCTCAGCGGCAGCAGCCGCGGCTGCTGCTTGAGCGACTTCAGCCGCATCAGAGGAGGATGGAGCATGAGGAGCGAAGGCAGGCTTCGGCGCAAGGTGGTCATAGACCTCAAACGCCTGGCAGTGAACCTCGAAGAGGGTCTTCCAGGTGGTGTAGTGGGATGAGTCTTTCTCGAGGACAAGGGGGATGTGGGTCTTGATGTTGGTTACGGCGAGTGCGGGGTGTAGAGATTTAGAGTCCATGGGAATGGAAGGAGAAGGAGGTAAAAAAGATAAGAGAGTAGCAGAGGGTGGCCGGCGCAAGTATGCAGCAGCGGCGGCGGAAGCAGGGAGGTTAGGGTAGGGATCGATCAACAATGTGATACCATGAAAGTTTGTGGGAAAGATTGCCTTCTCATTCTATTCCCTTGGGTATAAATAATTACAAGATACAAAGATAATTCCTCAAATCAAGGAGGAATTAGTTACATCAAATCTTCTAATTTAAATACATATATTATCTACTAAATATACATATTATTAGTTACAAAGTCCATAAATAATGGACGGAAAGGTATTGACTGTTGATTAATTCGAAGAACAGGAACAACAATAAAAAACAAATACAACTTGGATCAAACTAAGAGTCGTGTGTAGTGTGTACACAATCAGAACAAACTATTTGATGGTACTATCAAATGTTTGAATGGATTAAACTTAGTTTTTAAGAATCAGATTTGTGATTTAAGAGAGCATGTTTCTATACCAGATTGAGTTAAAGTCTTTTTCTGTATCCTATATTTATGGCACGATTTTGGACTTTTGGTTTGTTATTCAACAACAAAACAGATCCGATAAGCCAATGATCTCCAGCCCAGCTGGTTTGAGGTGAGAAGGTTTACCTCCTTGGAGGGTTCCTGCCCGGGTTTGGTCTCAGGTTCGATTCCCACGTTCCACCAAAAAAAATAACCGTTGGGTTTGAAAGGAGAAACCCGTGTGGTTCCTATGGGATTCGATCCTGGGCAGTGGTCGCTTTGCAACACGGGATTTACCGCTGAAACACTACTCTCCAAAAAAAAAACAGATCCGATAAGTCATGAAAACTCTATTGATTTTTTTATTTAATCAGTTAAATTCAAATTCCTTTATAAAAGGCCCATATTATTAAAACAATAAACAGCCCACAATTTATAGTATAATCGGCCCAGTATTATCATATGATTAAATACTCTTGTTTAGGCCAATCTTGCATATATATAGAACCGGCCCAATGCCTAATACACTTTATCTTACTTAAATAATCGAGCTCGCATTCCTGTATCCTAACTCGATTAATGAAAAATAAGACCGACTTAATTAACAAGAAAATTCAATATCACTAGTAACATTGATAACACTAATAGTTGTAAATAGCTCCTTTAAGAGCGTTGGTAATTTGGCATCAGTGCCATTGACGGATCTTGAACCAAAAATAAGGGGTTGGACTCAATCTGGGGGGTGTCTAGCCCAAGGGAAGCTCTGCCTTTGATCAGTGGCATGCCTGTTCGTGACACAGATATGTTCATACCTCTGACAAGATTTCAACCGTTTATCATAAATTTGACGGTCGAGGATGGCGCCAAAACGTTCCAGGAGGAAAACGACTAGCTCGTAAAACCTCCTGACTTGCCTATGCATAGAGAGTTCATTGGAAACCCCTGTTAATAGCAGCAAGATGTTTGTGCTAAAGTGGGATTTGAACTTGTGACCTTTAGGGCACAACTCTAATCCACACCAGCAGGGTTAGATTAGATGATTGGATATTCGGATTATCATCTATGATCAAATTGATCCCTATATAACTCATAAGGTTTTAGATGTGTCGGCCCTCGTTTTGAGGTCCGGCTCGTTCTTTTTAATGAAATCTTTGGTTCAAAAAAAAAAAAAAAAAAAAAAAAAACTCAATAGGTTTTAAGATTCTAAATTTTTAGAGACTGCCCAATAAGTTTTCATTTTCATATTTTTAAACGAATATGTATGTACACATGCGTGTGTATAAATTTTTGTCCCTCGGAAAATCAAGCCTCAGCCAGGGGTGCAACTCACCCACCCCAAGGCCGGGCCCTGCAAACGACCATAGGCTTTTTATTCCAACTATTTAGAGATCATGAAGGAGCTGCTGGTATGTTATGTTATGTATGCATAATCAAACGTACTTCAGTTTTTTCACCATTCCTGTAGAAAGTATCTTGCAATACATCAAAAACGTGTATGTGTTTATATTTTGCACTCACAACATACAAAATATCTGGCTGTATGGTGGTTAAACACATGTATGTAAATCCTATTTGTTCTAAAAAAAGTCACATTAATTTAATTCCTATTTGTTTCCAGCCAAGAAATGGAGCTTTGAATGTGGGTGATTTTATGACTAGAAAAGATGAGTTACATGTAGTTAAACCCACAACAACAGTAGATGAAGGTATTACTCTAATAAGAGCAATAGAATCGTTTGTTTCAACTTCCTCGGCTCTTCTAACCGATTTCTATTTGCAGCTTTGGAAGCTCTTGTAAAACACAGAATAAGTGGCTTTCCCGTAATCGACGATGAATGGAATTTGGTAAAATGCTAAAAATCCAATTTATTCACTGCATCTTATCATATAGAATAGTATATATGGTCCTTTTTTGTGTTTACGTGGGAATTTCTCTAAAACTGAGTTTAAATACTCGTGTTAAAGGTTTGATATATATGTTGAGACAAACGGTCTAAATACTCGTCTTAACCATTCCATTCAGAGCCTTTTTTATGTTGAAACAAACAGTCTGAATGTTGAACCATTCAGAGCTGAATGGTTCAGAGCCTCATTAAAAGGCTACCAAACAGGCCAGTCTGATTGAATCATATGCTTTATGTATACATAAAACATGCTGTCCGTATGATGAGCAAGCATTGCATCAATACACATAATTTCCCTTTTGAAGCATTCAAAGGTTCATTTTTTTTTGCGGCAGGTTGGGCTCGTTTCTGATTACGACTTACTGGCACTGGACTCTGTAGCGGGTAAGCCATAACTTGAAATATGAAATTACTATTGATTTAGTAGGTATGTGACACTTATTTATTTTGAGTTGAATCCTGAGACTATTAATATATATTTAGTTATTCGCTATATGCATTTATATTTTGGAACAGTTGATCATATCAAACTTAATAACCGGCCGTCTCATATTCCAGTTATGCCTCTCCTACTAACTACTTTCTGTAAATAATTCCAATCTTGATATTTCAATATTTACATCAGGTTCCACACTATCTGATACCAACATGTTCCCGGCCGTTGATAGCACTTGGAAGGTAAGTATCTAACTAGTAACTACTATCAGGGGCGGATCCAGCTTACAACCAGGGGGTGCGGACGTTGCGGCTCAACTTCGCGCGCGTAGTGGAAAATTAGTTGAAAATTTGTTTTTTTTTACTAAATTTGAAAAACGTTGCTACTAAAATAAAAAAAATGAAAAACGTTATTACTGAAAAATGTTTCTAGATCCGCCACTGACTACTATATATAGTTTGATATCATATCTAGTGCCAGAATTCTCTCTCTCTAAATCCAAATGACAATTGCAGACGTTTAACGAGGCACAGAAGCTGCTTAGTAAAACCAATGGGAAGGTGGTTGGTGATTTAATGACGCCTGCACCATTAGTGGTTCGCGAAAATACTAATCTTGAGGATGCTGCTAGGTTCATCCTACCTTCCCTCTATATCTTATATTAATGTTTTGATCCCATTATTATTTTTGATCTAAACACAACATTATAGAAGAATTCTATGTCGTCAGATTGTTACTTGAAACCAAATATCGCCGCCTTCCAGTTGTAGATAGCAAAGGAAAGCTGGTAAGATACTTAGAACTTTGGTGTTTTTTTTTCTAACTTATATGCTTTATCACACGTTAATAATCGTTGTCTCTACACGTATTAAGGTGGGAATTACTACACGAGGAAATGTTGTAAGAGCCGCACTACAAATAAAAAAGGGTAGCGAGACGGAATCATAACGTTTGGACGAAATGCTCGAAGTCAGATCTGCTTGAAAGAAAAAAAGTAGTGAAACAACAATTTTGATAATTCTTACAAAACTTTGGTTTATGAAAAGTATATATGTAGATTTATTATAGTCATGACATGAAAACCTAATATAGCTACTGTACTACATGAATATATTTGTTACAAACAGATTTTGAAGGGTACATGATGCTTTTTTATATTTACTTAAGTGAAATTCTCTTGACCATTGTTAAACATTGGTTATAATAAAAATTGAGATATTATAAATTATAAAAAGTAAATTGTATATAAACATGAAGTGATAGCTTAAAAAAGATATGAATTAAAGAATGGTAGCCATTGGTTTAGCTGAAACCATGTACCACAAACAATGGACCAACGTCCTTTATCAAAGCAGAACCCTGTCAAAACAATTAGGTTTCTGTCTTTATGAACCATTATCTTAATATACGTGCATTAGCTTAATTATATTATAATAAAAAAACCATAATTTTATGAATTTAATTTGTATGGATTATAAAAAACAAAATTTTACTTTTGTTCAAACTAAAATAAACCCATGACTTCTAATTTAAGTAAGACGACATGTTTAGTAACATAAGACAATGTGGTGTTACCCTACGATTTAGTTTTTCCCTAATCTTCTCTAGGCTTCCTTTAAAGTTGGGGTGGATTTCCCTCTCCTTTTCTAGTTTCTTTTTCTTCTGCTTTTTTTTGTCAAACAATTAAAATAAAATAAAATGAAAATTTGTTTTTTTTCTTCTGCTTTGGTGAAAAAAACAACGAGACAACATGGTGCGTACATCTGGTTTGGCAAGTTTTTTTTTTATTTTTTTTATTTTTATGGGGGGGGGGGGGGGGGGGGGGGGGGAAATACATCGGTCGGTGTTCCCCGTCCTTACCAGACATCACCGAGTGAATCAGGAATTCCACTCCATATGACCAAAGAAAACAAGGTCATCCTTCAAAGATGAAATTGTTTATAGAAAAAAAAAAACAATATATCTATCTATCATGCACTTTTAATCGGTTAAAAAGGATAAGTAAAGGTCCAATATATCATATAATAATTACACCTTGTTCTAAATGTTCGATTACAATGGTTATCCAAGTTCATTATGTTCTAAATGTTCGATTTGTAATCTACTTCATTAATACTTAATTGTCCAAAACTCTATTGGTAACATTGAAAGGTGAATTAAAAGAAATGCATAATGTTATCTATCGTAATGTTATCTTGTCGTGTCTAGCATACCAAACTTCCAGACGTTGCAAACGGACGATATCCCCAATGTGTTCATGAAACCCTCCTCATTTGGTTCCTCGTCACATCATTCAGACATCGACAATTTCTTCCCATTGTGGATGCTATTAGAAAATTGGAAATGATGATAAATCATTTTTTCTTGTTAGAACCTCAAACTCTTCCAAAAAGAGATCCATTTAATGTATTGAAAAATCATTTTGTCGAATGTTATATATCACATGAATCTCGTTTATCTATTAGCCATTAATTTAAAAATAATATAGAAGCAATTATTATTATTATTATTTTAAATTGTCACAAGTTCAATGCTCATGAGAATGAGAATGAAAGTCATGCTAACATACTTTGTAAGGATATTATTACAAGCCTACATTTGCAAATTCTTGACTTTCACGGCACGTATATTATGCATAATTAAATTTTATATATTTATTGTTCATACATTTTTCGGCGTATGCCATCATTTTCATTTTTTATAATACCTTTAATTTGCTTAGACCAAATTTTAGCATTAACATTTGAATAAACCTTTTTCAATTACAAAAGCTGGTTTTCTATATTCATCATAGACATGCATCAATGTTTAGGATGAATTAAGACAAAGAAATAGATAGAATATTGAAATGCAATGTATCGTAGCAGTTGTACTTTTGCTTCGATTTGACTGGTTCGCTCAAAATTGACATGATCAATTGATTAGGCATATTAACTCGTATAGTTCCTTGTTTAACTGGTTGGACCAGCCGAAACGATCTGATATTTAAATCACCTCATTCATTAAACATTTTTATTATACATCAATCATCGTAAGGTTATAGCGATCGTTCGAAGAATTGTATTTTAGGGGGACCAATAGTGATATAAATGGACCACATCTCTTGCATTATTGTCCGAGAAAACATATTTTAGCTTTGAGATATCGACTTCAAGTCGACTTTTAAAAAAAATCAGATATTACATTTGTAATTTGGATACTTGAATGGGATGGTTTGTTAGGTATTGTGAAAATTTATGAGTTTCTTTGGAGAGAAAAAGAGGCTTTACTAAGAAACAAAAGAATCACAATAGTCTTTTAAGACGAATCAAGACAACGAATTCAGATCAACCTCGATCAACAACAAATATGAAAATATACACCTGCCTTGACAATGTTTAGGTAAAGTATAAAAATTCTGAACTAAATGTTTTACTTGTTACATGAAATGATGTCTTTGCATTTCTCCATTACTTTTAAAATTTTGTATAAGTAAAAAAAAATGTGGAAGAATCTTTCTTAAATTCAAAACTACATCAAAAAGATTGTTTGATATAAATGAGGAAGTGGTCAAGTTATTTGAAAGGATACAAGTAACGTTAACTTATAAATGAGGAATCTTTCTTAATCCATTGAAGTCGCTCCCTCTTCTCTTCTCTATAACAGCCTCCGTCCACCTCGTCTTCGAGCTCCATAGCCCCCGTCTACCAAACGGTAAGTTTTTTTTTTACATTTTTTTGTTCTAGTTTCGTTTATCTAACTTCTATTTTTGTTTTTTTAACAGGTTCACATTTTAGACATAAAAGAGAACGTTTTTATTTATTTATTTATTATTTTTTATTTTTATTTTTAAGTTTCGGATAATCCGAATTTCGGATTCGGATCCCAATATTGACTATCCGAAATTTCGGATTATCCGAATTTGAACACCCCTACCACCAGGCTCTTGACAAAAATTTTAAGTGCTTCTCTATTTAAAGAAATATATTTACATGAACATAACTTTAGGAAATGACAACTATAGCATCAGACCTTTTAACCATTCAGACATCTTAATGATAGAGTTAGCTTGAAATCATTATTTTTTTTTTTAATGGGATGTTTATCCGTTAAGTCAAGATAATTTTAGTTGGTACATTTATCTAGTTAATCAGTTATTATTTGATTACAAGCTCGCTTGGTGACCAAGTTATGTCTAGTATAAATATTTTTCATTTGCTTTGTTATTGTGTGGTAGTTTGATTTATATATAAAAAAAGAGTCGTGAGTGTGTTTCTCACAAAATCTGGTTGTTTGTGTATATGATCTGGATGCTCCAAAATTGGTATATTAATAGCCACAAGAACAAGAGGAGTTGTTGAAAAAATCCACTATTAACAACGAGGAGAACTTGTGAGCGTTTCAATTTTGTGATCTGTGAGAGATCATCCAAAATTTCCATGTGAGATAGGATTGTGGATCGTGCGATACGAATTCGAGCAGAAGACGACATAAAAATTCGTGTGATGTGAACTAGTGTGATGAAGATGATGATAGTTATTATCATGACGATGATCGAAAATAATAGGCTTGAGCAGAAGCAAGGAATGGTTTTCCCGAGAAGGCATACAAAGGAAAGAGGGATTCTTGTTGGCAGTTAACGAAGATCCCATTGTATTCCGGAAGCTCGTAGCATTGGTCCTGACAAACCCCAATTTATTGCTTCCTCTCCACCAATAATGCCTACTCCTTCAACTCATTCTAAGAAAAGGGGATTCCGTATAATAAGCTTTTGATATTCAGCAATTCATGTTAAAAAAATATTGTGAATAGGTTGGGGGATCAAAGACGGGTATTACGTGGAATTAAAAATCTAGAAGGAACACAATGAAGGTTAAGAGTGAAAACGCATTTAACCCGTTTTGTTTACGAACAATATTTATGTAAAAAATGTAGAGTAACTGAAAATGTAGTGTTACTTTTGACCAGACTCGTTTTCAAAAAAAATATGTCGAATCGTAAACCAATTTGAATTTATACCGACACATACATAAAAATAAGCACATAAGAAAATAGTGTTGTTTGAGGATCAATTGAAAACATACATAAAAATAAGCATGAAAACGTATTATATTTACCTAATTTTTCAGGAAAAAAAATACTTCGAAACGTAAACCAAATAGGATTATAGTGGGTAAACATATATACATAAAAATAAGCACGCAATAATATAGTGTATTTTAAGTTGAGTTAAATGCCAAAATGGCCCCTGTGGTTTGGCCCAAATTGCCACTGTGGTCACTTTTTTGAATTTTTTGCCAAAACCACCCCTCAAAGATCGAAAAAATGCCAAAATGACCTATATTTAACTGAGTTTTTAACTGAGGATGGAAAGTCAGTTAAGTATCAGGGGCATTTTCGTCCTTTCATCCCAACCCCCCCCTCTTCTTCTTCTTCTGCAAATATAAGCACCCCCCCATCTCCACAACCTTCACCAGCCACCACCACCACCCTTCACCCTTCACCATCCACCACCACCCTTCACCCTCCACCACCACCTACTTATCCCTAATAACCTGCACCTCTTCTAATTTATCAATCTCTTCTTCCATTGCAATCTCCTCAACACCCGAATCCCCCGAACCGTAATTAACAGTCTGCACATCACCCAATTCAGTAATAACCTCTACAACATCATCATCTTCCATCTCATAATCAACATATTTACTCTTTAAAAACACAGATTTTTTATCACTACTGTTAAATCTTTTAGAACTTGAAGTGAAGCCTCTAACACAGAGAGAGAGCAGGAGGAACTGGAGGGATTCCGGCGGCCGCTGATGGCGGAGCTCCGGCGAGCCGACGGCGCTGCAACCAATCAACACAACAATCACCTACTACAACTCCTTACCTTCTGATCTGTTGAAAGAGAGACAGAGAGATAGAAAGAGAACAGTGGAGCAAGAGAGAGAACCGTAGAGAGAGAAAGAAACAGAGGAGAGAGGGAGAGAGAGACGGAAAGAAGGAAGAGAGGAGGACGACGGCGGAAGTGGTGGTTAACAGAAAAGACGGCGGCGGTGGTTTAGGGTTAGGGTTCCGATTAGGGCTGAGGATGGAGGTCCTGTTCAGGCTGAGGATTCCGATGGGATTTAAGACATGATCTTCGGTGATTAAGGTTAGGGGAAACAGATTCAACTAAGGATGGTTAGTAGATGGTCTAGGGATCTTGGTGGTGATTATGGTGGTCGCTGAGGTGACCACAGGTGACGGAGATGGTGGTAATAGGCAGTGGTAATGACCGGATTGATAGAAGTTGTAAAAATGAGGGGTTTCAACTTTCAATGGTGGAAGATGGCTGCTGTTATGAGATGAGATGATGGGTCTGTTAGTAGGTGGTGGTGGAGGGTGAAGGGTGGTGGTGGACGGTGAAGGGTGAAGGGTGGTGGTGGTGGTGGTGGCTGGTGAAGGTTGTGGAGATGGGTGGTGCTTATATTTGCAGAAGAAGAAGAAGAGGGGGGGTTGGGATGAAAGGACGAAAACGCCCCTGATACTTAACTGACTTTCCATCCTTAGTTAAAAACTCAGTTAAATATGGGTCATTTTGGCATTTTTTGATCTTTAAGGGGTGGTTTTGGCAAAAAATTCAAAAAAGTGACCAAAGTGGCAATTTGGACCAAACCACAGGGGCCATTTTGGCATTTAACTCATTTTAAGTTAAAGCATGAAAGTACAATCAGTAAGTTAAAACTTTAGAAGCTCAACGGGTCAAAATGATATTTTTACATTTATTTTTATTAACTTAAGAGGGTGTAAGTGTCATTATTGAAAGTTGAGTGCCCAAAGTCTATGGTAGAATTCACCTATCGATTTTTGTTTCTAGTATAATTTTAGGACTTGTCTGTTATGACGGGACTGTCAAACGAAACATATAATTGTCAAACGAAACAAATAATAGACGTAAAAACATTGAATAACGTACACGCGTTGCGGGGTATTAACTAGTCAAAGTTGAACCAAAATGTTCAATATTATAGTAAACTAGCAATGAGACCCGCGGGCGTTGCGCC